>PVLD010000339.1:0-308354 GCA_004027595.1 Dinomys branickii | reverse complement strand
AAAAAAGATGTAGATCTCATGCATTTGCCAAATAATTGGATGAGGGGAGGCTACCCTCACTGGTGAATTAATCTGCCAAAGGACTTTCTGTTAGGAGGTGGAGCCTGGTTGGAGACAGGACTCTGGGGCATCACCTGAAGGGGTGTCTCCCTCCTTGGGTCCTCCCCTCTCCAGAGTTGCCGTGGACTGATCAGCATTCCTCAAGCACACCCTTCCACGGTGCCATTTCTGTCCTGGAGCCATCTGACTGTGGACTGAATCCCAAAAACTGTGACCTAAAATAAGCTTCTCCTCCTTTAAGCTGTGAGTGACTGGTATTTTGTCCCTGTGATAAAAATGCAACGATGGCATTTGCCCATCTTGGGCCTTTGGTCCTCTACCTCCCAGGAGACCTCTTAACCCCTTCACACCAGGGGCAGGAAGCAGCGGTTTTGCTTCCATTCCAAACTCACAGGCCATTTCCACCACCCCTCTTTTCCTCTCGCTCTTATTCCACCCCTCTGTCTAAGGCCAGCCCTATTCCCCACACAGCACCATTTTGCACCTGCCTTGCACTCTGGTTATCCCGGCCCCTGCTCTGTTAGGCATCTCTCTAAACATGTCATCTCAGCAACTTCCCAGTGTGCTCCAGACAGCAAAAAGGCTGGGGGAGAAAGTGAAGAAGAAAGAGGTGAGGTGAGGTCTGAGAGAGCCTGGGAGCCCTGGGATGTGGACTGGGTGGGACAGGGACACGATGTGGATGCAAGGCATAGGAATGACATACTTAGAAGGACTGCTCTGGCTGGGGGGAAGGGGACTAAACAGCAGGGCCCAGAGGATGCAGGTGTAGGAGATTTGGGATGAGCTGGATTCAGCCGAGGAGCAGCGTGCAAGGGAGCACTACACACTGAACACACTTTTCTGTGGCAGGTTCGAACAGCCAGTGGCTTAACACCTTGGAGAATGAATTTCTTCTGACCTGGTATTAGCAGCTCCAGCACACTTTGGAGGGCCAGGGGTGGTGGTGAATAGGCCCTGGTTATGGATAGTTCCAGAAGTTAGAGCCCAAGGGATTTCCTGATGCACTGGATGTGAGATGAGGACACAGTCCTCTTGTGAGTTGCACCCACCGCTGTGGCTCCCCCAGACACGCTTTCCCTGCAGGCAGGGGCAGCCACCCCAGCTCTCTTCTTCCTCTGGCCACTCCTCCCCAGACAACTGGCAGCTTCTGGTCCCTGACCACTGGGAGTCCTCAGGACTGGGACGCAGACCCCAGGCAGCCAGGGAGCCCCTCCACAGCACTAGGGTCGCCTTCCTGCCCTGGACTCTCAAGCCAAACCCTGGGCCTGGGCTCTGTGCTCACTCCCGGATCATGGATCTTACCGCCACCTCTCCTAGAGTAAAAGGTCAGCTCTTTTACTCTATTTTTTTGTTTGTTCTGCAAGGCTCGAGATGAACAAATATGCTAGGCAAGCACTCTATCACTGGGCTGCACCCCCAGCCCCTCCCAGTACTCCCTGCCTAGGGGCCAGGGGTACTCCCTGAGCATTTCTGTGGAACCCCGCACCCAGTCCTTCTGGGTGTCACCCTAAGTAGCTCCCAAACGCTTCCTTCGCTGCTGTCCATTTCTACCCTCTCTCCTGGGGGCTGGCAGTGGCTCAGTACCTCGACCTCCATGTTGTCTTTTACTTTCTTGTTTTCTGGAATAACTTTTCCTGCCTTTTCTTCATGGTCATTCCCCAGACTAAGGCTCAGTCTCGATGGCCTTGGAGAAATCTCCAAATTCTCAAATCTGCCTGTAGAACCCATGTTGCTCCTTTTAGCCCTGAGAGCTGCAAATTTCCTTCTGTTTATGTAATTATTTGGCTAATGCCAGTTGCCTCCTTTGTAAGCCTTCATCCGCCCAGCACTATTCTATCAGAGAAGTTCACCAGGGTCAGACTGCCTGAGCTTGCATCACCATCTGTCACTTAGTGGCAGCAAGATAACTTTGGGCAAGTTAATTTGAGAGGTCAAGTGGTTTCTACCTATCTCATGGTTTGTTGTGAGGATTACAGAACTCAAGATAAATTGGCTATCACACAGAAAATACCTGTATGTGGTAGAGAAAGCCATTGGCTTCAATCCTTCACCTTGGTGGAAGTTCACACTCTGGCCTTTGTCTCTTTGTGGGGGGATGATATCATCTGATGAGTGGCCATGTCACTTGCTTTGACTCAGAGAATGGTATAGGAATGACTATATCATTTCTAAGACTATGCCATAGGTGGTCTTGCAAATTTCCATTCATCCTCTTGAGTTCATGCCATTACTTCAAGAAGTGGCCTCCTTGGTCACTGTTGGGGTTTTACAAGGGGAATAATACAATACAGGACACACATTTTATAAGATTATTTTATAATAGTCACCCAAGGAACCATATACAAACTGCAGGAAATCTGTCCACACATTAAAGATCAAAGAATCCAGCTGAGAGCCTTGATCCTATGATAATGTTCTGTATGAGTCCAGCTGAAGACCTAGAGCCCATGACAATGTCCCATGCAAGCCTGTTTCATGGATCTGCACTGGAAAGGCCCAAAGGTCAGTGGTGGAAGCTAGAAAGTCTGTGCCAGTGGGATGAAGGATCTGTGCTAGCAGACTGAAGGATCTGCACCAGAGCCAGGAAGCAATGCTCAAATCAATGCTCAAAGCTTCTTCTAGAGACTGAGAAGTGTACCATCTTCCCCTCTGGAGCTAGGAAGCAATGCTCACAACGAGGACCAGAGTTCTCCCAAAGTGAACTAAAGCCATTCTTAGCAACAGTAAGGTCCCAAGCTCCTTTGATGAAGAGAACAGCCAAGTTCATCAGGAAAGCCAGCATGACAAGCTCCTACAGGGAAACCCACAACTCCCTACATCTTCTAAGAGCACCCAGCAACTTCCAAACAGCTCCTAAACTTCTTCATCTCCAGTTCTGTCTCTTATGCTGCCAGTAACAATCAAGCCGGGGCTGGGGATATAGCTCAGTGGAATAAGCGCTTGCCTAGCAAGTGCAGGGTCCTGAGTTCGATCCCCAGTACCATAAAAAAAAAAAAAATCAAGCCTCAGGTGGGCCTCCCACACCCAGCACCACACTGGTTCAGTTCAGCTGGATATTACAAGTTGACCACCAGTTGTCAGTCCACCACACAGCTGCATCCTCATTTCAACCTGTGCCTAGAATGACCACACATGGGGCAGGGCCACTGAGCCCAGCCCGGACCAGAGCAACCAGTTCCAGTAGCCCTGGGTGTCAGTGACAATAAGTGACAATTGTGTCAAGCCTATGAGTTTGGGTGGTTTATTTCCAGCATTTCTGAGAAGTAGATAATCTGCCAATTAATGTAATGCTCCTGGCAGTGCCTGTGACAGAGGTACTATGTTAGTTCCCTATCTACAGAGCTGGGACATGTCCTCAGGCTGGACCCCCAAAGCCATTCCAGAGTTTCAGAGCATCCTTCCCTCCATTCATCAGGTGTCAGCCAAGGCTCAAGTATGCATGCTTGATGTGAGGGAGAGATAGATCAAATCACATCACTGACAGAGAAGAGAGACTGAGACAAAGAGACAGAAAGAGAGAGACAGAGAGAGAGAGAGGGAGAGAGAAAGAGAGAAAGAAAGAGAGAGAGAGAAACTTTCAGTTGGGGTGGTGCTTGGTTAGTCATAGACTCACTGCAAGGCCCTTGCTATCTGTCTGAGGCTGGAACTCGAACTTCTCAGTTGCTGGTCAGGAAGGAAAGATGGATATAGAGCAAGGAGAGCAAGGACCAACTGGAGCCCACAAGAATAGACTGAAAACCATCAGTTCCTGTTGCCACTGGCCCTGGCCTTGAAAATCTGTGTTCAGATGTGAGCAGCCTGGGCAGGAGGAGCTGAGCACAGGGCAATGGTTGCCCTATGGCAGTAGAGATCTCATAGATACCTGCTGACACACAAGTGCTGCTACAGGCCTGCTGAGCAGCCTCACCCAGACCTCCTGCTAGAACCCATGAACCCAAAACACCCAGGACAAGGGATTCTGGGGCTGTCGTTCAGTCACACCCAGTAGACACATTACAAAGCTACCATGCTTTAAACCCTCCGACCAATTGTTAGGACAAAAGTCACTGATTAAAGGTGTTTTGGAAATGGTGTGTCTAGGGGTAACATTTCCGCGGTGTTCTCTGTTCCAAGCCTAATAGCGATAGGTGTGGCTGTGCTGGTTACATCTTATGAAGTGGAGAAGGAAGTAAAGATTGCTAAACGCCCATTAAGGGTGAGAGTATCACACGTTTGGTCTCATTTCATCCTTGAAATGATTTTTGGGGGTGGGCAATTTATCAAACCTATTTCACAGGTGAGGACACTGGGGTTCATGCCTCCTTGCTCTTTCTATGGGCTGGGCCTGTAGCTCCAAAGGGAAGTGATTTATCCTTGTACAGAAACAGGTGAAAAGTAGAAGCTGGTATGGTTGTATCTTCTTGTGTTTACATTTGCATTGCCCTAGGGCTTGGCAGTGTGAAGAGCTTTACACTACCTGCTGCCTGTCTATATTGATACTGGAGATTCTAGGCCTTTTCCATTGAGCTACATCCCCAGCTCTTTAAAAATTTTTTATTTTGAGAGAGTATTTCACTAAGTCACTAAGTTGCCCAGGTTGGACTTGAATTTGGAAAGCTCCTGCCTCAGTGTCCCAGAGTGCTGGGATTAAAGTCATGTGACACCATATGTGGCTTTACAACCCCTTGAGTGAAGCATCTATTTCTTTGCTCATTTTTGAGTTGTGTTGTTTGTTCTCGTATTACTGATTTATTTTTAGAGTTCTTTATATATTCTGGATCTGAGTCCTTTGTTGGATACATGATGAAAATAGTTTCCTCCAGCATGTAGCTTTTCATTCTATTGTCTTTTGCTGAGAAAACATGCCTAATTCTTATGAAATCTAATTTCTCAAAATTTTCTTTCATGGGTAATATTTTTTGGTGTCATGCATATGAACTGGTTTAATCTTAGATTATAAAGATTTTGCTCCTATGATTTATTCTGAAATTGTTATGGTTTTCATTTTATATTATGTCTGTGGTCTATTTGGAGGAAATTTTTGTACGAGAAATAAGGTTTAGGTCACGATTCCCTTAATTTTTATTTGCCTATGGGTATCCAGTTGTATCAACACCGCTTGTTGAAAAAACTGTATTTTGTCTGTTGATTGACATGCCTTTGTACCTTTATGGAAAAAAAATCAGTTGAGGGCTAGGGCGTAGCTCAGTGGTGGAGCACTGGCTTAGCATGTGCGAGGCCTGGTGTGATCCCTGGTACCACCAAAATCATTGGTCATTGTGTGTCTCTATTTCTGAATACTTTATCCAGGGGTTAATGTATTTTCTGTGAAGGGTAAAATAGTAAATATTTTAGATTTTGTGGTTATATATATGGTACACTTTGTAAAATTTGATTTTATGATTTTGTCAAGAAAGTTATATAAACACCATTCTCAGCTCACTGGTCATACAAAACAGACCATGACCAGATTTGGTCATTGGGCTGCAGTCTGCTGACCCTGCTGTTCTCTACCATTGATCTGTGTCTTTCCCATCACTGATACCACACTGTGTCAATGATGGCAGCTTTATAGGAGGGCTTTAAACCAGCAAGCAGGAGTGTTGCATCTCTATTCTCCAGCTCTTAACTGGGGCTTTCAGACTTGGGTTTTATGTAATTATTGATAGGTTTGGACTTAGACCTACCGTTTTATTCCTTCTTTTTTGTTGTTACTCCTCTCTGCTGCTATTTTTGGGGTTGGGGGTATCTTTTCAATATTTTTCATTTCAGTTTTTGTGTTTATTATTTTTTTTGTCCTACATCACATAGTACAGTTTTCTGATTACACTAGGAATTATTACAATATACATACTGAGTGCAGTCTAAAAATCAATACTTCACCACTTTCAGTGAAATGTGATTATATAACCCCATATAGATCCTTAACCCTCCCTCCTTTATGTAATTACTGTCTTATGATACCCATGGACATTGAAAACACCACTAGACAACGTTACATTGTGCACTGTGTGTTTCCAGCTCATGTTCCTTAAAGAACTCCAGAAGGAGAAAGGGTCTGCCATATCCACCCAGATACTCACACCTCGCGTTACTCTCCCTTTACTCCAGAAGGCCCAGCCTTCCTCCTGGTATCTCTGCCTTCTACCTTTTAGGACAGATTCATGAGCTGAGAGTTCTCTCAGTTTCCCGATATTTGAGAATGTCTGTCTCAGAGTGCCAATTTCATTTTTACCCCTGAAGGATACTTTCATGGGTATATGAGGAGTGATTAAAATACAGTAAATGTTTAAATAAAAAAATTAGTACAATAAAAGACACATTGCCATTAATCCTCAAAATACTCCTCACTTCAAACACGCCCATCCCATCATTCCTGCTACTTTCTGAAGTTCTGAATCCTCTTTCATATATATACAAGGCATGATAAAAAATGTGGTAAATATGATGCTGAGTGCCATCTAACAGAAAAGTAGACTCATGAAAACATTACAGTGTGTCCTCCTCCACCTTATTCATTGGAGCTGGTACTATGTGACTTCTGGCTCTACCTCAAATTAAAAATAACCATGGAAGGTAAACGCTTTGAATCATTTCAAGACATCGAGGCAGCAATGATAATACAACTGAAGCTGCTTTGACTCCCAGCCTGTCCAATCTGAGAGCTGAGGTTTTTCCCATGGAGACAGGGAAATTCTAGGAGCCAGGGCTGGGAGTTCAGAGGCCTGGCCCTGCCCAAGGCTGTGGGTGTCCTTTCTCATTTGGCTGCCCCATAGGACACACTCTACCCACCACAGAGACCTGCTCATCTTTTTACCACCATGCCCACCCTGACTCAAACACGTTCCATCACCCCACCCATCAAAGAGAGGAGGCTGATGCAGGAGTGCTTGGGCTCATAACTGACTCCAGTGCGCATGGACCTCCGCAAAGCAACTTAGAGGTGCAGACTGGCTCACTGGGAGAACAGCCAGATACTCACTGCAAAATATCCAACCTGGCCCAGCCCAGCCTCAAAGTGACAGGAAACTAATAGTCAGTAAATGCCTCAACATTAAACATTGCTTGGCTAAGGCAAGATAGTCAATTTTGACACTGTTTTGAAAAATAGAGCCTAATTTCTGTTCAAATGCACAAAATTTACTGCCCAAATTCTCATTAGCTACTGTCAAGGGAGAAGCAGACAGACAAGATAAATTATGAAAAAATTACTTTTTTAATGTACAAAAAGACTTATTTACAAGTTGAGCATGTCATCTCAATTCATAGCATGTAGAAAAAGCTAAAAATGTTTTGGAGATATAAATTTGGCCGGACAGTTCACCTACAATATATTCAAGGATGGTATCTTCTGCACAGAATATATACAGGTTGGGAATACTGAGCACAGTCTCAACTTAGGAGGGGACATACATGACCACAAGCTGCAGAGCTTCGGTGATGTCCCAGGACTGTCATCAGGAGCTGGCCTTACCTCTGGGCCTTAACAAGGAGTTTGATGTGCAGGGACACAGGGGACCCAGATAATCAGGTTCTGGCCCTGCTTGCAGGTGTTGCTAAGAAGTTCCTCATCGAAGCCAAGGTCACAGCAAGAATGAAGCTCTAAGTGATGCAGCTGGTTTGGCCAGGGTACTACAAATTCAGCAGAAAGTTTGGAATGTATGTGTGTGTGCATGCGTGTGTGTGGTGTTGCAGAAGATGCACTGATTCATCCTGCAGGAGGTGCAGGAATGATGTCTTCTTGGAGCCAGTTCCAAGTTCCACTTCGAGGTGAGGCTTGGTCACACTGAACAGGAAATTTCAGTGACAATCCCTCAGAGTCTGAGATCAACCCCTTCACCCCCCCACCCCCACCCCAAACACCATGCAAGTCATCATTCTCTGCCAAATAACCGGGGGAGGGGGACACGGAGGTTAAGGAATCCATAAGGTACTGGGACTGCATGTCGTGGCTTGGCATGGACCCCTGGGTGGCTGGTAGCCAATGGCCACTCAGCACAGCCTAGGGGAGCCTGGGCAGAGGCCACTGTCAAACCCTTGGGTTTTCCATGGTAAAGTGGGCTGATAGTGCATTGGAGAAACAAGGCTGGGTAAACATGTGACTTCCTCTTCCTACTGGGAATGCTCCCAGGTGGCCTGAGGCTGGGTCCTGGGTGCAGACCCACCTTCTCAAGGCCTAGTCTGTCTCTAACCCGCAGTAGCTCCAGCAGCCCCGAGGTATTTAGGAACAAGCGTACTTTTCAGGAAGGGCTACATTCTCCATGCAGGACACTGTAAACACGGGCAGCCTCTGGACTTGCCCCACATGGTACACTATTTCTTTCCTTTCTCTGGCAATATTTATATATTTTATTCGTCCACACAAACTTGGCCAATCTGTTGGTCCCAAACCCTGTTCCAGAAGGTAGAGATGCCAACTCTACCAAACTTGGAATTACAATGTACTTCTGAAATATCCTGGCAGACTGTGATTTTCTCCTTTTCAGCAAGGGACCTCAGTGACCTCAAGATTTAAGCTCAAAGAAAAATCCAGGGAAGCCCCAAATTCCTTTTTCTGGCAGGTGGCAGAATGAGAAGCCCATCTTCTCAGAGCAGACTTTCCAAGTACCACTTTCAGATTCAAACCCAAACGTGGTTTCTTACCCTCTCTCCGCCTATACTTGAAAGCTGCTGGCCAATGTAATCCCTCATTAGCCAAATGACAGAGCAAAGAAGCCAGAACAGAGTGGTCCCATAAACACCAAAGGTTGGCAAGCGCTTGTAAATTGAGCTTTTCACTCTTGCCTTTCCGATTGAGACTCTTTTTAGTGTTCCGAAATATAGTCCAAGAGACCAGAGAGGATGCCCATAAATCCTCTCTTAAAACATCTGTAGCCTGAATCAGCCACTGGCAAAAACTCTTCAGGCCAACTTAATACTACATTTTGAAAAAGATGAAATGGCTGGGAGAGAGGAATTGCTGTACTCCAGGGAAGCAAGGACCCTTTTGGGCCCTCTCTGTGTCAGGGGCTGGGGCTTTAGGTCATCATGTTCAGGAACTTGTTCTCCTCAGCAAGGCTGGTGAGCATGGAGCTCATGTCCCCGACTGCCATGTTGCTGATGCCTGTGGGGATGGAGGGCAGGGTCAGGGAATTTCGAGGGGTGGTGAGGCGGGAGGAGCTCTGGGAGAGGTTGTGGAGGAGGCTGGGGCTCAGCACACCAGAGAACAGGCTTGAGTGGTCACCATCATCCATGATGGCATCAAAGTCGATCTGGGGGGCCTCTAGGAGCTGGGAATCCACAGTACTGGACACCTGGTTGACGCCTGGTGAGGGTAAGGGCTGGGGCTGGACGCTGTCTGGGCAGGGCTGTGATTGTGGTGGCTGGGGTCTTGTAGCTGGGGAGCTTCCATGGCCTTCCAGGCCTCCATTCTGTTCATACATGTGGATCTGGCCGTAGTAGTAGACCATGCTGTGGTCCTGCATCCCCCCTGCATCCTGCAGGGCCAGCTGAGGGGGCAATGACCTGATGGTGCCCGTTGCTCCCTTGGGCACGGCTTCTGCAGTCTCCTGGTTAGCTGACATGGTGGCCATAGTCTGGCCAGTGGCCCTGGCATAGGCCAACTGCTGTTGCCCAGCACGTACTCCACGGTGGTGGCCAGCAGGGCTGGGCTCAAGGGGTGGTCGGGGTTGTACTAAACCAAAGCTGGATGCTGCTGGCCCCATGGAGCCCAGCTGAGGCTCCATAAAGCCAGGCTGATTAGAAGGGAGGAGGTTAGGGGCCTGGCGGTAGCCTTCCTGACCCAAGTGATGGCTCTGCTGTGGGTAGCTCTGGGTTGCATGCAGTGGTGGCACCCCCAGCTCCCTATGGTGGCTGCCCATCAAGGTGGGGTCGGAGCCAATTTCCATCTGCTGAGGGAGCCCCAGGGGGCCTGGCTTGGCTGCGATATTGCTGCAGGAGGTGGGGAACTGGTTCAGGGTCCCACTGACATTGCTGGGGCTCAGCTGGGGGTGGGCTGGGCCATAGGTGGCGTGGGGGCTCCCAGTGGCGGTCATGCTGACACACTGGCCTCCTGAGGCTGGGTGTCGAAGCTGCTGCATGTAGTTGCCTCTGGTTGTAGAGGGGGCTCCGCTGCAGGGCTGCGTGCTATCCAGGACCCCTGGGCCTGTCTGCAGGCCCTGTGTACCGTAGCCAGGATACTGACCAAAGGCCGGCTTCTGCTGCACCACAGCCAAGTTGCCCTGGGGGAAGGGCGGTGGCTTCACTTGGCTAGGCAGGGTGTCCACAGTGCCGGAGCTTACCTCGTTCCACTGCACTGGCATGTTATTTTTGTTCAGGCTGGAGGATGCCCCATACCCCAGCTGGCATCCTCCCATCCCAGGGGTGGAGGGGCCCATATTGGAGTCTGCAACTGCCACCCTACGATGACCGTGCAACCCGGGGCTGGGCAGTTTGGGGTTCTCAGGGAAGCCAGTGCTTTCCGTGGGATACAGCTGCCTTGTGCTCTCATCCAGCGTACCACTAGTGTGTGCTTTGATGTACTGCACCACATCATCGGGCAGCACCAGGTCGTCTTCCGACAGCCCCAGGTCGGGCTCAGGCCCTGTTCCATCCACCCCTGTGGCCATGGCCTCCATCACCACATTCTCGCTGATGCTGGGTGGCCTAGGTGAGTAGGTGCTGCGGGCCAGGGTGCCCTCAGAGCTGGGGTGGCTTTGCTGGCGGAGGCCACGCCTCTCTGTGCAGGGCAGCAGCAGGCCAGGGTTCATGTTGTGTGCACTGTGGAAGCGCTGCACGCGTGGCAAGGTCAGGGGATCAGGCCGCCGCACTGGGTCACTGGCTCGCCGCGCTCCACTGCCCGGCGCCTCGTGGGGGAAGGCAGGAGCAACCCCCAGGGGACCATGGCCGTGGCCATAGACAGGCCCGTCACTGCCACGTCGTGGCCCCAGTGGGTGTGGGCAGGCACCAGGAAGTGCATGCTCGGGCGTGTCCAGCAGTGCCAACCTGGTCCGCAGGCTCACACGCTCCAGGCCAGGCAGAGGCGTGGGTGGCGGACCGCCTGTGGCTGCGGCGTACTTGGCCCGTAGGCTGTATTGCTGCGCTGGTGTGAGGTTGAGCAGTCCCGAGCCGCCACCGCTACACTGGCTGGCTTCACTAGAGCGCCGCGATGCATCGGTGGAAATGGGGTCGTAAGAGTCTGCGGAGCTGGCATTGTGCGGGCGGCCAGGACCCAGAGGTGAGGCCTCACTGGAGCGGCGACTAGAGAAGTAGGGGGAGATGCCGGAGGAGCGGCGGCTCACTGTGTAGGCCGAGCTGACCGTGCTGGTGGAGCTGTCTCGGCGCTCCTGCAGCTGGCTCAGCATGGTCACCTCACCAGCAGACAGCTCGGACAGCCGCGGGTTGGGCAGGAGCCCTGCGGGCCTGCCGGCCCCAGGGCCACTAAAGTTTTCCAGGACGGAGCCTGCAGGAAAGCAGAAGGGTCAGCTGTAGGGACATGGGGCCCTGCTCTGCTTGCTCTCACTATGCTGTATCCCATCCTGAGTTCCCCAGCCCAGGGAGGAAAGAAGGGCCGCAGGAGCTGAAGGAGGTGAAGGGAGCCTAGGTTGATCTCAGAGGGACAAGTGGGGCCCCCTTACACTCCCGCAGACCTGTGGCCACCTGGAGAGGGTGCCAGGGCAGCTGTCTGCAACCCAGTGACCCCTACGGGGCTGAGTTCAAGGCCATCTGCCCATAGGCAGGGCCAAACATTTTCCTTTCAGGGGAGAAACAGGTGGTGTGTCTAGCATAAGGAGCTGTCAGTCCCGAGAGGGCAGCCTGGGTGCTGAGTGTTCAGTAGCCAGCATAGTTCTAGGCACACACTGAGCACCCAAGTAATGCTCACTGAAGGCACCATCCACCCTAAACTGTTGGCTAAATACAGGGCCACCTCCTCCAGGAAGTCCTCCCTGCTCAGCTGGATGAGCTTCCTCCTTGCTCTGCACAGCTCTACCCTTAGCTCTGTCACTGGTGCTACCTGGCTTTTTCTGTGGTGGAGTGGGAACCTGGGGTTATGGCTTTCTGACCATGGACTCAATTAGGACTGGGACTCAACTGCTGCCTTTCTTCCTAGGCTTTGGCTATGAGGACCCTAATAGGTGCTTAATAAATGAATGAATGACCAGACAAGGAAAAGGACAATGTAGGTGGGGTCTGCCTGATTTTAGGGGGTGATAGGATGCAGCCTGGTGCAGGCGCAAGACCACGGGCACTGGAGTCACACAGGTTTACCCGTCTTACCCCAGGCCTTGACTCGGGTAGAGCACTTTTACTTCTCTGATGCTGTTTCCTTACCTGCGCAGTGGGCTATTAAGAGCCATTCTATGGTGGGTAGCCAGGGAGTGGCCTACCTGGTACAGCCCCAGGTTTCCGTGTGCCCCTTTCAGGCCCCTGGCCTGTACTCACCACTTGCCGGGAGGGGAGGCAGCTTGGTGTTCCGAGTGTGTGGGGCCGGGCCAGCCCATGAGCAGGAATCCTTGAGAGACTTAAACTTCTCTCTCTTGAGCTGCTCAAACCGGTGCATGGAGCTCACATGTTTGCGCAACTGCAGGCCACCAGTGGAGGGAGTAGCAAGGGCTGGGGCGTCGGCCCCCGGCGTTGTGTCATCCAGTGCCGTCAGGTCTCCCAGGCTCCCGGGCCCCGTCCCCGGCATCTCCATGCCGCTGTCATTGTTGGGGGCACTGCCCAGGGGAGAGGGCTCGCTGCTGCAGGATGACTGGGCCCCGGGGCTGGACTGACACAGCTGCAGGAACAAGGTGGAAGGTACAGACTCAGGGGGGTGAGGACGCACCTGGGCCTGTGCCCACCCTGCATCCACACTATGCTCTTGCTCCCTCAAGTAGGGGCCTGGGGGAGGAAAGAAGCTGCCCCTTAGAGAGGCTTGCAAACCATCACCTGTCTCTGCATAGGGTGGTCAAGTCTCTTTTCTGCTCTCAGCCTTGGCTTTCCTGACTATGAGATGGACATCTAGTGTGCAGATGGTACCCAGTACAGTGTGACAGAAGGTAGCCTCTGTGGGCAGCACATGATAAAATGAGGAACAACGAAAGCCAATGACTTGGTGCCTTCGATCAAGTGGGAAGCTCTCAACAGGCCAGATGCAGGTGGTTAGGGTGACAAGGGAGGGGAGCTGAGGGATGCGGCCCTTGCCCTAATGGCCATCTCAAACCAGTCCTCCCTCTAGGGTGGGGTGGAGTGCAGCATGGTGTACATGTATTGTCTAGAAGGCCACTGGACTCAGGGCAGCACTGTGACCAGGGCAGCTGGGTGCAGACAAGGCTCACCCTCAATATAGCACCTTGGGGCTTATTTCTGGACCACCTGCCACCAAATCCAAGCCCTTTCTTTAAGAAGATGCAATGCTCCCAACCCCCTAGGGCAAGGCTCCAGGTGAGCAGCAACCCTTGAGGCCTTGTCTATTGTTTCTCTGTTCGGTCTTCAAGACCCTCTATGATCAGCCAACTCCGCCGCTCAGCTTGGGCTCACACTGCTCCTCCTTGCTGGCCTTCCTGCAGCTCAGTCTCACAGCTTGCCACACCTGCCAGCCCCTCCTGCCAGCCTTTGCTTACTCTGAAGCCTTTGCTCACCCTGCTGTCTGCCTCTCCAAACCCACGGTCCTCAGACCAGGAGCCCTGGACTGATAGGACACTCTCACCCAGGCAGTGACCTGGACATCCCAGCCCACCCTTACTTGGCACAGCCCGCCCTCAGCCCTCACCCGGTTCCTCTGCTCACCTCAGTACCGTCTATCCTTAGGGGAGGTACAGTTGGGAGGAAAGATGTGGAGACAAAGAACAGGTGGTTAGAACACAGGGCAGAGGCCAGGGGGAGGGCACAGAGCAGGACAGAGGCTTGCAGGCGGGCAGCAGTACTCGGGTGCTGCTTCAAGATGGACAGCAGGGCCACGCCCACCCACGCAGCCCAACAGGCAGCCAGGCTGCTACAGCTGGCCAGCAGGAGCTGGTCAGAGGAGGAGCCTCGGCGTGACAGATGCCATGTGAGGCCCAAAGAGGTGAAGGGAGAAAGGCTGAGTTAGAGATGGCAGGGATGCCAACTTGCTATAGAAGGGGTACCTAGCATAGAGGCCGCTGCTGGAGCTGAGGACAGCTGGGCTGCCCAGCGCCGCTTACCCCGGAGCCCTCTGTTTTGATGGCTCTGATGTGCAGGCAGTCCTCCACTGCCTGGCTGGTACTGCTGGCCTCGGCACTGTCATCAGATCCCCGGCCACCAGGTTCGACGCTGGCCTCACTGTCCCCATTCTCCTTGGGCAGTGGGGCGCGGAGGTGGACGTCGTTGCGCTGCTTTTTGGTGACATGTGCATCTGGGCCGTGGACTGTTTTCACGTGCTTCCGGAGCGAGCTGGGGTCTGTGTACCGCTTGGTGCAGCCTGGGATCTTGCATATGTAGGGTTTCTAGAAACAGAATAATGCCTGTGTCATGGATGGGGCAAGACGGCAGACTCTGTGCATACACTCCCTCTCCTGAAGCCATCTTGTGTCGCTTGGCAGACCTGGCTGGCACAGGTAGCAGGATGTATTTGCAACCAGAGCCCTGGGGATGGAGCCATGCCCTGGCCTGGTCCTGTGTGCTCACTTCACATGCAGGCGAAGTGCTCGGCCAGGGGAGCTCTTGCTACCAGAAGCTAGAAAAACACCAGGAGGGACACACGTGCCTCCCGGGAAAACTGTACTCTGGGATCGCTAGGAGCAGTAGAAGAGTATGAGCTGATTGCACTCTGAGATGGCGCCAGCAGCCCTGACTTTCTTGATGGGGAAAGATAGGCTTGAGGGCAGAGAAACTTACTCAAAGCCACCAGGTAAGAGGATGAAAACCCAGATGTGCAAAACCTCAGTCCTGGGCTCATTTACCACTTGTCACTTTCACATCCACATACCCACTAACATAAGCCACATATATCAACCCCCCCACACCTACATATATATGTGTGTGTGTGTATATATATACTATAAACATGCATACACATGTGTACACAGCCATCAATCCACCCATATCCACACATATACATGGATAAGCTTACAAATACACGTACACATTAAACACACATATACCACCCCCACATCCATACATATACACATATATGTACTAATATACACACGCCACCCCTCCACACCTGTACACACATACACACACTTACACACACCACCCCATCTACACACATGCATACATCACCCTTGTATACCTGTGCACATACACATACATATACTTACATACACATCTACCACCCTCACATCCACATACATACACTAATATACATACACCACCCCTCCACACCTGCATGCATACATGTGTGTATATATATATACATATACACTTAGACACACATATACACATATCACCCCCACTTCTACACAGATGCATGTACTAATACGTATGCACATATCACCTCTCCACACCTGTATGCACACATACATACACACACGCATGTACTACACACCACACACATCTACAGACACACACATTCATTGCCAAGGTAGCTCTTATCTGCAGGGACCCAAGGATTCAAAGGCCTTTCAGAATTCCTCTAATTCCCTACAAACATTTGAGCCAGGTCCCTCTGGAGCCCATACTGTGTCTAAGCTGTTGGAAAGGCTCTCTGGAGTTGGCCTGATCCCCAATGATTGTGTAGCTGGGCTGCGAGAATGCAGCAGACACCATGGGATCCTGCCAGTTTCCTTTTCTGGGCTCTCAGCCCTGCCAGGGGCTGTGGCTGTCCGAGGAGACGGGGTCACTGTTGCCCTACCCAGGTGATGAGGCAGCTGCTCCATAGCCCCCCGGCTTGTGAGTGAAGCCTGTGTCGGGATGTTTCCACAGCCGCGGAGGACACAGTGCTCCTCAGTCTAAGCCTGTGGCTCCACCCTCACACTTTGTGGCACTGGGAACAGTCACTGTTTCTTTGGGCATTTGTTCCATCTGAAAGATAGGGTGGCAGAACCTGCCTAAGAGCCTGAGGAATGAGGAGCAGATACATGTGTGGAGATATATCATGCTCCGGGAGATCTCAGAGGCCACTCTTTGCCTGACCTTGGAACTCTTGGCACTGTTTATGTTTATTACAGAGGAATCTATGTTTTATGTTTATTATAGAGGAAATTATGTTATGTTTATTACAGAAGGAAATTGAGGCACAGAGAGGGTAAGAGTGCCATGGCATCTTATAGGGCATCTTTCCTGTCAAAGAAAAGAATGTGGCACAGAGTGCTGGTCTGTGTGTAGGTGAGTGCGAGGTGTAGGGCACCCAGTTACCTGTCTTCCTCCTGGTCTACAGGTGTCTACAAGCCATGCTCAGTGATCCACGCATGCATGCGCCAGCCCAGTGCACACGTGCTATGGTAGGTACCTCGTTCGAGTGGGTGCGATTCTGGTGCTTGGCGCGGTCAGAGGCATTGGAGAAGGCCTTGTTGCAGCCCTCATGCTCGCACACATACGGCTTCTCTCCAGTATGGGAACGCAGGTGTGTCTTCAGATTCTCTAGACGGGAGTAGGCCTTCGAGCAGCCCTCAAACTGGAAGAAGGTAGGTGGATCAGTGGAGGCACTCAGGATCCAGTGCAGGGGAGCTGGCCCTGTGTGCCAGCCCACTCTTCCTTTCCCTTGCCCTCTCTTCAGGGCTCCACCTCACTGGTGCACCAAGAAGCATGAAGTTTAGTACTAACAATTGCTTTCTGTTATGGTTTGTGTCTAGAGGTCCCCCCATAGCCTCATGCAGTCATAAGTGGGGATTTTTCAGAGGTGGCTGAATCTAGAGTATGTGATGCTGTGATTAAGGGCATGTGACTACTAAATCAGTCCACTGATTGGTTTGGCATAGTTCTGGCTGGAATTAAGGGTGTGAGTGCTACACCCACCCTAGGGTAGGTAGCCTGTATACAATATGCAGGACAGAGTCTTGTCTCTTTCTTGTTGCTTTTGCTGTCTTCCGAAGCCATGAATGGTTGCCCCGAAGCCATGAATGGTTGCCCTTCTGCCATGTGCCATCCTGCCTTGGAGCCAGCCGATTATGGACTGAATCCTCTACAAACTGTGAGCTAAATAAACCTTTCCTCCTTTAACTTTGGGTGTTGAGTGTTTTGTCTTAGCAACAGAGAAAAGTAACTAAGACACTTTCCTTTCCAGGAAACTTGGAAAAGGCTGAAAAGTACACAGACACTCAGAATGCATCAAAGACCGCAATGGAAAAGCTGTACTTATTGTATATGGTCATATTTATATAAAGTTACATATTTATAAGCTATAAGACACTTAGAAGAAAGCAAAGTGGTAAATCGTTGTGACCTTGGATTAGAGGAGGTTTCATAGCTGCAATAATAAAAGAATAAACAAATAAAACATTGGACTTCGCCAAATTTAAATTTTTATGTTTCAAAGGGAATTATCAAGAAAATGAAGACAACCCACAACATGGGAGAAATGTTTGCAGATCACATGTTTGACAACAGTGTAGCACCTAGATACATAAAGATTCTTACAATTTAACAAAAAAATAAGTTAGGCAGACAATGGGGAAACAATTTTGAGTAGACATTTCTCCAGAGAGGATGAGCAAAAGCCCTGTAAGCCTTGCAATATCATTAGCTATTAGAGGAATCTATTCAAAGCCACAGTGAGACACCACTTCAGACTCACTAAGATGGCTACAATAAAAAAGACAGGTGATACCAAGTGTTCGTAGGATGTGGAGACACCAAAACACTTATACACTGATGATGAGAATGTACAGTGCTTCAGCCTTTCTAGAAAATAGTCTGACAAGCCCTCAATTACTGTATAAATAAATGGGCAATGCTATTCCTACACGTATCTATCTGAGAATATATGTCAACAGAACCATGCACACCAAGTTCATAACAGCATTATTTGTAATAGCCATGCAGAGCACCCACTGATGAATGGGTAAGGAAACACCATCTCAACATCCCATAGAATGTTATGTAGCAAAAAAGACTAATCTCCTATTTCGTGCTGCAACATGGGTGAACCTCAAAAAATGTTAAGTGAAAGAAACCAGACACAAATGCTAAACATTGCAGATTCCATTTTTATGAAATGTTCAGAATAGGCCAATCCTGGACAGAATGCAGATTACTAGTTTTCAAGGGCTGCTCATGTATACAGAGTTTCTTTTAAAGGTTATGAAAATGTTTTGGATGTAGATAGTAGCCACAGTTGCATAACTGTCAATATACTAAGACCACCCAGTTATACATTTTTTTTAAAAGAGTGAATTTTATGGTGTGAGTTTTATCTCAGTATCATCAACTTGTCAACAAAGGTGGCATGTTTTACTGAATCTTGGATACTACTGATTTCAAGACAATTTGATTTCAGAGATATTACAATGAGAACAAAATACACTTCCAAGAATCTGTGAACTAAAGTCAGCAAGAGGAGCTCTCAAGGGTTTCAGCTACAACCACATCACATCAGCGGACTAGGGCCACTTCCACTTTTGGAGAAGGAGCAATTTGAGCAAACAAAAAGCCTCACTTTCTTAGAGTCACATGTCCTATTGCTTCCATCAGACACCATTCAAAAGGTCATATGTTTGTGTTCCCCGTTCTACTTTTCCTAAACAAAAACAGAAGCAAGGTGATTTCTAACCCATTGTTGTTCCAGCTATGAATTATCGAGGATCATTTTCTCCCTGCAGATGCTACAAGGACTGGTCCCTCTATCCAGTATCTGCCAGTTAAGCAAACTGCATGTGGGGGGTACACAATGATTTGGGGTTCACAGTCACATGCTGGCAACACCAGCACACCCTTAGTCGTTACCAGGCAGCTCACACCTAAAGAGTGAATTCATTGAGGTCTGAGATAATAGCAGATAAGAGGCCTCCAGGCCCAAAGCAGATGACAAGCCCGGCCAGGAAGAGACAAAATTACCTGTCAGCAAGACCTGTCCTGTGCTGCTGCTGTGGTCCATTCACCTTGACCTGCATGCGGTCAGTGATACCCAGATATGACTCCCCTGGCCTAGTGACACAGGTGCTGTGGACACTGAGCGAAGACACTCACCGTGCACTTGTGTGGCTTCTCGCCTGTGTGCCGCCGCATGTGAACCACCAGCATGTATTGCGCTTTGAAGGGCTTCTGCTCGCGTGTGCAGGCCTGCCAGCGGCACACAAACTCCTTCTTCTCCCCATGGATATGCTCGTTGTTGATGTGCTGTCAAGGGACAAGTCCGCAAGGGTGAGTCTAGATGCTCCCCTGCCCCTCTCTCCCCACAGTGTGCAGACCGCCCAGAGAACATTGCTTGCCATCAGCTGACCACCTACCTGGCCCCAAGGCCCCACCACCATATGCAGACCACTGACCCAACTTTTCCATCTAGCCTTCTGGTTAGATGTATAAGGTATATGAAGAAGATAAGTGAATTTTGTGTTTAGACTTAGGTCCCATCTCCAAGATACCTCATTATGTGTATCTGAACATCCAAAATCTCTAAAATCTGGAACACTTGTGGCCCCAAGATATTAGATAATGTATAGTCAATCTGTATTAAAATTAACTTCACCCATTTCTTTTTACACTTTTAAAAATGTGCTTCTAGGAAATGTAAAATTGCACATGTGGTTCCCACTGGTGACTCATGGTCTCTCCTCCCAGATGGTACCACTGTGGACCTTTGCAAATGCAAAGCTGCCTCAAAACTGGAGGCCAGGCACTGGCAGCACCTGGTCCCAGAAGACAAAAGCCACTCACTCCTCATGCTCTGTGCAACAGCCCAGCTGCTACGCACACCAATGGCACTGTCAGAGTGAGCAAGCATGCACAGTGCTTTGAACTTCCAGAGAGATCTCAGATTAGCTTCACATTCTATTTTTAAAGCTTTTCAAGTTATAAAAACGCTCCCTGACAATGCCTTTCACTTTTCCCTTATTGGTTTACTCAGTAACAAATTGCTAGTAATCAGCAGGGCTTCTGCTTTCCTGTGTGCCTGCATCTTCCAACTTCCAGGCAGCTAGGGAGGCAGAGCTGGGCTCCTCAGCTGACCAGCCTGTTGCTTCTGGGCCAGCTGGAGGAAGCCACCTACAGCCACAGGACAGTCTTGGGCAGAGGGAGAGGCCTATGTCCCCCTCCTAGGTCAGAACCCCTCTGCCCTGGCTGAAGAATTCCCTGCCTGCATTCTTCAGCCAGCATCTGTAGCACAGAACACATATTTTACATCCTCACCTCTGCACTTTTGCTTAAGTCCAGTCGCAGATGGAAATACAGTACCGCTCTTTCCTCCTTTACTCTGATATGATCTGTCCCGAGACCTACTGCTCCTATTCCTCCTTCTCTATCATTTATCCTAAAGAGGTGGTACAGGTTGAAATTATCTTGGAGTGCCAGGAGGAATTAGAGTGGTCCTTGGCTCACAGGTGCTCTTCAGCTGCAATGAGTTTGCTGGGAAATTTTGGTGTTCTGGGTGAGAATTTGGAGAAGAACCCAAACACAAAAGAAACCTGCATTGTTTTCAAGCAAGTTGCTAGAGTAGAGAAAGCGGGGGGAAGTGATGGGCTCCAAGTGCCAAGCTCAGAGATCCCAGGAGAAAGAAACTCTTGGGATGGCTTCTGAGCATGAGCAGGAGGGTGTGGGCGTGTACGTGAGAGTATATGTGCATAAATGTGTGTGTATATATACTTGGAGCAGTTTATTCTTAAATAAATTCAAGTTCTTTTCTGGATAGAAAAGAGATTTACCCAGAGCTGGTATGGGCAAGAGGGAAGGCATTATTGAGTACAGAACACTTGCTACACGCTTACTGCTTCCCTGCTCAGGACCGCTCAGCCACCTGTGGTGGAGCCAGGGTTGAAGCCAGGTGGGTCACACAGAGCCCCTCCTCCCCCTTG
Source organism: Dinomys branickii (assembly GCA_004027595.1). Lineage (NCBI taxonomy): Eukaryota > Metazoa > Chordata > Mammalia > Rodentia > Dinomyidae > Dinomys > Dinomys branickii. The sequence continues at coordinate 287,448 of PVLD010000339.1, read as the reverse complement.
CACACACTACCTGGCCCCTTTGACTGCCACCGTCATGGAGGTAGCTGAATAAGCTTACAGTGGAAACCAAGAAGCAATTCCTGAGAGGCACAATCTCCTGCAGCCTCTTCTTCTGGCCTGGATTGTCAGAATCCAGCAGTTTTAAGCAGCCCCCTCCCAGATGTGGATATAGAAATCCATCTACACTCATGTTCAGTGTATATATGTGAACAGTCACTAAAGGGAACTATCACCTTCCTCCATGGGAAAAATACTTTACTGGCTTCAGAGTGAGGTTTGTAATCTTGTAAGGCCAGCTGGTTTAACAAACCTTGCTTCCCTCTATGTACTGGTGGCTAGAAGTTCAGTGGAAAAAGAGCTGTGCATGTGGACTACAGCTCAGAGGAGGTGGTTTTTAATACTAACTCTCCTGGCTACAATTGGTCCCTTTTCCCTGATTTTCTCATTTACTTGTTTTCCCTTGTATTATAGATAGATAGATAGATAGATAGATAGATATTTGGAAATCTCACAGAAACAGGGAATACAAAAAGATATAAAAGTATAGCAAATATTTAGATTAAAAAATTATTGTAGTAGACATATTGCCATTAATCCCCCTCAAAATATTCTACCTCAATTTGAACACACTTATCCCATTGTTCTTGCTACTTTCTGAAGCAGTTCTGGAAGTCTTCCTTCTTGAATGTCTTTAGTTGCACTGCATGACTGCCTCAATACCCTGAATTAATTCAAATGTTTACTTTTCATGGTCATTTTGGGGAAGAGCCAGAAGTTGACCAGTGCCAGATCTGGCGAATAAGGTGGATGGGCACACACTGTAATGTTTATACGAGGCCACCTTTCCATTGGAAGGTACTTGGCATCAGCATTCACTGTATTTTTGATCGTACTTGTAAAGACACTAATGAAAGAGGACTTAACAAAACAGCTTCATAAAATGGAAAAAATGAGGGAGTAACTGTTCGAAGTGAAACAGAATATTTTGAGGCGAATTAATCACTATGTGTCTTTTACTGTAATAGATTTTTAAAAACATTTTAATTCCCGCTATAGTTTTTATCAGCCCTTGTAAGTGATTGTGCCTCCTGCTTGCAGAGGACATGGGCCCAGCTTCTCCTGGGAGCAGCTCTTCCAGATTCTTCTTTCTGGCAGAGGCCTAGAAGGCTCACTGCTGTGTGGCGAGGGCTCTGTCCTCTAGGTCAGGAAGCTGGAATGGAGGCTTACGTGCACCAGCTGCTCTTGGGTGTCATACTCCTTGGTGCAGTCTTCCCAGTGGCAGTTTGTCTCATAGATGACTACCTCGGCCTCCTGCTTACAGTCATCCCTGTCCAGGTCTTCCTTGAGGTCAGCCAGCTGCTCCTGGGAGAGAAAACCATACTCATAAGCAACATGTCTGGGACCTAGCCCTGATGACAAGTCACTGTGAGCCCCAAGCAGTCTGTGCCAGGACTCTGGGCTGGCCCACATGCATCCTTGCACACATGTGCATGCATACACTGCTTGTGTACCCATGCATGCAAGGGTACACATGCAGTATATGCATACACACATGAGCACACACAGTCATCAGCCTGTCCAGCCTCTGTCCTCAGCTCAGCTCCATCCGCAGATCTTCCTGCCAGGCAGCTGGCCTACCCGCACCCTCTCATGCTGGCTTGTAAGGGAGCTTTCATAACCCAGTCTTCTCACCTACGAGGATAGGAGGAAAAAGGGCAGCAACTTGCTGACTTGATTTGGTTTCCATTGTGAGGGAATAGGGTGAGCCCTAAAGGCACTGGGAGTGGGAATATGTGTGTTTTTAAGATCTACTCCTTGCCAGGGACAAGATAAAACATGCTCTGAATGGTTCCTTTCAGACTGGCCACACCTCCTTGAAGCCTCAGGAAGCAGCCAGATTCACATGCATGACAGTGCTGAGATCTGCACAAAGCTCTGCAGGGAGAATGTGGTCTAGCACATCATTCCAGTACTAGTTACCCTGCAACAACTCTCAAACATGGGCATCTGCATTCCTGTATTACAGCTGGGGAAACTGAGGCTAGGGAAGAGGTTGATCATCCTTTCCAGAATGCAAAGCAGATCTGTGAGAGCCTAGATCTAGACGTGAGTCTCCTGACCACAGTGGGGGCCACATGGCCATTTCAAGGAGATGAAGGAAAATCCTCAGATCTCAGGGCTGTCCTATCCTAGCCAGAGCTGACCTGGAGCTGGCCAGGGGCAGCCTCTGAGCATAGGACCTGGGAAAGGCCAGAGGTAGGAGCAGAGACAGGCACAGACCCTAAAGAAAAGGCCAAGCAGGGCTCACAAAAGTCCCCAGGGACTCTCCAGCAGTTCTGTTGTCTGCCAGGCAGGCTCGAAGCAGAGCCAGGCAGAGGCAAAACTCCAAAGACATAGTTTACAACTCAAACCATTTTAAAAAACAACAGGGAAATATACTGTCTTTCCAAATAGCCTCTGGGGAAGACATGTATAGTGCGGGTTTGCAGGGGTAACCTCTCCTCACCACATTCTGGGTCTGGGGACTAAGCCACACTGAGTCTCTTCTAGGAGAAGCAGAAACTAGCGTCGTGACACTCTGCTGTGGCCCATAGACTCATATCCCTGACTGATTTTCCATCAGGGCACAAGGAGCTCTTTCAAGAGGGCTTCTGGTTCATTCTCTGGGTGTTGCCTTTCCATTAATGGACCTTCTCTGAGAAGGAAAATGAAGATGTGCTGTACAGTGATGCATTTCCTAGGCTAAAATGGGACTGGGACATGAGGGGGACATCTGGCTCCCAGAACTTCAGCAGCGGAACTATCTGGTGGTACTGCTGAAGTGTGACCGTGGGACAAGAGGATGAGAGGATCTCCTAATGCCTGCTTTGCACTTGAAGAAAAATGGGAAGTAGATTTATGATTTCCATGTGCTGCAGGCTCTGCTAACTTCAGACAGGAGCTGCAGAAGCTGATGGATTGATGTACAGGCAGACAGAAGCTCTGCAGGGGGCACAGGCTTCTGGCTGAGCAGGGCATCATCCTGGCCTGCGATTCTGAGAGCTTCAACAGAAAGGCAGTATGAAAGCCAGCCTACCCACTTGGTGGTGAACTGGTATGTGGAGTGACAGGAAGACCACCTCCTCACAATAAAAGGCTTTTTGTGCTGGGCAGGAAGGAGGCCTCTGTGCCCCACCTGGGCTGCAGGGTGGTCACAGGGTCCCACTGGTGGGCGAGGCATAGGCCTGCCAGTGTTCAGCATCTGCCTTCTGCTCGGTCCTCACCATTCCAGCTTGTTTATCTTCCCTGGATATGTGCTGTCCTCATCAATTCCAACAACCCCCAGTGATGGCCAGCCTTGTGGCAACCATGCATCATGCTGAGACTGGGTTTGGTGTCAGCAAGGGGAGAAGAATTTGTCACCAACCCCTCTGTTTGCCTGACAATAGCAGGACCTAATATTTCATGAAAATTAAGTGCCCAGAGCATGCCTGGTGGTTTACAGTCTTGATAAAGGATGGTCTGGCAGATGTGAGGAGACAGGGACAGGGACCCGGAGCATCCTTGTTGGTCATGCTGGGAACTCTGCGGTAGCAAATGAGATTGGGCCACCATGTGATGCCTGAGGGGAAGATCAGGAGACTCACCAGGAGGACTGGGGGCACACTGTACCCTTCACCCATAGGCCCCTGATCTAAGAGCAGGGCCTGCCTGTCTGCCAGCTAGGAGCATTAGAAGTGGCAGGGTTTCCAAAAGGACCTGCACAAGACCTCGGGGCCCTGAGTTGTTCTGTTTCTCCGTTTCCCTACCAAGAGTCATCTTCTCCTCTAGCTTCAAAGTGACCCAGGAGCTGGGCTGAGTATGAGGGCGGGCACAAGGAGGACCAGTAACAGTGAAGGTGGCGGGGGATGAAATTCTAGGAAAGGAGGCAGCACTGAAGGGCCTAAACCGTTCAGAGGACATGAGCACCTCACTGTGCTGAGGTTTGTGTGAGGTATGAGGGAGAGACAGCTACAGCCCAAGACAAGGCAAGATAGGTGGAAATCCATTCATTCATTCATTCATCCATTTGTAAATTCATTCAAGATAGGTTTGACGAACATGTAGTATGTACAGGGTGCTGTGGACCTGGCAATAAGATGTGTGAACCCAACTTACCCTCTCAGACCCATCCATCCATCCATCCGTCCATCTACCCACCCACCCATTCATCCATTTTCACCACCAGGCAAAATGCTCAAAGGTAGCAAACTGTGAGCCTGGCAGGTTACCTGTGTCAGTCCCAGCGGGGAGGCTGGCCGCAGGCCCTCGGCCTCGGTCTTGACCTTGCTGCGCTTGTGAATGGTGATGGGGTTCACAGTGCTGCTCACAGCTGATTCACTGCTCTGCTTGTTCTGGGGAGGGTGCAGAGGAGAGCTTGTCACATAGGTGCAGGGCAGGGACATCCCATATTCAGTGTAGGGTCTACTTACAGAACCTCAGCCCACTGACTGTCTGGGCTAACCCTATGGTAATGTCTCAGAAACAGTCTCCTAGCCCTGTTTTCCAGCCAGGAGTACCCCCAGGGGAGCCCAGATCCCTGCTGCCAACACCTCCCTCTGTGCAGCCGCCACTTCCACTTCCCCAAGGGGTAGAAGGAAATAGAAGAGAGACATTCTCTTTGGAAGATGCTAGGCCTCCTTGCTCCTTTCCTGAGGAGGCTCCAGGGCACGGATAGCTAGCTACAGTAGCAGATTTTCGAGAAAGGTCTGGTGTCCTGGGGGAAGGGCCTGGGGCTGCAGTTTCAGGTGATATCTCAAAAGCTGGCAGTGACTGGGGTAGGTGCTAGGAGCCACTTGGAGCTCTGGGATGCAGGACTTTCTGCAGGTGTCTTGTTTCCCTCCTTGGAATATGGCCACATACAAGTCTGTCATTTGCCCAGGGGTGGCCTGGGATAGGTGCTTCCCCCCAGATTATCATCATGTCTGCTCCCCCAGGATCTGGGGTTCAGCAGGGCAGTATACACATAGGAGCTGGTTTATAAGCCCAAGGACCCAGCCTAGTGGCAGGTTCCCCTTTGCAGGCCAGTTAGCTCAGCCTGAGGTAAAGACATTCTCTGCTTTCAGGCAAATTAGGAACCAGGTTCAGTCTGACTAATTCCAAAACTGGTGCCTACCCTTTATACGACCTTGTTCTTATAAATCCAGCTCCTCACCTGCAACACAGGGACTCATTTATTGCCAGACACTGGTGGCATCCAGTGCACACCAAGCACGAGTCTACCTGGAGGCCCAGCATGCCAGAGGCCTATGGGAAGGACTGAATAAGAAGGCCAATGAAAGCCTGTAGTAAATGTGCGTTCTAGAACAAAACTGTATATGTCTGCTGTTATTACTGTTCATTCACCCATTTATTTCCTGTACTATGCATGGAGTCCCTAGATAGGACCCGATTTAATGTACTGGAGGGTTTTTTCACCCTGCTTTATGTTTCTTAGACAGGAAGAGGCTGAACTGTGAGCTCAGGGCCCCTGTCCCAGCCTGAAGCCCTTTCTGTTAGGTAGCCTTACCCAGTAGATATGCTCCAGTCAGACTGGAGCCCAGAGTTCTCCCCCAGTTCCCAGCGTGGGATGGCAGGAACAGCCCTCATGGGGGCAGGGCAAGCTCCCCATGGACCAGTGCCTGCGCCCTGTGCCCACCTACCTGGTTGGCATCACTCAGACAGTTGTTGCTGTTGCTGAGCTGGGTGGGCACGGTACTGATGGAAGTGAGGGCCATGGGCTGCTGTGCCAGAAAGGTGGGCGAGGGCTGAATCAGGGGTGGTGTGTGTCCGAAGGCCGAGCCCAGGCCCCGCTGCTGGCTCAGGATTTGCTGGTAGGCCACGGGGTTGATGGGATGGGGGAAGGTGAAGGCCGGGCTGCAACAGAAAAGGAGATGGAGTGGGCAGTGCTTCTGTTAGGCAGATGCTTCCTGGGTGAGAGGACCCTGCTCAGAGGATCAAGATGGCCTTGGCAGTGGCTGTGCTAACTGCACCACCACTGTGGCTTTGCTTCTTTCAGAGCAAGTAGTGGCTGCCCACTGCCTGTCACTCAGGCCTTACATTCTATGCTTAGCTCCTAGGGCAGTGCTGGTGAAGCTTTCAGAGGCTGCAATGCAAAGCCTACTTATTTACCACAAAGTGCTAACACTCCAATTAAATCGAATGCTGAGGTTTTAGTTTAGAAAAACAACTCTACACTGACATCTTTTGTTCTAAAAGAAAGGCGTGATAACATGTATGCCATTGGTTTGCCACCACTGTCCTAGACCCCACTGTGGGTGTATAGCCTTCACCTCTGGCAGGCTTGTAGGCTCAGAAGCCAGGCTCCATTGCATTCCCATACTCTGTCCTCCCCACTGCTCTGACACCTGAGATGCACCCCTGCATCATTGCTATTACTGGGATCCAGGTTGGCCTCTAGAGTCTGTTCTCAGGCCCCTCATCCATATCCTGGCAGACAAGGCTCACCTGAGGGCACCCGCTGATAAGTGCCCATAGGAGCCACTGGCTGCCGAGCTGCTGCGTGAGTTGTTGATGTAGGCCACCAGTGAGTTGGGTGAGGTCCGGATCATCCGCTGCAGGTCAAGGCTGGCATCTGACAGTGGAGAGATGGACAGTGCCCGCTTGCGGCTCAGGCGGGGAGTCACCCGGGGGCTGGAGAATCGGGACACTGCACAACAGCCAACAAAAGGTGCATCAGCATCACCTGTGTTGGGGGAAAGGGTGATGGTGTTGGGAGAGGAAATAGAAACAGGTAGGTGGGCACAGAAGAGCTTATGAGGATGGTATAGAGGGAAGACAGTCAAATAGGAATTACAGCTGTGGGGTTGACAGGCAAAAGATGAACTCCCTCCTGGACTCAGTTTATTCATCTGTAAATTAGCACAGGGTATGGTGAAGATCTGAGAAGGACAAAGTTAATCCACCTCGGAAGCTGGTGCAGGTCAAGAAACAGGGCATGGACAGTGTCCTCAAACCCCCTTCTCCCTTCCAGACCTGCCCCAAGGGAAGCCACTACTACAGGTTCAGTGTGGATGGTCATCCAAATACCTCTGTGTTAGAGGTGTAGGCCCGAGCTGAGCACTCATAAGAGGTGGTGGAGTCTTTAAGAGGTGGTGCCTCATGAGAGGAAATTAGGTCATTGGAGACCTGAGGTAAACAGTTCTGCTCCACCGCATGCTCCTACCACAATGGGCTGCCTTATTACAGGCCCAGAAGCGACAGGCCAATAGGTCATGGGTTGGAACCTCCGAAATGGGGCCAAAATAAACTTTTCTCTTAAAAGCTGATTTTCTCAGTATTTGTTATGATGACAGAAAGGTAACACGGCCATTATCCTGGCTTTTTGCACCTATCTTAATGTTGCCTATTTTTGAGTTTATGTAAATGAGTTATAATTCTTTCATGTTTGGATTCCTTCCTATTGAGTGTGCCAGTAACTTGCTCATTCTTTCTGCTGCAAAGAATTCCACGGGGAGAAGCAAATGTTAAGTGTTAAGCATTCTGAAGCCATGGATCATGTTGCAAATAGGGTCACACCAAAGTCTCCCCGACACCTAGACCAGGCATTTGCCAGGCAGAAACCTGGATGGCTTCCCTCATAGTCTTAGCACAATGCCTGGTGGGCTGGGAAAGCTTCTGTGATGAGGCAGGGAGCACATGGGGAGGGGCAGCAGCGGGGGCAGCAGAGAACATGTAGCTGTGCTCATATATTGAACCCCATGGTTCTGCGGTGGCCTGGGGTTTGGGGATCCTGCACTCTGAGTGTGGTCCTATGCCTAGATACGCATGTGTATAGGTACACACACCACTCATGCAAGCAGACCCCCACACAGACACATACTGTACACACACACATTCCTACCCTCGCTGGTTGCCCTTTGGGCACACTCTTATCCTCATAGGCTGCTGTTCCCCACACAGCCTCCGAAAGGGAAGTGGGCCTGGCTCAGACCAGGGCTCCCTGCACCCAAGGGCCCAGGCCCAACCACTATGGCTCTAGTCCACTTCTTTTTTTCTAGTCCACTGCTTTTTTACAGTCCCACTCCCTTCCTCAGGATTCTGGATCTCCCTCTGGACACAGTGGCTTAGAAATTGTCTGCTAACATCACTGGATAACTTTACCCATCAAAGTTTTGACCCTGTCCACATCACTGGATAACTCTACCCATCAAAGTTTCGGCCCTGTCTGGACCTTCCTGAGCCTATTTCTCTTTCTAAAGGGGTCTAATCCCTGTGCAGACCTCCAGGGCTGATGTGAATTAGGATGCACGGACCTGGCCCATAGCTGGGCACAGTGAGACTGGGAACATCCTTACCTTTACGAATACCTGTGTGGAACAATGACTACTGTGCCCCACTGGGCCCTGTTCACCAGACTTCCTTCAGTGGCCTCCGGGTTCCTGCAGAATGGGGAGCACTGCCTGAAAAGAACTCTGACAGCTGCTCAAACAGTATCTGTGCTGCTCATCCTGCCTTCCTCCTGCCTGTATGACCAGACCTGCAGGGAAAGGGCTAGCTGCTCTGGCCATAGGGCCTCCCTCCCTTGGCTTCCTACTCATGGTCCTTGTGGCTATTTACTCCTGGGATGCTTCTGACCCACTCCAGTATGCTGGCCTTGAGGTCATGCTTAATCATGCATCTGCTGGTGTCATTTCCCCATTGTTGCGGGGCACCAAGTGTAGGGTGGACAGCTGTGAGCCTGAGGCCCCAACTCATACCCATGGCCTCCAGAAAGCTATGGAGCCTTGGGGAGTTGACACCTGTGGACCCCTGCTGGGCCCTGGGAGAACCCAGTTTCTACCCATCTCATGTTGGGCTCAGGCTGGCCACCCTGGGGGTGGAGTGGGGTCCTGGGAATCCCAGGGGAGTCCCTCACTGCTGGCCACAAAAACAGAGAAGTGTCTGGAATCTATGGGCTGGAAAGGGCTTCTGGGGTTTTCTCTCCTAACTTCTTCCTTCAAGGGCATGAGAAGTCTGAGGCCACAGAGGGGAGCAGATAGCAGCAAGGGATGAGAGGGATTAGGGTACAGGGATGAAGACCTAGGTTGGATGAGAGGTCAATGGGGGGTGTGGTGGGGGTAGGGTATTGCGAGGGCACTTCACCTGGATCCACAAATCAGTTATCAAAGACATAGAAACTTTATTAACAACCTAAGCATAAAAATGGGTCATCTGCCAGCTCTGAGGCTGTAACCCAATGGGGTGACAGATGTGGGAGTTGCTTGTGCATTCCAGAAAGGCACAGTTGTAACTGTCCACCCTGTACTTTGTACATCTCCTTTTCAACAAGAGGCATTAAATGATGTGAGGAAAGCTCCCATTGGAAGAAAAAGTTAAGAATCAGAATACAATTTCCTCTACCCCTCCTTGTTAGCTAAGGTCTTTGTGGTTGGATGGGTATTCTGTTGGGCTCTGAGGGCTAGGGCTTACCAATCTCTAGCAGGCTGGGCACTGGAGGTGCTATGGTTTAGCTCTTTCAGACATTTACATATTGGAAACTTCATCCCCTAATTCATAAGTTGATTGCATTTAGAGGTGGGACCTTAGTGGGGTAATTAGGGTAAGGTAGGTCATGAAGGTAGGATTTATAAGAAGACCCCACCTGGCACACTTGTGTCTTATCGTGGATGCTCCTGCCATGTTATGATGAGCAAAAACCCACCTACTAAGTACCACCAGTTCTTGGACTTCCCAGTTGCCCAAACTGTGAGCTAAATAAACTTTATTCTTTATGAATTTTGTTATAACGACACATAACTGCCTAAGACAGGTGAGTATACAGAAGGTGCTCTACAGATGCTTTTGGGGACTCTGGGTTGTTCTGCCCCCACCAGATGGCCCAGGTGCATGGCAGGTGACTTACTCAGTCGAACACAACTGCAGCAATGGAAAGGATCCCAACGCACATGCCTGAGGATACAGGGATATAGAGGCAGTTGACCAGGCAGCCCCACTCTCCTGAGCAAGTGCTGTGAACAAGGGTGCCAGGCAGCAAGCAGACTCCTGGCCAGGCAGAACCCAAGCCAGCATATGTCCCTTGCATATAGCATTCAGTTAAGTCCTGATTGTGAATTCTTTAATGATTAATAACACAGTGACAGCTACCCTTTACTGACATGAAGGCTTGTGGTCTCATTTTGAGCTATCACCTTCTGATACCAGCTTTACAGATAAATATATTAGGCATGGGAGGGAAAGAGCTTGTTCCAAACCCAGGTTCAAAGGAACCCTGCTGCATGGATCTTCTGGGGACTCAGTGTCCATTCTTTCTTCAGATGGATGACAGGGGCCCAGACCCAGAAGGACACTCCCTCCCCAAATAGCTTTTGACATCTGTTTTGAACTGCTGAAGAATGAGCAGTGTGGCTGGCCTGGCGCTGTCTGGGGATTGCAGCTCCAGATCATCATGTCTGCCACTGCTTCCACTCTCCAGTCCTGCTCTTGGCCCAGCCAGCACCTACACATCAGCAGAGCAGGAGCACCAGGTGTCAGCCGGAGACCTCTTCTCTTCCCTCACTACAGCTGACCCTGCTAAGGTGAGCTGCTCAGTCCCTCCCCAAACCCCCTTCTCTCAAATCCACTACCTGGCCCAGCCTACTGCTTGCTCAGATTATTCTAGGACCCCTTAGCTAACTGCTGTCCAAACTACATTCCTTACTTTGGGAAACTTTCTAACTTATAAATCATATCATGTTTTTGTCCTTTCCCCAAACTTTCCAAAGCTCCTCACTGCAGTGATGACAAATGCCCATTACTATTGAGAAAAGACCTACCTAGTGGCCCTGGAAGGAAGGCTGCATTCTGCCTAGCACAGGCCCTTTACATGTACAACTTCCTCTGCCTGCTAGCTCTTCCCTCTTCGGTGCTTGGCCCTCAGGTAAGTGGTCGCTTTCAGAAAGCCTCCCCAGCCTCCTGAATTGGGCAGATTTTCCCTGTGGTCAGGCCTTTCTTTCCAAATAAGAGCCTCAGCGGTGCATCTTCATCTCCTATGTAGTTACATGCTTGCTTCTGTCTCCCCTTTATGAATAAGAGACACTAGTCCTTCCCTTCTGACCCTTACATCCCTGAAATTCGAATACAACCCTCACCCGCAGTGAGCCCACGTAAATAAGCCATGCACTAAGCAAAAGGCACAGCCTTGCCATGTTGGAGAGCAGTCACCCTACCAAAGTCAACCTCTACTATAGGGCCACACTGAAGTCAACCCTCACTGAAGGACCAACCCCTGCTGAAAGCCAGGGTAGGTGGAGACTGGGATCAAGATGGAGGTACACGGATGCCAAAACACTGTCTCTGTGCTATACTCTGAGGGGGAGAGAGGCTCTCAGGGGAGAGAGGACTGTGAGGTGAAAGGAGAGACAGACAGACAGATGCATACACGGCACGAAGGCACACAGGGAGCCTGTGCTGGACAGCAAACTCCCAGCCTGGCACTTAGCAGCTTCCTTGGAGCACAGTACTTAATACCCTGAGCTCTTCTTTCCCCACATATGGTAGGGACAGTGTGGCTTATTTTGCACAGTTGCTGTGAGAGACACATCCAGAGTGCTGCGGATCATGCCAACAACCCCGCAGACCGTCCCAAATGACATAGTTGCTGGGAGGATAGTGTGGTGACTAGGTAGGTGTCTGGTTAATCATGGAGGAAAGGGCAGAAAGTCTAGGAAAGACGACAAGGCCACACAGCAATACAGCTGTCACTACACATCCATTCACTGGCTTCCACCCGAGCACCCTCTAAGCTGCTGGAGTCTTAGTTTTTGACTTCCTCCCTTGTTGATACCCACTTCAAAGTCAGGTGCAGAATGGATCTTCCCAAAGACTCCTGTTACTCGTAAACAGAGTGGCAAATGGGGAAATACGAGAAGAACACAAAAAAGCTAACATCTTCTAAAGGAGAAACACACTCATCTTTGTCATATGTTTAAAAAAAAAAAGACTTTGGTACTAATCCTTGGATTCCCACTCTCCCAGGCACCCCTAACAAGAGGAAACAGGCCGCATCTGACAGTGATATTCATCTCTGTTATTCCCACACCTCAAGGGAAATATGTTTATTAATGCGCCTTTTCCCTTGATAAATTACTAAATAGGAAGAAAAGCCTGGCACTCATTTCCTGTGGCTTCGCCTGTGATTTATAGCTGGGGACTGGTGGAGCCACGGCGTCCATTCATCTGTAGATGCACCTGTTCTACTGCTGGGCAGCCACTTGGGTGACCGGCCATCTGCCTGTCCTCACCTGGGCAGATGTCCGATGCTGCCTGCTCCTGTCGCTGCCTGACTCTGACCCTGTCTTTCCCATGGGTCTTTTTTTTCTCCTCATGCCCATTTGTTCATTCATCCACCAGACCCTCTTGCAGCCTCTCATTGAGAGTGTAACTGGCTGTCATAGGTACTCACAGACTCACAGCACGGAGAACCCTGGGCTCTGCCCTCACAGAGCTCAATATCTGGGTGTGAGATGAAAATGGTGTTATCAGTGCTAGGCAGGATTCACAGGGTGCCACCTAGTCAGGAACTCCCTGGAGAGCTCCGGCATGCTCAGAAAGGAAGACTTGGGCAGATCAGGCTCTGACCCTCTGGACCCCTCTGCACTGAGTGGCTTTGGGCAAGCCTCTGGCTGTCTCTGAGCTGGATCCTCAGGAAAAGGATGGGCTATCTGCACCCACCTCAAGATCTTGTGGGCTGGTGGCCACTGTCTCATGCATTGTGCAGGATGGGCTTCTGTAGAGTCAGAGCTGGGGACTTCTCCTCCCCAAGGCCTGTGGACCCAGGATCCTGGGCTGAGGGACACCAGGTGGGAGCTCTGTCCTCATGCAAGGACCCAGGAGCCTTCCTCCTACCCATAGCTGTCTTCAGCACAGGGCTGGGATGGACCTTCCCTAGGACAGCAGGACATGGCCTTTGGCAGCACTGGTGTGCCCTGAGCCCTCACAGTGCTCTGTGGGTGGACACACCGAGGACCTGCTCTGAGAGTCCATCTTGGGGACCTCCACCTGCCCACACTTAGCTGTCCGCCACTTCCCTCTTACGTCCTCCCCCACCCCCTGCTTTTGGGGGAGCTAAGAGAGTCTTAGGCGTGCAGCCAGGAGGCTTGGGTTGAGGCCACCAGCCCCATTTCTGAGTTATGTGATAAAGACACAGAAACTCAGGGTCTAGGCCTGGGAAGTTCCCCCTGGGAAGGGGCTTCATAGTGCTGGCCTGGAAGGATGGCTCAGGGAGTTTACCAGATGATGCATGGGCACCGCTCTGCCCATGCTAGCTTCCAGCAAGCTGCTCTCTAGGACTTACAGGCCTGGTCTCTACCTCAGTCTCCCCTCCTACCAAGATTGGGGCTGGGCTCCCTGCCTGACTTGAGTCTCTGGCAGCCCCTGCACTAACTCGTCCTGCCTCTCTGTAGTATGATCAATGTAATTGGTTTCTGACCCCCCCTCCCCCAGATCCACAGGCAACATAAAGAACGGGTGTCACAATGGAGGTGACATCCGAGTCAAATTAGTGTCAATATGACAATAAAATATACAGCTCAGAGGAAATATGGGCTGTATACAGACAGCATTTCAATTGGAAACACTTCCATCTTCTCAATGTGGTGGGGGTGGGGAGGGGAGGAGACAGCTGTCTCAGTACTGTGGTTAAATCACCAATATTCAACAGCCTAATGTGAGCAGATGCCATTTTAGGGCCCAGGTGACAATCAGTGAGCTCTCCACTCTCCGTGAGGGATAGCCTTGGGTCCTGACTGACTCTCTGTCCCCTTCCCACATGGCTTTATTCTCTGGTCTTCCTCCCCAAATCAGGCCCTAAGCAACACAAGAAGGTGGGCCTCCCCTGACCACCTGGGGCTGGAGGGGGTGGGTTCATGCAGAAGCCACAATTTCCTCACCCTGTCGCATCTTGGCCTAGGGCCCAGGGAGAAGGTAGGGCTGCATTTTGGACCCCCTGTGTCCCTTTCCAGAGGCCTGGCCTGCCTTGCCTTTCCCCTGCACTGTAGTGCTCCCCACACATAGGGAATGTGCATGGGCCAGAGGAGATTATGGTAAGTTCCATGGAGATGAGATAGGACATCCTCCTCAGATAAGATCAAGATTTCCATATCAGGAGAAAATATAAAGTCCCATTTAAGGTCTGTTTATTTAATCCAAAAAGATAAGTCAGTTAAAAATACTAAGCATGCCATCATGTAAATGGCACGTGGCTCAGGTAACAAACATGGTTGACACATATGTCAAATGGGGACAAGGTGCTGCAGGATGATCCCCATCTGGTGTACCTCTGCACCTGCCTGGCTCACTTCACTGCCTGACTGGTCCTCTCTCTGTGCCTCTATTACCCACCGAATGATTGCGTATGTGTGGTGAGGCAGAGGAGGCCTGTTCTCCTCAGCTTCCCATCGAGGGCCCTTGTACCTGCAAAGAATTCACATCAAGGCTATGTCTATGGATGACTTGCTGGTATGAGTGTATACACACTGATAGGCCCAGAACCCTCCTGCGAGGGCTCTCTGGAGCCAGACAGCCAGTGACTTGTGATGGCTGGCTCCATGTCCCTGGGAGAATGCTGAGCACAAAGGAACTTGGTGGAAAGATCTGGTCCATCTCTACCGTAGGGACTGCATTTCCCAGAGGGACTCCACAGACCCGCAGAGCTGGGACCTGCAGAAAACACAGGAGCTGGCAGAGCCCATCTTGGCTCTCCTGGCTCAGAGTAGGATGTGGCTGGGGGTAAGCTCAGAGGCAGGTCCAGCCTCTGCTGGGCTTATACCTGGGTGGAGAGCACCGCACTGTGTTTAGCATCTCAGACGTGCCTTTGAGGGGCACATCTGTACAGGTATGGAACAGAGTGGAAGTGCCTATAATATTTTAAAAAGTGGGACCAAAGGTCTGGCTTGAATTTGTTTGAAATGGGTTGGGGGTATAGCCCAGTGGTACAGCCCAGGCTTAGCGTTTAGGGGCCCCTGGCTTCAATCTCTAGCACCAAAAATGAAAGAAAAGGAAAAGAAGGAAGAAAAAAACCTGTTTCTGAAACAAAGTGCACTAAATAGTGACAAACGCAAATGACCAGAGATGCTCTGATCTTGGGTTATAAAAGATTGGTAAACATAAAAACTGCCTGTTTTTGAAATTGTAATTAAGGAAAAATCCCCACCCTCACCTCATGCCTGAGTTTGAGCAACTGACATCTGTGTTCAGGCCAACTCTGGAGTCTGGTAATGCTTCAGACGGAAGCAGGGAGAAAGAGGGTGGGGGTGTGATGAGTTAACCAGCAGCTGCTGACGTCAGCTGGGAGTTCTCCTGCCCACCCATGAGCTCACCTCCTCGCTTACCCCATGGCCTTGACCTTCCGGCTGCTCAGAGATGCTCAGCCCCCTAAATGCTGCCCAGTGCCGAGGGCCCTGGAGAACAAAGCTGCTCCCCAGCCCCTTTCCAGGCTGCCTGCCAGCCGGCAGCTGCTCTTCCACCAGAGCCGTTTCTGCACTAATTAGTGTGCCTCTTTCTATTTGAGTTCCTTTGTAACTGCCACTCACTCTCTTACCCTGCACACAGGAAGGGCCTGCCCCTGTGAGACATGCCCCAACCCTGGGGCTTGCCATCTCAGTACACAGAAGGGGAAGCACCACACGGTTACGACTGGGGAGCCTTGGATCCTACTGGGCGCCCCCAGAGCCCTGGGACTCCATTCAGGTGGTGACCTGGCAGAGGTCCTAGGCCACCATGTGGGAATTAGTGCGGCAGACCAGCGGGTACTAGTGCTGCAGGGTGGCGAGGTGTTTGGGGTCCTCCAGCTCCCCATGGGAGGTAGCAGCGAGGCCAAGGGAACCTCTGCCCAGAGTGACAAGATAAAAAGCAGAGATGTAAAGGTGGCAAATAACTGGCTGGCAAGGGAATGGCGACAAACCACACTTGGCAGGCCTGAAGGACAGTGCAGATGGGCTGATGGTGAGGAAAGGGTGGCCAAGGAGGGCTCTGTCCTGGGCTTATGTATCAGATGGATAGAGCTGCAGACAACAGGGACCCAGAACCCTGCAAGAGGAAAGAAGGGGTGGCTTTGAAAGGGAGGAAAGGGTGCTCGAAGAAAGAGACCAAAACTAGCATTAACTGAGCACCATCTCACCTTGGGTGTCTCCGGTTTTGCGGAGACAGGAGACATCCAAGGGGGCACAAGAGCTACACCACTGGTTCCCATCAATCTCATGTGGGCGGGCTAGAGAATGTAAAGCAGGATCCTGAGGAGGGAGCCAGCCCCATAGCCAAAGAACAGAGGCAGGAAAGGAAGAGGCACCAGCAGAGACGTCCAGAGGAGATGAGACCTCGTCCATGCTTGATGGAAGTGAGGCAGGACAGCAGGAGGCTGGGAGCAGAGCTCAGAGCAGGGGCCCAGCCTGAGTCCTGCCGACCTGCTGCCCACGAGCACTGTCCAACCCACCGTGGTCTGCACAGGCCAGAGGGCCCAGAGCTGCCCCACAAGAGGGGATGCCCCCTGCAGGCCTCTGCCTTCTCCTGCCATGGGCCATTTGTGAGTAGAAAGGCACCCAGGCAGGGCTTGAGGAGATGCACACCTGCAGGCCAGCCTCTGGGCTGGCTGCACACCCAGGCACCTGTGGGCAGGACCTAGTGCAGCACCAATGGGAAGGGCAGCTGTGCGTGCAGCATTTGGTGTGAGGAAGAGTCCTGGGCACCCAAAGCCTCATCTACCTAGGACACCTGACCTCCCCCGCCCCCAAATAGGTGCTATTTATAGCTGAGTCTTAGTTATTGACTGAGACTGCATCCTCCAACTGCTCAGGCCCAAGACCCTGATGGTGACCTCGCCTCTCTTCTTCCCCTTCAAGCTCCCATTTGATCTGCTAGCAGTCTTGTGCCTCCACCTTCATCGTCTCCTGAAACACCACCAACTGTCAGATCTGCTAGCCGGACCCCTGCTTCCTCCATGCTCCTAAATCAGTTCTCAGATTAGCAGAGAACAAGATTTCTTGCAAGAATAAATCAGATCACTGCACTCCTATATGCACCCAGACTTCTGCATGACTCATCTCTTCTAATCACGAGCTGGAGTACTGTCCTCCTGGTGAGGGTTTCACTGACTTCCTTTTTCCAAGTTGTACTCCCAGTCCAGCCCGGTGCTCCCCACCTGACCATTGCTTCATTCCCTATTCCGTGTATAACTAGCCATTGCATTGCATCATTCCTAGTGCTGTGTGGTGTCTGTTTCCCTCCACAGCTTCCACAAAATCACAGATGAGTGTTTTGTTCATGATAATGTACACAATCCTTGGTGTCCTCCCTGGTCCATACCACTCAGAAAGTGCTGCTGGGAGACGTGGGGCCTCTGTGCATGGCAGTTTGGTGGGTACCGGGTTGAAGATCTGTCTCTCTCACCACCAGGGGAACAGCAGCTGCTCTTTACCTCTTCAAGGGGGTGTGAGTCAGCTCCCCCTCCCTCTTGCTGCCCCAGGGTCTGGACGCTCACTCTACAGTTTCACCCCAGCACTCACCATCCACCGGGCTGAGGTAGTCGTGGAGATGGGGTGCACCAGCAGCACCCCCACTCTGCACCAGCAGGTCCCCGTAGGGTGCGGGGTGGCCGGCCATGAGTGTCATCTGGTGGTAATAGTCCGAGGGGTTGGTGCCTGGGGCAGCGAGGCCAAACAGGCCCCTTTCCTTCAGGTGCTCATGGGCCACTGTAGGAGAGGGGAGAGAAAGAAGCCATCAGAACCTGGCATCGGCTGCATCTTTCCTGACCAAGGAAAGAAAAGAGAAACACACCCGCCTGAGGGATCCCTCCTGCCCACCCGTGTGCCACTGTCAGCCACGAGCCGGGCCCCATCTTGGCCAGTGTGGGGGCTGCCACTGCTATAGAGAGGCCAGGTCCAGCCACAGCATGCCTCCATCACCTTAGTCATACATAATCTCTGCCCTCCTCCCCACTAGAGCCCCAGGGTGACAAGGCCCATGGCCCAGAACTCTTTAAAGGGAGAAGATAATGTGAAAGAAAGTGCCATGGCAACCACCTGGGCCAGGGTGGCCTCCACCAGAATATTCAGGATGAGGTGGGATGCTGGGAGTCCCTGGGTCTTGGCCAAAGCCCACAGCTCCCGTCGCCCTGGCACAAAACCCAGGGTGGAGGAGAGAGTTCAGTGTCTCTGAGGGGCCTGGCCCTGAGTACTGCCGTACCAGAGAATGACTGGGAGCTTGGCAACCAAACACACCCATGAAGAGTCCTGGCTTTTACTAGGTGCGCAAAACCTGAAGGTGCTAACTCAGTTTTCCATGTGTAAAATGGGAGTAAAAATGCCCCCTCTGAAAATTACTGTCAAATCCCGACTGCACTGCTCGGCCTGTGGCAAGCACCTGCTCGTTAGGCATGCAGTAGGTCAGTTCTGAGGGAGGGCTCACACGCATCCCTCAATCTCACTGTTCCTATCGCGCCAGGAGCCGGGAGCCACCCTTGCCATCTCCACTGAGGAGATGAGGTTTCCTGCCCTTAGTTCAGCTCCTTGTGTGAGGTCCCTCAATGGTAGAGTGGTGCCGTTGGACAGGACCCGTAGTTCGACTCTAGAGCCCAAGTCCTAACCACTGTGTGCCACAGCCGCTCTGCTCTTAGTGCTGGCACACAGCGTGCCACCTTATGTGGGTTTGTGCAGCGATGACGGAAGTAGATGCAAGGCACCGCCCCCTTCTTCCTCTTCCTCCTCCTGCTCTGAACTCCGTTCAGGTTGCCCGCCCTGGGTCTGCCTGCTGTGTCCATGCTTGAGCAATGTCTTGCTCATTCCCTCCCCAGAAGACCTCCCTAGAGATCCCTCTTGTCCCCAGAACACGCATGGCCTGTCAGACACCGCCTGGGGTTGCTTATGAACTTTCTTTCCTGATAGGATTGCTCTGTGACCCAGATATACCAGCTCTGGCCGCTTAATAGCTTGGTGTGGGGCTGATGGAGCCTTGGGCTATCTGCTTTACCTGCTGTGGGAGTTAGGGCCATGCAAATTAGCCAGGGGACCCTGGTGCTGAACCTATCCCTTATGTCTCACTGGTGTGGCCAGGATGAGTGTTACAGGAACCACTTTAGTGCTTAAGTTGAAATGCAGCATAACCAGGTGCTCCATCCAGGAAGGTCTCCTCTCCAAGGCACCCGTCTCGCCACCCATTTCTTCAGGGACCACACTGCAATCCATGCAGTGACTCCTGAGTGTCTTAGGATATTCTTCCTTTCTTCCTCCTGTGACACCTTTTAGAGCCCACTGTGGCCCTGGCAGGCTGCTGGCTTCTGCCTCTTAGGAACCTTGCTACCATGTATTAGTATCCAGAGGCTGCTACAATAGGAGGCAAAAACTTGGTGCTTATTGTTCAAATAACAAAATTGTACTACCACAGCTCCGGAGGCCACGAGTCCAAAATCAAGGTGTCAACAGGACAGGCTCCTTCCAGAGGCTCTAGGAAAACCCGCTTCTTGCTTCCTCCAGTACCAGGTAGCTGCTGGCCTTCTTGGCTTGTGGCCACATCATTCCCATTTCTGCTTCTGACTTCACATCACTGTCTCCCATGTATCTCTTATAAGGACATTTGTCACTAGTGCGCAGTGCCAAGTAGATAACTGGGAAGCCCTTTTGCTAAATGAGGTAACACCCATGGGACTGTGGATGAAGGTGTGGCTCTGTCTTCAGGGACACCATTCAGTGGTGGAGACAGCATCTGAAGCCTGATGTGCATCCTCATGGTGTCACCAGCCCACCCCTGGATCATCAGGGGGGATGAGAAAACCTGGTCTCTTCCCACAAGACAGCAACAATGGTTGAGTCCCATCACCTTCAGGACTCCAGTTCAGTTAAGGTCACTTAGGGGACTCATGACCCAGGACTCACGAGTTCAGGGCTGGTGTTTAACTGTAAGACAGCATTTCCCAATGGCACCACATTCTGGTTGGCTATTTTTAGGCCTGGTGGTCACAATCACTTGCTTTGCCTGGTTTGTCTCTGGAGAAGATGAAGAAGAGTACAAACTTCCTCCCTCCTGGAGCTTAAGCCTGATGCTTCAGGGAGGCTTTTATGTTCACATTGGAAGCCAGAAGCCCCTTTCACTGTGGAATGCCAGCCAGCACCTTCTCAGAACCAGGCTGAAGTTTCAGATCCAGGTCACAGCTCCAGGTCACCCCCGGTGGGAGTTGAATGACAATGATAAGGAGGGGTTGGCTGGGGCCATGTTTCCCTGAGCCTCTGCCCATGGGCTCACAGTGCACTCTGCAAATGTCTTCTGGCTTGGAAATGACCCTGGCTTAGAGGTGAAGTCTCAGTAGTGCATGTTTTAAGAAGATGCAGCTTGGTGGCTTTCAAGGATGGTACCCATAAGAGGCTAATAGCACTGTCAGAGTAGCACTGCAGGGCAGAGGGTAGTGCCCATGCCACGCCAGGGAATGTGGAGCACTCTAAGAAAGGCTGCATGGGTAGGGCCAGCTCTCAAACGTGCTCACTGCTGTCTGGCGTGTGTGTGAACATAGGTGCCCATGTGTGTTGCATGTATGGGTTGGGGGAAAGAGGGTGGGAACCATAAGTATTTTAGATCTGGAAAGCTTATTTGTATTATGTGATCCTGCCTGTCCTGACTGCTACTGATCAAACTAAGGGTGGCCAGTTAATTTCTGAGCTGAGCCAACAAGTTCTGTCCCTCAAGATTAGCACCTGAACCCAGAGACACAAGTCACAAGTTCAGGCCTGGAGTGTCAGAGGCTGGGCTGCCACCGAGAGGCCACCTGAGCTGACCTGCAAGGGGCCCAGAAAACAGCAAACAGCACCAGCCAATGCTACCTTCCTCCTGCTCTAGGACCCTATGAGACACCTGCTACACAACACTGCTGCCCTTAATACCAGCTCCTGTAGACCCCGGTTTATTTCAGCCAGTGATTCTCACCTAAGACAGAACCTACCCGAACAGACCTTCACCTTTCCAGTAAAGCATACAGAAGGTCTCTGTAATAAGCACAATACCCAAGGAACTCCCAAGTCTCTCATTTGTCACCATTTATCTCCTGGACAGTCTGTGTTCAGAAGCAGTGGGAAGGAAAACCAGCCTGGTCACAGTCCTGGGGGACAGAGGCTGGGGTGGGCCTGATGCCCTTTCAGAATCCCTTCCCGGCCCCAGGTCCTTCTCACCATCAGAGGGGCTGAGACCCCTGGCTGCTGAGATCATGGAGAGCGTGGGGCTGCTGTGCACAGACCGGAGGTAGTGCTCCATGTGGGGGTTCACATAAGGGTGGGGGGCGTTGAATGGGGACTCCCCAGGGCCAGCAGGGTGTGGGGAAAGCCGGATCAAGGAGATGTCGGAGATGACAGGGCTGCCGCTCAGAGTGGCTGGCCTGCAGGGATAAAGAGCAGTGGTCAGAAAGGGGATGTACAGGGGCTCCAAGAACTCAAGAACCCCAAACCAACTTGAGCAGCCCTTGATTCTCTAGAAGACTTGCCACAGAATTTTGCACCTCTTATTTTATACACTAAGTCCTGTCTCAAATGCTCACGAACAGGGATGCACAGGGCTTGTTTCCTGTGGCCTGCATCAGCTGCTGCTAACTTCTGCGACCCTTGGTCAGCCCTTGAGGAGGTTCTGGCTTCACTCAACATGATGATGGGGATTTTCACCCTCCAGCTGCTGGCCCAGGGCCTTCAAGCAACCTATCAGGGTGTTGCAGGGTCATCTACTCCAAAATATGCCCCTTTAAGACAAATCAGACTTTACTAAGTCACTGGGAGCCACATATACCAAGATCTCAGCTTCAGTTTTTCAGAAAATAGGGAGTTTTCATGGTTTGACACAGCACAAAGGGTATGTGAGAGAATCTGACAAATCTAGATTAGAATTACAGCCAAATCACACTAAGCAAATAATTTACTCTTAATTTCCACATCTGTAAAATGGGACAATAATGTATCTATTATATAGAGTTCCCTGAAGATGAAAGTTACCTAAGCTGTGCCTGACTCTTACTAGGTAGGCTACATAAGACAGCTGGCACTGCACCATTACTGCTCACCTAGGACAAACCCAGAAGTGCCCAGGAAGCCTCCATATCTTCTTACAGGGAGGATGGTACATGTGTGAAAGGTAGGGTGACAATCAGTTACTCTGGGCAGAGAATGATTGTTCTGGAGGCTGAGCAAACCAGAAATAATTACTGATTTTATATTCAGCAGTGTGTGGAAGCTGGGCTTACGACACTGTACAAGTCAGGCCCCAAACAGGTGACATCCAGATGTCTTCACATCTGGATTTCACAAACTTCCCACTTGGAGGCTGTTTTTTAGGGCATGGCGGTAAATACTCTACTACAGATGTGATTGCACTGGACGTGAAGATCTGGGGATCCTGCCAACCTCGGCAGCTTCTGTGCTTTGGCCCACACCAATCCCCAGTGCAAATGCCTTCCTCCTTCTCATCCCTACAGCCCAGTAGGGTGACTTCCCTCTACAGCCCCTTTCCCTGGCTTGCACCCCTCTCTCTGCTTTCCCAGGGTGCCATGTTTTGGTCTCAGGTTGGAGGGTCTGTCTCCCATCTCCCAGGACGACCAGATTCTTCGGGGAGTAGGGCGTGTCCAGGCACTGATACACACTCAGCACTGGGCACACAGCTGGCACACTAACTGTTCAGTCTTTTCAGAATCCTTGACAAGCACAAGTTTGTGTGTGAAGCACCTAACTTGGCAAAAAGGAGCCTGGGGAATAAAGCAAGAGCCACCACTTCCTCTAGCTGTTCTCACTCTCAGGCCACGTCTACTGGCAGAGCCACCTGCAGGGAAATCAACACAAAAAGGGAGGCCTTAAGAGATGGATTTGTTCTGGGGAGGGGCTGTGTCCAGAGGAGGAAGGACAGAACAGACTGATGTACCTTCCGGCCACGGGCAGCTCCTGTGCGCTCTGGTGTGTGACCACAGCACTTTGTACAATACATAATTTTGGTAAAAGACTGAGGAGAATGTCACTCCACCCTCCTGGCTCCCAGTCAGGCGTGGAGCTGAAGGAGATGCATTTAGAAGACTAGGTGGCACAGTAACAAGCAGATGTCCATGGGCCAGAGGACAGCTCAGGCACCTCCTGTCCCCCTTCCCTGGACTTGTCAGGCAGGGCAGATTCCCAGAGCCTGCAGTGGCTGCAAGTGGGAAGCAGCCTGTGGTCACTGAAGCTGGTGGCCCTAGGTAGCTCGCCCAGGTCCCAAAGCAGAAATACCACCTCTCTAGCCCTGGGGTTTCACAGCACAGGGTGGCAGCACCCGCTGAGGTCCCCACCACAGCCAGCAGTCACATGGGGCTTTCCAGCAATACAGAGCCACCTGGTGGCCCTGGTGAGTCTGGCTGGGGTGACCCAGATCCGTCTGGCCAGATGAGCCACGGCCCAGGAGGAGGCAGGAATAAGAGGGTGTCATGACTGTATGGGGCTGCCCCAGAAGTGGCACCTGTTCCCCATGCACAGGAACTTGGACTTCTGTCTCCACAGAGTAGGGGCCACCTTTGGAGGAAGGTGCGCTCCGCCACCTGTTTCCTTGCCTGCCATCACCAAGGGCACAGGGCCCCAGGTTTCTCGTGGGCCACTCTCCTCCCTCTGCAGGCTTGGGCTCATAGGGATGTCCCGAGCTCCTTGCAGGATCCGAGCCCCCGGGGTCAGGGCAGCTCCCACCCCCACCTGGAAGCTCTGGCTGTGTGCCCACTGGGCAGGGCAAACAGCTCCTGTGCCAGCAGTGGTGTCCAGACAGGGTGACATCCCTGTGCTGTGCAGACAGGAGGTGCCAAGCAAGGGTCTCTGGAGTTGCCTCATTCCCAGGATGGTGCCCCTCATCCAGGGTGGCACTGCAGCATCGAGGACTCTTGCCTGGGCACAAAGCTCAAAGTCACTGCCTAGCCCCAGAAGAGATGTCCCAAGGGGATCACAGCACACACAGAGCAGATCTGGATTTCAGGCGGAGGACAGTCTGCAGGACCCAGAGCTTGGAAGTGGGAGGCAGAGCCCTGCATCCAGGCACAGCTGGTCCCCTCAGAACTCCAGCTGTCT
The DNA here is from genome assembly GCA_004027595.1 of Dinomys branickii. NCBI lineage: Eukaryota > Metazoa > Chordata > Mammalia > Rodentia > Dinomyidae > Dinomys > Dinomys branickii. Next base: position 263,422 of record PVLD010000339.1, on the reverse strand, counting down.
TGCGAGCACTGATCCTGCCTACTTAGCTGAGTGGCCTCAGCCAGGCTGCTGACCTTCTCTGGTGCCTCAGGGTGTATAAAGAGACCAGCGCACACGGTAGGCATTCACTCATGTTAACTGCCTTTCCAGAAACAAGTCAACCTGGAACACGGAGCATGTGTTGACCTGGGGAATCAGGGGACCCAGTACTCGGAACAGCAGGTCCATCCGTCAATGCAGCCAAGAATGACTCTCTAGACACTTCCTTCAGGAAGTCTTTCTAGATGTCCCCTCTACATAGAGCCACTTAAATCATAGCTATGCTCTGACCTGGAAACTCAACACAGGGCAAATGACACGTCAGCCATCAGAGGGCCATATGCACGCATTTCCTCTTCTAATCCCAATAAAAAATTTCCCGAAGTGCATAGTTTCTGCTCATTTTACAGACAGCAACACACAGAGAGGTAAAGGCCCTTGGCCAGGATCACTCGGGGAGCAGGGGGAGGAGCCACACACAACCCACATGAGATGGCTTGAGACTGGCCCTCAGTGGGGACATAGGTGCTCTCGATGACTTCAGTTCCTTGCAAACCAAGCCTGGGCTGAAGGCAGGATGGGGCTGAGGGAAACACCCAGGAGCAGAACAGCTTTTATCTCATGCTGTTTCAGACCTTTTTGTCCCCACCCCCACCCATGGCCATGCAGAGCCCCCTTCAGGAGGGCTGGGGACCTCTCCTTCACACTGTGTTGTGCATGACTGATAAGGAGCCAGGGGCACACATGTTCCAAGACACTGTCACTCTGCCAGACCAAACAAACCCAAATGTATATATGCTGCCGAAAGGAGCACAAAACAAACCCAAATGAATGGCTTTCAAATGGCAAAATGCCAGGGCTTATGAATGCACTGGGGGAACTGGGGAGCTTCCGGCAGCTGTGACCTCACACCGACAGTGCCAACCCATAAAAGGTCGTTCGGGACCTTCCAGGACCAGAGCTGGCTTCCATCGCTGCTTGGCCCCACCCTGGGGCCCCACTAAGAGCACTGGGCCATGCTGGCTGCTGGAGGGCCGGCTAGCTTGCACCAAGGGGCCTCATCAGCAGTCTGCTAATGATGTCTGCACCCTGCTCCAGGCCAGGCCCAGCAGCAGCCTCCTTTCCTTCTATTTCCACGCGGTTGGGCTGCAGGGCCCACCTCTCATTCTGGCAGCTAGAAGAGACTCAGAGAGACAGCCTTGAGGACAGGAGGAGAAGCCAGCCATCTGAGCTCAATGTAAAAGGTGACAAGTGTCACAGACACACAAGTGTGCCCATTCACACTGCACTAGGTGGCAGTGGCCTCTGTGAGCCACCCTTACACACTGCTCCAAGCTCCTCTGACCCTGCCCTTATCAGTGGTTCCAGCTTACTTTCATTCACTCTCTCAGGGAGGCCACCCTGAGCACACACTCTGTGCACAACAGCCTTCAGGGAGGTCAGAGCCCCCGTGGAAGAGGCAGACTGAGGCAGGAAAGCACAGGGCAGTGCGATTGGGGTGTCAGCATAAAAACAATTCCCTAACTGTTCCTGATCTGCAGTGCTCCTTGCTTGCAGGTTGACATTGTGAGATGAGATGAGCCAAGTATGGAAAGTGTGCACTGTAGCACAAGGTGCTTGGTAGGCAGAGGAAGGTTTCCTAAAGAAGGTGAATTGTGGTTGGGTCTTGAGGGATGAATAGGAGTTCATGAGGAAGTATACTATAAATAAAATAGGCAGCATGTACAAAGAAAGGCCGAAACACAAAGCTATGTGTATGAAGGTTATGGCTCAGGCAGTAGGCGAATCCTACAGAGCACCACAGGCTGGATCTAGGGACCCACTTCCTTTCTTCTGCTCTGAGCAGGAGGACTTGTGACCCCAGGTGGGCAGAGCACTCCCCATGCCTGGGTACCCTCACCGGTTCAGCAGTGGGCACATGCCCAAAGCAGCCACTCTGCCTGGAATCGGTGAGGAAGAAGGTCTCAGTGCTCACAGGCTGGCTAAGCTGGTAAGGAGAGCCAAGGGAGGGCTGGAGAGGCAGCTGGGATGGGATGTTTCAACTCGAGCCCCTGGGTCCAGGCTCAGTTTTGCCTAAAGCTGGTACCCTGGCTTTTCCAGTTATTGGAGCCGAGAGCCAAGAGGTGTGTGGTATGAGCCACTTCAAACTGAGTTCTTCTGTGCTAGGGACCTGCCAGAGCTTGTTGGGTGGGCCTTGACTATTACAGCGGCTCCCTGCCCAGGGACCCCGTGTGGCACCTTGCAAGTGAGAGCTGAGCCCCAATTCCTCAGGGCTAGGGCCGACTGTCAGTGGTGGGCCAGGGAAAATAAAGGCGGAACAGAGAAAGAGGGGCAGGACAAAGCAAAAGGAGCTCACCGGATACTGCCACAGGAAAGCCACCAGAGCTGACTGAGTCATCAAATGTGCTGAACGTCGTCGTGCAAGGGGTCCAAGCACCCTGCAGGGTTCATCAGATTATTCCACTTTGAAGAGGAGAAAACTGAGGCTCAAAGAAGCCATGCCTTGCCTAAGGTTGCAGAGCTGGGACAGGAGCCAGTGTCTCTGCCTCTGTGAAGTCAGGGTGGGCAGAGGTATCACTACTGGTCCCCAAGATGCAGGTTACTGCTTGCCCCCTTCTTGCTGTCTCTTTCTCCCCAAAAACTCTGCTAGGCGGTCACTCAGCTGGATCCCAGGCTGATCTGGGGGTGGTTCAGGATGAGGGGGCATTGAGCACATGATAGGCAGAACCCACACTTTGCCATCAGAAAGATGAAGGGCTCGTGGTGGTTCTGCTGCTTCTGTGACCTCTGTGCCACCTGCTCCTGAGCCACAGGGTCCCTTGCCTATAGGCCAGGACAGGCGTGAGATGGATGAGCTAAGCAGGGAAGGTGTGCAGGGGAGCTAGTGCCAAGCATGTCACTAGTGCCTGAGCAGTGCTTCCCCCTCATATTTAAAAGCTGTGCAAACAGAAGCAACAGAGCAAAGTGGACCCTGCCCGCCCTCCCAACATCACGGGCTAGCCCCTTTCCCCCAGGCTGCCGCAGGACTTTTGGCAGGAGACAAAAGTAGAGGCTACAATGGTGAAAACCTATGTGGCCACATGCAACTCAGCACCAACTGGCTAGGCCTGAGCGAGTGTGCCCAGCATCTAGGAGATGGCCTGCCTCTAGGAGCTGGACCCATGGTGCTGGGTCCCATAGAGGGCCTGTCGCTGCTGCAGGGCTGGAGGGATGAGTCAGGCTGTGATGGATAGGAAGGAGAAGAGGGGCACAGCTGAGCCGGAGTGTGGGACAGGAGCCAACATGTTCTGTAATGCAGTGTTGGGGGTGTGTGCAGGGATTGGCCCCTGTGCCCCACCCAGGGTGCCTGTTTAGGGAGGCTGAACAATTTCGAGCTGAGGGCGCTGACTCTCCTAGACTTAACATGAGCTGCCCAGGGTGGGATCTGCCCCTCAGGGGATGGGAGCCAGGAGCAGGGGCCCATCCTCTTAGCCACTAAGAGATGCCTTTGTTCAGAGTCCCCCTGCACAAGTCAGCAAGGCCAGAAACAGGTAGGAGGGGGCTTTGTGTGTTCCATTTCACAGACAAAACTACTGAGACCCAAAGTGACCATGGCACATCTGTGGTGAGGCACAGTGGAAACTAGGTGACTCCAGATTGGTCTAGGAGCCTGTTGATGAGAAAAGGGAGCTCCAGTCACTTAAGGGCTTATGGGCCTTACCTCTGGCCTGGCTCTTCAGGTGACACAGCCTCAGTGGCAGGTGGAGAGAGACTGCAGTCCCACATGACCAGCACCTGAATGCTACCTCTCTAGTCCTCAGCACTTGCCGGGCTCATTCCCCACAGCTCAGCCTCTACACAACTAAACCTCCAGTGACATTCTTATAATCTGTATCCCTTTCCCCAGTTTACCTCTGCTTTTCCTCAGAGGACCTCTGGCCAAGAAGCCTCCTTGCCCAGGTCAAGGTCAAGCATCTCATGAGATATTCCTAGGGAAGACCCTGTGCTTGTGCCACAGCAGATGACCAGTTGTTCTTAGGGGTGAACTCGTAGGCAGTGATGAGTTCACATGTGGCCTCTCTTCGCCAGTGGACAGGCAGCCCCAGGAGCAGGTGCCCAGTCTGCTTCCACTTATACCACTTGTCCAGTACCAAGCCTGTGCCCACTATAAGCACAGAGAATACTCAGTATGTCTAATGAATGGATGAATGAATGAACAAATGAATCGTGGATGGACAGATGGACAGATAGGTAGAGGCATGGATGGATGGATGGATCAATGAGTAGATAAGTAGATCAATGGCTGAATGGATGGATGGGTGGGTAAAGCAGAAAGTGACTAGTGAAGAACACAGGTTGCACAAGGCTTGGGTTTCCACTCAATCCAGCTCATCTCACTCTTAGCTGTGAAGCTGGGAGCAAACAATGTGCTCACCCTCAACCTGTCTCACTGTCTGCAAAGAGCTATTGTGACAGCAGTCTTACAGATTTGTCATGAGGAAAGATGTGTGCAGAGGGAAGGCTTGTGTGGGAACCTGATGTCTCTCGAAGACCAATCCTTGTCCTAAACACTGGAACCTGTGAGCGAATGTATGTGGAGAAAAAGGACTTGACAGATGGGAGCCAAGCAAGGATCATAAGAAAAGCAGCGTGTGGATTATCTGGGTATGCTCCAAAGCTCATCACTAGAACCTTATAGGTGAGAGGTAGAAGGGAAGTTGGCACAGGGAGGAAGGCCCCATGTGTCATGGAGGTAGAGATGATGATGACGTGGGTATGGCCACCACCAGGAGCTGGAAGAGGCAAAGAACAGCTTCTCCCCTGGATGCTCTGGGTGGTGTGACCCTACCGATACTTTGATTTCTGCCCAGGGACAATGACTTTCAGACTTCTGCTCTCCAAGACTGGGAAAGGATCAATTTCCATTGTCATGAGCCACTGAGTTTATGGTAACTTGTTCCCGCAGCACTGGCAACCAAGGTGACACGCAGTACACACTGTACTGGTGTGCAGTCAGCCTCAGGAGGTGGCCGGCATCATTGTCATCATTTGCTTCCTCGCTTCTGTGACTGTAAACTCCCAGGCAGCAGAGCTCAAGTGCTGTTTCCTGGAATAACCTAGGCCTGAGCAGATGCTCCCTCCTGGCAGGCAGGCAGGCAGGCGGCAGGCAGGGAAGGAAGGTCCTCCTTCCACGCTATGCTGGGTGCTTTTGGCAGGAGAGGGCATCTGAGTCCTACATTCCAATCTCCATGCTCACAGGCCTCCCAAGCGTGCCTTCCCACCGCCACTGGGATTACATGGTCCCTGACTTCCCATAGTGAGAATCCACCCAGCACACAGCCTCAACATGCCAAGGCCTCTGCCCTGGAGACACTGGCTTGCATACACCAGCCCCGCCTTTGGGCCAGGATGCCTACCACCCACCAGGATCACAGCACCATGTGGCAGGTCAGTGGCACTCAGCAGTGGGGAGCCTGTGCCCTCCAGCTCTTGCCGAGCTGCTTGGGGCTGGCACCATTTTCACAGCAACACTGGTCAGCGCCTGCTCTCAGAACCCTTCTGCAGACCCATTGGCCTTCCAGAAGGGAGCCGAGTTCCGCAACACCTGGCCTTGCTGCCTCTGCCCTCTTCCACTCTAAGCTAAGACCTTCTCCGTGCTGGGCAGGGCAGGCAGCAGTGTGTTTTTGCACAGTGAGGCCCACACCTGCTGCCCCAGGCCCCACCAACAAACAGAAACTGCTCTGTGAGCCCCTCCTCCATTTCCCTTTGCTAGTTTTTATGTGAAACCATCCACTGGCAAGCTCAACTGCTGTATTTTCCATACATCCACCTAGAAATTTCCAGAAATTAAGTCTTTTCCAAGATACACTCACTCAGGGGGTTGCTTTTTTTTTTTTTTTTTTTTTTTTTTTTTTTTTTTTTTTTTTTTTTTTTTTTTTTTTTTTTTTTTTTTTTTTTTTTTTTTTTTTTTTTTTTTTTTTTTTTTTTTTTTTTTTTTTTTTTTTTTTTTTTTTTTTGCGGTACTGGGGATTGAACTCAGGACCCTGTGCTTGCTAGGCAAGCGCTTATTCCACTGAGCTATATCCCCAGCCCCGGGGGTTGCATTTTTGGAGATGGTAGGTGTATTTCTTTGGAAATCATGAGCCCCCTCCCAGACTGGAACTAGTTCATCTTCCTGCCCCTCTGTCCTCCCCATGCAGCTGGCAGCTGTCTGTCCCGGAGAAGGCTCTGCTGGGGAACATGGACCCTGGTGTCCTGCCAGGCAGTACTTGTGCCCATGGCCAAGCATCACTTCTGGCTTCAGTCAGTGTTCACTGCCCACAGCCCCTGATGGCACTGGATAGGGATGTAGGGGTCTGAGAAAGACTCAGTTAGGACCCTGAACCCACAGGGACATAACTTTCAGCAGAGTGCATGCAGGTGGGAACCACTAGGCCAGTGATGGCGAACCTTTTAGAGCTTTCAATGATATAAAACAGTCCGCTGCAGCACACAGACCATAGGCTTGCCACCAATACACTAGGCTGTCAGAGTATTGCTGTGGGGACCATGGGGTACCTCTGGGGTCACAGAGTGATGGGAAACACTGACTGTAGCCAGCAGATGGTATGCAAAGTGCTGGGGGGAAGAGGGTTGGCAGGCAAAGAATTCATCCACTGTGCTGGGGCCATCTGAGGGCTTCCTGCAGGAGGCAACATCAGAGACGGTGTAGACTCTTACAGGGGAAAGTCCATGAGTGGTATAGACCTGGCAGTCTGAGGCAAAAGAGTCTCTGAGAAAAGGGTAGGGCATGTCCAGGACCCACTGAGAAAGGGTATGTGCAACACATATAGCTAACCATGGAGCGGCAACCTATAAAATGCTTGTTTAAAGCAATATGAACAAGACCGCTCCCTAGAAAAATGGGCAAAATAGCTGAGTAGGCATTCCATGAGAAGGAAACATCAGTGGCCAAGAAACAGGAGTGGACAAACGGAAATACTGACGACAACCTGGTGACAAAGAAGAGTAGCAAACTGATTTCTCAAGCAGCTGCACGGAAGGCCCACTGGCAAAACCACCCGGCAAAGCCTGGCAACATCTGGGAGATTAAGATGACTCATCAGATCCATTCCAAGACAGACACTTACGCTAAACAACCCACTGCACTAGAAGCCTCGTAGATGGTCCAAGTGCACGTGTTCCAACATAATGTTCAAAAAGTAAAGACCCAGCTCAGCCCAAAGGACTGTGAGCATAGAGTAAATGAATCAAGAATCCCACGCACTGAAGGGTGAACCTTCACAAGGTAATGTGGAGTGTGGAAAGCCAGTTCCCATAGAATATGCCCGCACAACTTTGTGTAATGCCCAACACAGCGAAGCTAAACCGGCTGTTGTTAGAAGAATAACATGCAAGGTAAAAAGTGTCACAGAGGCAAGGGGCTGATCACCTGGAAATCCTACAGAATGGTAAAGCTGGAAGGGGGAAGGCAGGGGCAGGAGAGCAGGGGTAGATGTGACTTCAGAGGTGCTGGTCCATCCCTAGTCTTTAGGCCAGGCAGGGATGAGGGCACACGTGGGCATTATGACTTATCTATTCTGGAATGCGTTTCAGGGCTCTGTGCTTGTGCCCTAGTCACCAGTGGGCCCATCTTGGGCGTGACACGCTCTGCTGCTCGGGCTTCCTCCTGAACAGCCCTGGGACTATCCGCCAGGCAGATACAAGTTCAACTTGTCCATCCCTCGTTCAGCTACCCTTAGAGACCCACCACTCCGGTGTGCACCAGCTCCCACCCAGCACATCTTCCATGGAGCCCTAATGGAGAAATCATCGTTTGCAGCTGACAGAGAACAGATTTCTTGCTAAGTAAACACTGACATTTTGGTAGAGAAATTAGGTTATAAAACTGCGCCTGCAAAGGAGGCCATCCAGATAGACTTGGTTAAGGTCTGGCCACACAGTCAATGGTAGCTCATTCCATCGCCCACCCATTATCACCACTGCCCTTTTGGGGCAGGATAGGAAGTTACCAGCTATTTGAAACTTAAAAATCCTAAAGCATAAAAGACAAGAGGGACAAATACCAGGGAGACTGTTTTTCCTGGCCAAATGATGAGTGGGAAGGAGTTGGGGTGGGACAGGGTATTGCTGATGGCCTTGGATTTGCTTCACTTGCCCACTGGGGCCCAGGGTACTGCTGGGCTGACCCAGGAGAGCCATCAGGACCAGGCCTTCTCCAGGTGACCTGGTTATCTGGGAGCTGAGCACTGCTGAGCTGAACTTTCTGGAAAGTCACCCCCCGAAGCTACCCATGGTGGTTGTCTGGGGATAGCGGTGTGGGGGAGGAGGAGGCTTTCAGGAAAGGATGGGTTCACTAGATTCTCCAGGGGCGTGAGTTTAAAGCGAGAGAAAGGCCGGTGTGGATGGTGGGCGAGACCCAGCCCAACTCCTCCCCGGTGAGCATTCTCCAACTCAGCCCTGCCTGCCAAAGTGCTATGTGGAATTTCCTTTCCTGCATGCCTGTCGTGAGTAGATGGATAATACCAAATATCTTAGATAAACCTCCTCTCCTCTCCTCTGCAGATGTGTCCATTAGTGTGTGTCCTGAAAGGTCCCTTCCTCCTAGAGGCCTCTCACTGGAACGGGGGTGACCCCAAGAAGTCAGGGGTAGCCCTGAGGGTGGGGGCTGGGATGGGAGGGAGGCAGCCTTCCCTGCTGATGAATGCTTCTTGCTCCTGGTTTCTTCCTCTGGGCTCCCCGGCACCCTCCTGCAGGCCGTTCTGTAGCTGCCCAATTTTCCCTCTTTTCTAACCAGACCAGGAGGTCTCTGTGGTGAGCAAGACTTTGAACCATGTCCCCAGCCCCTGGCACCAGCTGGTGTGTCATAGGCGCTGGGCGAGTGTCCCTCCTGCCAAGGGGGGCAGTAACTTCACTCTCTACACCAGTGGTCCTCGCTCCCTTTGGCTCTGGGGAGCCGGACCCCCAAGGGTCTGCAGGAGGCGGAGCCCGGGTGGCAACTCCAGTGACGGCAGCAGCTGTGAGTACAGGCAGTGCCTTCCTCTGGCCCACCACACACATCCCGCTGTGAGGCCGGAGACTCCTGTCCCGCACAATCAGGGCTGGCTGCGGGAATGGCCCTGGGCCTTTTCAAAGCACAGGAATTCAGGGCCTTCCCTCAGTGTGCACTGATGGAGACTGGCAGGGTGCCACCAAGGACTGGACCCAGGGCAATTCAGTAACAGTGAATCAGACTGAAAAATGAATGCTTTTGGCCACCAGCATCCATGCCCCAGCCTGGTGCAGTCTAGGAGGGCTCTATCTCACAGCCAATCAATCTACTCAACCACGCCTGAAACTTTACTGTTACTGATTAATTCCTGTGGGCCATGGTAACACACTGCAGCCTTAAGAAGTGCACTGAGGTCCTTCCTCTCTGAGCACCATCAGCATAGGGAAGAACTTGGGCTTTGGGGTCAGGTCTCCCTTGGATGCAGAGTGACCCTGGGGAGCCATTACACCCTGGCAACCTCCAGTGTCTTCCTCTTCTAAGAGCAAGAAGGGCATCGCCCACCTTACCGGGTACCGGGAAGACTAAATATGCACCATCAGGCCAACATCCTGCAGAGTCAGAATTGAATGTGCACACTGTTCCCCAGACTTTGTGAAATACTGGAGACAGTCAGCTGAGGAGGAAGAAAGGAGTGTTTAGCTCACACGGTCAGCACTTCCGTCCACGGTCACTTTGGATCAGATCAGGGTGGAGTGTGTGGAAGAGGAGGTATGGTCACCTCATGGCAGCTGAGAAGCCAAGTCAGAAACCAAAGGGGCTGGGGTCCCAAAATCCCCTCCAAAAGCATCACCTGGCGACCCACCTCTCCCCTTGGTTTCTCACCTTCTAAACTTCTCACCAACTTCTCACCCTACAGGACTTCTGGTTGTGGCCCTTCCACACAGCTGTGCACACACCCTATCCCCCCATGCAGATCCTCCCCACACTGTGCCCAGATTCACTGCTCCTCATTGGCCCCTGCTTTTAGCTGATCACACCAGCTCTCTGAGGCCTGAGCCAGGCAGCTCCCCCTCTGGAGGGACTTGTGTGAAGCAAAGATCAAAGAACAGGTCAGCTTATCAGACACGCTCCCCATTAAACTTTTACAGGCCACATTTCATTATAAATGAGTGCCTGTCCCATGCAGCCATGTGCATTCCTGATGCTTGGAAGACAAAGCTCTCAGAGGTGGGGAAAAGGGCAGTAAGAGTGGTCCGGTATGGCCACACTGCCCATGGTTCAAATCCTAGCTGTGCTGCCTACTAAGAATGCACTGCTGGACAGGAAGTCAGCCTTTGCTTCCTCAGCCTTCCCAATTAGGATCAGTGAGCCCTAGCACTGCATTCTGTGCAGAGTGGCGGCATGACCTAAGCCCAGAAGGCAGGGCACAGGGCTGTGCTTTTGCTCCTGGGCCAGCCTGACCTCCTTGGGCTTAGACTGAGCAAGGGGCCTGACAGATCTCTCGGGGTTGTACCCACCACAGTGAGCCACGGTGCTGCTTGGTCTCAAACAGCGACAGGAGAAGGACTGATGCCAACACCCACCCTAGACCCAACCCTCTGTGTTCTCTCTCTGCCTACTGTTCACTGCTCTGAAGAAGTCAGTGGTCAGCCACTGCAGGTTTTAAGAGTGATTTCCTGAGGACAGTATGGCAATGTGGGCGGACCCACAGGAGGAAGAGGCATAAGGTCCCTGTTGGGCGACCCTGGGCCACCTGGCACCCCAGCCTAAGAGCCAGGTAGACATGTTCTTCAGAAGTGTCCTCACTCTGTCCACAAAGCTCTGAAAAGCCTCATGTATGTTTGCTGAAAGGGGGAGGAGGCTCCTTGAGAAACACAAAGCCAACCCGCCATGAATCACGAACTGGGGCATTGAAGCAGGAATCAAGAAAAAAATGTCCAGGTTTCTTCCTGCCCAACCATGCACCCTTGGCAAACAGCTGAGGACAGTCATGGGGGTCCAGGACAATTGTTAATGAATCAAGGGCTCAGCAAGTAGCTGTGTTTATTACTCTCATGACACTCGGTGCAGTCTTAATGGAACATGGACCTTGGAAAAAGTCACCTTCAAGTCACCCCAGACTGAGAAGGTTCATGAGCTCATCCCACTAACAGCAAATAAGTTGCATCTTTAAGTAAGATATACCAGCCTGGGGTTAAACATCCCCACTAATATGCACTTGCCAGGGCAAGTATGAACCCACATGTTCACAACTGTTCTTGCAGGGGCCTCTGGGTAATGCCCACTCTGTGTGACCAACTGTACAGATGATGGGAGGCTGACAACCTCATTGTCCCTATCTAGTACTCCCAATGTTTCCTTAACATACCTGGTGGGCCAGCATGTTCACCTTATGTAAGTTCACAGCTACAGCCCAGAGCCATCTGTCCCTAGCAAGATCACTCTTCAATCCTTGTCCAAGTAGGTAACCTTGGGTTGTGACTGCCAATGCCATGCAAGCCAAATACAGCTCAGGATCAAGGGAGCTGCCGTGAACAGTTAGCAGAGATTTGGTCTAGAATCCTGGGAGGTGTCAGGGTCATCAGAGATCAGGGATGCGGCCAGGTTAGAGAAGAGAGGAGGGCACAGTTCTGCTGCAGCTATTCCTACCCTGACTTCTGCAAGCTGAGCTATGAAGAGATTTAGGCCAATGTGGAGGGCCTCATTTGTGACTGGGTTAGCAAAGTCACTCATGCTTCTGAAACCGAACAGTATCAGTGACAGACACGACACATGAGCCCTACAACTCCAGGAAGCCAGCACATAGCTCTGGGATTTTTCCCAGGTCTCAAATAAGCAGTATGGCCTACAGTGATCCCAAACTCTGGCCTGTGGGTACCTGTAAATAAACAGATCTTCAATCCTTGCCCTCGTCTGAAAGAACTGGAACATCTTGGGCAGAGTATGAATGGCATCTTTAAGGGACACCCAGGCTGTTCAGATCTGTAGTCAAATTTGGGAGCTGCTGCATGGGACATTTTCTATAAGCAGTAGGCAGTTGGAATTGGCTTTCTTGGCAGGGCAGGGATGCATCCAGCAAGGAACCCTGAGAGCCAAGGTCCATCCAGCTCCCTGAACCAGGAACATGACCTCTTCCACCCTGCTAGGTCATGTGTTAATCCTACATCAGCCTGGACTCCTCATGCCATTGAAATGGAGGGCTCTCGCTGGGGATTCTGCAATCCCATGTTCAGCCACATTCCCCATAACATCTTGGCAAGACTATTTCCAAGAGGTAGAGCCAGGAGTGATCCAACATGCTTCTCTCTCTCATTAGTACCACAGACTATGGAGGGGTTGCAGGCGGTACTTGACCACATTCACAGCTGGCCTTTTCTTCTTGCCATTGGTACAGACTCTTGGAGACCTAGCAGTATGTCCCCATGGGATTCACAAGAGATCCTTGACTCACTTGTGGCCCCATCACATGCCAAAGTTGCTGTACCATGGGTCTGCACTGAACTCCATGCTCTGCCTCTCCCTATGAGCAGTCAGCCTGCCACGGCCCTGCTTCTGCCAGAGCCACTAGGATACAATGGCAGGTCTATTTGCCATGATTCCTGCCCATCTCCTAACAATCTTGCAGTTCCCTTGAAAATAAATGACCATCCTTTCCACTCCTAGGTGGTAAAGGAGGAAATCCAGATTCTTCCAATATGGGCGAAGATTTCCATTCTCTTACCTCAGCAGTACCATTTCAGCTCCATTTCCCATCTTCCAGCGCCACAGTGGGACGCTGATAGTCCAACTCAGTTTCCCTTCCTGAGGACACATCTCAGCCTGCCACACATGTTCTTTGGCCTGCAATGAACTGCCTTCTTAAACACATAACAATAGCTAACACCTATTGAGTGCTTCCAAATGATTCTCAATGCATTGCCCACACTGTTCTATTTCATTCTCATAAAACTGTGGACCGTGTTATCTGAAATATGTCAATAGATAGCTCCTTTACTAATGAGAAGACCGAGGTTTGTTGATTCACATCCATCAGCCCTCCCATAACTGTGGGTTCAGTACTGGGTTCAAGTGTAGGTGGCAGGGCAGGGCAGGGCTGAAACAATGGCAGCTCTTTGTCTACTGTACCTTGACTGAGGTACCACAGGGAATGGGGGGTGTCAGGGGATGTCAGTCTGGACCTTGCACACACCCAGTGTTCTATCCTGGAACTGTCAGGCGTACTCACAAGCAAGCCGTGCAACATGGCCCTGTGACTCAAGCAGCAGGCACAGGCTCAGACTCTGCTGATAAGAGATGACACTGCACCTCATTTGCTGTGCAACATTTGTGTAATGAGACACATTTGGTGCCGGCAAGGAGAGCAGGCTACGCTGAGGGCTTGATGGATCGGGGTGCTCCAGCGGGCTGCAACCACATTAATCACAGAAGTCGCAGCCACAGTGCCATTTTTCTCAGAGGTTTTGTCCTGGTTCCCACTGGGTACAGACAGGAAATAAGCAGGGATTTCCACAACCCAAGGCCAGCCCAGAAGCCCTTGCCACATCCACCTTTGGCCTGGATGGGAACTGACCATCCTGAGGACACTGTGGAGCTGCTGAAGTCCATCATAGCAGGACACCACTCTATGACTCCATGCTGCTACCTTTTAGTGGGGAGTGAGCAGATGAACCCTTTCTTGGCTGGGGAGAAGAGCTGTGCCTGAGAGCCTGGCCTCCTCAGCCTTCACAGAAGCCAGCAGATCCACCTGGCGGGAGTGACCCTCAGAAGCCATTGCATCTCTCTGAGCACCAGTGTCCATAGATGCAAGCCCGAGCCTACACTCCATCTCCTGGGGCAATCAGGGTGGTTAACTGATGGAGCACCAGGCTCTAGTGTGGACCTCAGCCGATTATCAGTGTGCCTTGTTGTAGGCTATGGGAGAAGCCAGAGTCCTCCAGGGAGCTTAGCACCCCAAAGGAGCCAAATATGGATCCCCAAAGGGTTCTTATCATCCTCTCTGGAACCTGTAAGCATTCTTTTTATGGTAAAAGTACATTGCAAAGGTGGTTATGTTCAGAATATGAAGGAGAGATGATCCTAGATAGCTTGGTGGGCCCTACAAGCAATCACAGGGGTCCTGATAAGAAAGAGGCAGAGGGGGAACTGCTTCAAAAGAGGAAGGCAGTGATGTGAAGACAGAAGTAGGGAGGAAGGCAGTATGAGTTGAGGCTAGGCTTGCAAGCCAAGGCATGCAAGAGGCATCCAAAAGCTTGTAAAAGAAACAGATTTTTCCATGGAGCCTCCAGAAGGAACCGACCCTACCAACACACTGATTTTGGCTTCTAAGATTTAGTCCTGATTTCTGGCTGCTAGAACTGTATTAGAATACCTTTCTCTTGTTCTATGCCACCAAATTGATGGTAATTTATTACAGCAGCTAGAGAACTTGAATGCACTGCCTTTCAAGAAGCCAGTCTAGAGAAGGTGCCATGCAGGCCAGTGAGGGACAAGGTAATTTCCATGGTGTGTTCACCTGCTGCCTGTGCAGGGAACATTTTGGGGCAGGCCATTTGTGCCTAGGATCTGCTCCGTGGAACCATATACCACTTCTCACAAGCAGGAAAGCAGCAGCACTAACCCCTTTTTAGCAGGAACTATATACCTTCCATGCCCCTAAAATTGTTAGATGCCATCAACCAAGCAATTTTCAGGTGACACAACTAGTTTCAAACATAGGCCCCTTTCTTCTTTAGGCTGCCAGAGCTGTAATCTCAGCCACCACCAGGATGCCTTAGCTGAACACAAGCAGGAAGTAGCCCCATCACCCACAGTGGACTCACAGCTGCTGCAGCAGGTTCTGTTCATGAAGAACCAGGAACAAGGTTCAGAATGAAAGAGAAAGGTCCCAACATGTCCAACAGGCACAGAAGACAGCTTCTGTCAAGAGAACTCTGCATGGCCAAATCTGGGATGATAAATAATGATAGTGACAGCATATAACCCACAGAATAACATGAATTTCCACGTATCAAGGAAATACTGACTAAATAAACAAAATGCCCATGGGAGAAGGGACAGTTTCTCCTTTCAGTAAAATTCCAGTCAATGCACATGGAAAGAATGATGGAAATAGATAACTGCCATTTGGCAAACATTAATAATTACGGTTTCTGGCAAGAATCATCAATGGATGTTTAAGTTAGTAGGTAAAATTATTATGAGAAACAGGATGTTCACGTATTCTCAAAGGACTGCCCAGCCATGTGTATATTAGTTACAAAGGGAAAAACTTTAAAGGGAGAATCCTAGCAGAAACCACCTCGAACAAGTGAGGAATACTTGCAGTGCTTTCTGATATGAGGCCCTAGAAAGCAAACAGCATCACGTTTGCAGTATTATTCCCTCTAATGCATAATCAAAATGTAATTATGAAGCAACAGCAGGCAAATCTGAACCAAGAGGTGTTTCATATGGCAACTGTTCATGCAGTAACTGACCAGTGTTCTTCCAAATATCACGGTCATGAAAGCCAAAGAGGCACTGAGGACCTGCCTTGGATTAAAGATGACCAAAGATGTGTTACAACCAAAGGCAAATGTGGGAGCCTGAGCCAGGAAAAAAAGTAGGAAGGTAACAACTGACCACACTTGGATCAGGTGTGTGGGCCAGTTGACAGCACTGTATCAGTCTTTGGTAAATCAGATGTTAATACTCTGAAGAACTGAGTAGAGGTGTACAAGATTTTTGCAACTGCTTTTGCTTGTCTAAATGTATCTCAAAGTAAAACATTTAAAAAGTATTTTAAAAAAGAAAGCAGAAGTCCCAGGTTTGTTTGATCTTGGGCAGGCCATAGGTTTCCCAAAACCTGAAGGCCATAGGTTTCCCAAAACCTGAAGGCCATAGGTTTCCCAAAATCTGAAACAGGGTTGGGGCACTTCTGGAGCACAAAGCTCTGATTGCAGTGAGTGCTCAGTGAATGCTCGCTTATTCCATCCCAGCAGCGGGGTTGGTCTTCCACAGGGGCATGCATGGAGAGAGCTCTCCAGTGGACAAGCATCGATTGTGCACCTTTTATGTGGCAGCCACTGGAGACACAGAAATTCAAGGGGAGCTCAGAACCTGCAGGGAAACAGACACCGAAAGCTCATTCTGGATCAAAGATGCCATGCGGATCTCAGTGTGGAGCTCTGGTATCTGTAGGAGGGGCTGCTCCTGAGTTGAGGCTTAGGGAGGGCCAAAGGAGGGGACACTCTGGGAGACTGGGCAGGCAGCAGGAATGTGTTATAGAGATAGGTGACAAGGTGGCATGTGTACCTCAGGAGCAGGCTGAGAGGCTGTAAGAGTACCAGGGATGGCCAGGAGGGACCCTGGGGCCTGCTGGTCTTCATAGAGGCCACCTTTCAGGTAGGTATGAGGACCACAGAGAGGCTGGGGAGAGGGTTAGGGTTTCACTTTGGCAGGAGAATGATAAGGCCAAGCCTTGAGTTATAACATTAGCCAGGTGCTTGGAGGCCCCAGGGGGGAACAGAGAGGGGCAATGCCAGTTAACACACCCCTGTACCTCAAGTGGAGAACAGGAAGAGACCCTAAAGCATCACTTTAAGTTGATGTTTAAGTTCTTAGAGTAGGGGGACCATACCATGTAGTTTCAAAATAGGGGCCCTTGAGATAGTAAAAGTGTCTCTCTGAGTTACTCTGCTGGAATGGCATATACCTAAGGACACCTTCCTTAACAGTTTCTTGGGTCTAGATGGGACCCACTCCATGGGTAGGTAAAGACCCTGCAATCTCATATGGATCCCCTCATGGAGCCTAGCACCCCAGAGGTGGTAAAGGAAGTGAGCCAAGTGTTCTTAGGAGGACTGAGGTTGAGTGGTGTGCACAGGTCACAAACTCTCACACTCCTGGGGGTGCCTGCTCACTGTGTGCCTGCTTGCTTGGGACAACACATACGAGGAACTCCAAAAAGACACGGGGGAGGCAGAGTGGCCAAGGCTGCTGGTGGGCCTCCCCAGTGACAGGTGAGGGCAAGCACAAGGCAGGACTTACCCATGTACGCTGTGGACAGAGTGAGGCTCGTAATGGTACCTTCCCTCCTGGTGTCGCATGTCAATTGGCAAGGGTGCATGGAACGGTGGCAAGAGGTGCTGCGGCACTGCAGAGGGGGAGAAAGAAGAGAAACTTCAAAAACTTTCCCCTCCCTCAAAAAGCAATTTTCAAAGGGTTTTAAGCTCGATGAATTTCTGAGCAAGAGTAGCCAGGACAAGGGGCTCCGCAGTGCCTGGGCTATCACACACCCATGAAGGGGAATGAATAAATAATCAAAGTCAGCCTGAGAATCCTACATCTTCCACATAAAAGATCCCCAACCGCGCTCTTGACAAAGACAAGCAGCTAAGCACTCTTTGAACTCAGGGAGATTACAGGCAGGGCCATGAAACTAGGCTCAGCCTGCAAATCAGGGCCGACAGAGCTGACAGGCTCCAACTCTGCTGACTTCTGCCCACCTCAGCCTTGGCTGCGTGTGGCTCCAGCAGCACCAGGTAACAGTGTCCGGGGCAGTGGTGTACCCAGGCTGGAGATGTTTACCCAGAGCCATCTGCGAAGGCAGGGTCTGGCAGCCTCAGGGAGGCCAAATCCTACCAAACTGCCCATTCCATCTTGTAGGCAGTATCGAGCAGACACCTATGTGATCTGTTAATTCTCCAGCTCTTAATATTAACTGTGGACCCTGCGCACATTGGCAGCACGTCCAGGACTGAAAGCGCCAACACGTGCATGTCAGTTTCCAGAGCTGAGTCAGCCTCCTGTCTCCACTTGGCCTGCTTTCAACAAATCATTGTGATAATTGTAGGATGCTCTTTGCTTATTAAAAAAAATGCCTGGGTACCCTGGAGGCAAACATAATTATAGGCTTTAGAAAACAGGGCTTTTAAAAAAGTAGTTAGACTGGGAAAAGGGCTAAGAAGTAGAGAGCTCTCAATCAACTCTCCCTCAGTCTGCAGGCCACAGGCCCGGGGAAGCAGTGTTGAGTCTGGATTTCTGAATAACTGAAAGATGCAATGTGTTTGTTTTTTACATTCATCCAGGTTAGCTGATGGTGAGGCTTACTAGAAAATAAATGCATTAAAATAAGACTACCTTGTTGTGTGTGGTGAGCACACCTGTAATCCAGCACTCAGGAGGCTGAGGCAGGAGAAATGCTATGGACTACAATGAGTTCAAGACCAGCCCAAACTACATAGCGATATGTGGTCTCAAAAAACGCAAAACTAAATAAATAAAGGGTAACATTCTGTAGAGAGTCTAACCCTGGACTATAAGTACTATAAGCTTTATTTTTTTTTGTATTGTAGTAAAACATACCAAATATAAAATTTACTATCTAAACCTTTTTATTTTTTGGCATTACTAGGGCTTAAACCCAAGGCTCTGCAGATGCTAGGAGCCATTTTATCCCGTTTTTTTTTATTTTGACGAGATTGGGCGCATTCAGGGTGGTATGGCCTTAGACCTCTTCTTTATTTTGAGACAGGGTCTTGCTAAATTGCCCAGGCTAGCCTCAAACTTGCAAACTGCCTGTCTCAGCCTCAAAAGTAGCTGGGATTACAGGTGTGCTCGACCACATTGGGTCATTTTAAGTACTTTTAAGTACACAGTTGAGCAGCATTATGTGTAGTAACATTGTGCCATCATTGCAGAACTTTTTCATCACTGCCAACTGAAGCTGCATCCCATTCTGTAACATCCACTATTCCACTCTGTCCCACTGGGGTGGAATCCCACAGTACTTGTCCTTTGGGGTCCGGCTCATTCACTTAGCATACCTCTGTACTCCAGCTGCAGCATGTGTCGCAGTTTCCTTACTTTGTCAGGCAGAATGCTATTCTATGGACTGCATGGATCACATTTTGTTTATCCATTCATCTGCCAATGACCCTCCCTGGGTTGGACATGATAAATTCTTAATGGGAGGAAACTTTACCCCCAAAACCTTAACTTTAATTTTTACATATTCAATTTTATCTTCATAATTTCACAATTTTGGCACTTCTATAGGGATTTCAAAATTGCAAATCTTCTTCCTCTGATGAAATCCTTTTGCCAAACCCAATCTCAAAGAGGAGCAGGCTGGCAGACAGGACGGTAGGCACTCAACCCACCCTCCAGCCTGGCTGTCCGTTCTGGAGTTGCCAATGGCAGCATGACCACCTTGTTCCCAGGCGCCAAATCTCTTAACAGGCAAGTCTGGGTGTGTGGTTGAGACAGGACAACCAGGTGCTGTTGAGTGTGGTGGCCTCTGGAACTCAGAGATGCTTGCCAGTTGCAGGTTTTGGTCAAGTGTCTGTACCTCTCTGAGTCTCTGTGCCTCTACAGATAGCAACAGTGACTATTATGTTGTTGCTGTGAAGATACAAGCAGTTCATGTGGAGGAGAGGCTGACTCAGAGCATGTGCAGATAAGGAACGCTCAACAGGGGCTGCTCCTGACAATGACAATCAGCACCAATGTTTGGAGCCTCTGGAATCCATATTGAACTAGGAACATACAGCACTGAGGCAAAGGGATGAGCTGCTCACACTGAGAGAGACCTCTAAGGAGGCTGAGGGCCTCAGGTTGGCCTGCCTATGGGTGGAGACCGCCCATACTTTCCCACATCCCAAAGAGCCAGCAGAAAAACAGTGTTCACTTTTCTAATTGTATAGGAAAGTGTCTTTTGATCCCAGCGCTGGGATGGAGCCCAGGGTCTCATACATGCTAGACAAGCACTTTGCTACTGAGCTATACATCTTACCCAGGAAAGTACCTTTAAAAACAAAACATGACAAGGAAAGCTAGATTACAGTTTTGCTAACAAAACATTGTTTTTCAATGTGCCGTATTTCTGAGTATTTCCCCGCGCCACCAGAAGCCTCCTGAAGCAGCCCAGACTAGTATTACTGTGCCCATTTAACAGATGCATACATGGAGCAGGCCAAGGGTCATGACTCAAGGTCATGCCCAAAGTTACAAGGCTAAAAACTAACACAGCCAGGAGGAGAAGCCAAGAATACTCTGAGGTAGCCCCCACGGTGTCAGTGTGATCCCCCCAGGGTTCTCTTGTCCTCAGCATAGGAGCTGGGATTCAGGAAACTCCAGACAGGTCTCAAGAGTCTAAAACCTGAATGAGGGAATGCTGAGCTGGCCCTGCTGCCCCACAGGACTGCAGTGTGTGTGTGTGTGTGTGTGTGTGTGTGTGTGTGTGCGCGCGCGCGTGTATGGTATTTGTACACATGCACATATGCACATGGTATACACACACACACACACACACACACACACACACACACACATGGACTGTCTGCATATGGGCACATGTGTATATGTGTTGAGTGTGCCTGCCTGTTGCACACGTGCATTTTCACGTGGGGGTGCATACACACACACTAGTGGAGGGAAAGGTTTCCAGGAAGAGCTGTCATAGACAGCCTCCCAGTGGGTGCTATGCTGCAGCTGGCTGCCTCCCTCCACTGCAGCAGGACCCTGATGCTCGTGGTGATGTGACTCTACTTCCAAGTGAGCAGATGCCAGGCAACAGGTGGCCAGTTTCCTTGCCTCCCCCAAGATACCCCACAGGGCCTCTCTGAGCGTAGCCAGCATCCTATACATACTAGACACTTGGCCAACAGTCTAACACAGAGAAGAAGAGCCTATAGTCAGCAGGATAGGGAAGCAGAAGGGGTCAAACCCAGAGACCCTAGACTCACGGCCCTCTGCACAGCCTCAGAGGGAGACCCACCCACTCACAGCAGCAGTGAAGCCCAGACAACAGTCAGCACAGGAATCAGCCTGCACTCACTGACTCAGGAATGCATGCATATATACATTCACTGTTGTGTGTCAAGAACTTGCTATATAGAATTCCTGACTGGCCCTGTCACTAGATGGCTGTGGGACTTTGGGGAAATTATGTCTCTGTGTCCTACATTAGCCCTCTGTAGGGTGGACCTTTGAGTCCCTTCCTGACAGTACAGTCCTGCTCTCTGTGAATGGCGATCTGGTTCCAACCAATGACACTCTGAGGCTTCCCCTGGGATCCCTGAGCCAGGCATGGACAAAGGCTCAGAGAGCAGGTAATGCCTCATTTTATGGCCTTATATATTTCAGTGTCCTACCTGCTCTTCTAAATCTCACCAGTCCCAGGAGTAGTCACTAGACACATACACACACATATACACACGCACACAGAGGAGACTAACTTTTCACTCAAGGTGAACTGAAAGACAGAGGTTAGCACTGGCTCATCTGAGGCCTCAGGACGTTTCAGACCAGCATAGGCTGCCCCCTCATGGCCCTGGTGGAAGCCTCCAGAAGTGAATGCTGGGCCGAGGAGGAGGACATGCTACCTTCACACTCCAGAGAAATCACTACAGCCAGAGGACCCATCAGCACCCGAGGAACAAGAAGACAAATGTAAGAACAAGTGACATATTGAATCAGACCCTTCCACACATTGTTTCCATTGGGGGCTCTTTTTTTTTCTCAAAGAGAAAAAATCCAAACTAAATCATATCCTTCTGGCAGGAGGGAAACACACACACACACACACACACACACACACACACACACACACACCATATGCCATTTCAAAGACATGCTCTCTTTTTAAGTTTTGGAGGAAGAAACTCTAAGATGGGAATTGCCAATGGATCATCCCTCCCATCTGAGAAACACACATTTGTTTTTGAACCTACTCAGAATGACAGACACCCTGACAGGATGAGGGCAGTATGAGGGCTCTTTTCACAGAAACCCCAGAACTTTTCTGCACTGGTTTAAACGCCAAGAGCACCTTGGCCGGTGGTTCTGGTGTGAGATTGTGAGGCAGGGTCCGTGGGGCAGTGGTCTAGCTTGGTGAGGGAGCTGATAGGTGCGAGGAGAACCCTTTCCTGAGGGTCTAGCTCAAGTTAATGCTTCACTAATAAGGACTCTATTGAAGGACTGGGGGAGGGCTGGGCTTGGGGAGTCAGTGGGGACCTCAGACGAAGAATGGGGAAAACTGGGTCACGGAAACATGAAAAAGCAGCTGTTTTAGCCACCAAGAGGAATTCTCCTTGGGTGAAGTCATGTGTTACTACAGCGAAGAGGCACTGTCCCATGGGCTGAGCTCAGAGAGGCTGTTCCCTGCCCTGATGGGCCAGAGAGGAAATGCAACTACTTTCCAGGGGAGGCTGCCCATGTTGGGGACACTCTGGTTCTCTAGGGTGTCTGGTCTCTAGAGAATAGCAGTCTCCAGTTACTATAGTCACTTGATAAATTCTGCATCACGGAATTAGCTCACAGCATGTTGCTGGGGTAGGTAGGGCCATCTGGAGCCAAAGAAGAAATGGATTTCTACAAGAGAAGTCCCATTGTCCAAGCACTGATTAAGGGAAGGTGGGGACAGTTGGTGCTGAAGAGGCCTGGCCCTTGCACATACTGGACTGAGCTATGTGGGGCACAAATACATCTAAGTACAGCCCAGGGGCCCTGGAAGAGTGACCAAGGTCAAGGCCAAAGAATGGGTCCCCAGCTTTCTCAGGCACTCAGTCCATACTCCAAGGTTACCATGCAGGAGGCCAGAGCTGCAGCTGTGTCCATGCTCAAAGTGCAGGAAGTGAGTGTGGGGGCTGTGGTTCTGGATGCTGCATCCCTGGCCTGAGAGAGGTGGCCCTGGGCATGGGGAGGTGCAGCAGTGATCAGTGCTGCTGGTGAGGGTTCCACATAGATGCACCAGTCTTATGAAGGTATGAATCTCGAGGGACAGTGACAATCTCACAAAGAGAGAAATGCTTCTTTGGAGTAGATGCTTTCTGCACCCACCAGGAAGCTCTGATGTCAGAACCCCAGGTCCCCATGTTGTATTTACCCACCACATCATCTAGGTGACCACTCTGAGGATAGTGCATCCTCCCACAGGCTCCAGGCCAGGAGGCACAGCCACTGCCATCCCTCTGTCAAGTGCTCCCTAAGCACCTGCTGTGCTGTGGCACTCTGATATGCTGTTGTGACCTCTGATCAGCTAACATGGCATTGTGCCAGCATGGCATGGCCCAGGGGTTTTAGAAGGGCTTCCTGATCACAAAATTCTCTCCTACTATGAGAGACTCTACTTAGGGTTCTCCAGCTAATAACTAATTAGTGATGTCCTTTAGCTTAGAATTCTCTGGGTCTTCAGTAAAATCACAGATTTACTTAATGATTTCATTAGTTGTCTTAAAACAGACTTGGGTGAAGTCATGGGAATGAACTGACATTCACATCAGATGGCTCACTGGGCCACTGTCCTCCTAAAGGAGGATGCAAGCAGCAAGCGACATCTGTAGCTTCAGCTAAAGGAAGTAAGTTAGCGTGAAGGGAAGAAAAAACAGCGGAGGGGACAGATCAGAAGTCACACACAGTAGACCTCACTGATTAAAACAGTCATGTTCCCGAGTGGTACACCAGTCAGATAACAGTCCCTATGAGAGGTCACCTGTCCCCATTGTCAAAAGAGCTTGGGATGGAAGCTGGAAAGATGTGAGCCAGAAATCAGGGCAGGCCTGGTTGGAAACCCTGAATTTGTCATTTTCTAACAAGTGACAGATGCTCCAAGCTTCAGTTTCTTCACATAAAATAAGAACAGCGTCAGGCTGATTGCTGTGGAGAATATTTGTAGCATTCATAGAGTGGGAAGTTAGTCAGTGGCAATTCCCTTCCCCATTTCTGTAAACCTGGGGAGTGTGAACCAGGGTAAGGTGCTCTGGTCAAGAAGCAACGCCACCCACAGTCCTCAGTACAGGGGCACTGAGAAGTACCAGATGGAAACTCACTGACTGCCCTGGCTGCCCGCATTAGAGTGAGCTGAGTGGAAATGATAGCAGTTGTGACTCTAAGACTTTGTGGGAAGGGTCTTCCACAAAGGAGTCTCTATTGAATGCCCATTCCCCATTCCCAGATGAACAATCCAGGGGCCCAGGCTGCCAGTGCCTCCTAGGATCTATGCTCACAGTGACCAGAGCAAAACAACACATTGTAGGAACTTGTGAAGTGGCCTCTGATTTCAGAGGAACACTACTAACAATTCTGTTTAAAAGAAAGCGTTTTTCCCTTACTGATCTGCATCCAGCCCTATAATGCAATGCCTGCAATACAGTTCACCTCTTGGAGAAGTCACCCACAGAAGCCCCAGGCAGAAGATGGTGTGATGAAATTCCAGGCCATGACAGTCATGTTTGGGGCAAGGCTCCTCCTGGGTACTGGAGGGCAGCAAGCAGAGGAAAGTGGTTAAAAGGTGGGTTCCCTTTATGATCTAATTCCCTTAACCAAATCTAGTACTCCCTTCCTTCTGGAAGGATTAGGAGAGTTGTGGCCCAGTGAGACAGCTCAGCGAGCAAGTGAGGCAGTGGATTCCAGCTTTCAACTGCTCCAGGGTTTTGCTGTGAATTGGCACACACTTTCCATCTCTGGG
Source organism: Dinomys branickii (assembly GCA_004027595.1). Taxonomy (NCBI): domain Eukaryota; kingdom Metazoa; phylum Chordata; class Mammalia; order Rodentia; family Dinomyidae; genus Dinomys; species Dinomys branickii. The sequence continues at coordinate 238,985 of PVLD010000339.1, read as the reverse complement.
CCTGGACCAGGCTGAGTGGTCAAACAAGCTCCACTCTGAGTAGGACCTGCTACCAATTCAGTAAATCAAACCACTTAGTGTTACATGGAATGGGAGTGGGAAGATGCTTTATAAAAAGAAAAGTGTTCACCTGGTGGGCAAGGATGGCTGGCAACTGGCACCATCACTTTGTGCTTTGCTGAACCCAGAAAATCAGCCTGCTCTTCAGCTGCTGCTGGACAGAAGTTTGGGCCTGTTTTGGCCATTTCTGCTGGCCTTGCCCCAAATTCTATAACTCATGACTCTTTCTGCTCTTTTCTTCCAGGGAAGATCAAAGGCTCGTTCCTTAGAAAAATTAGAGCAAGCTTTCCAGAATATACCAGAAATGACTGAACCAGCTCCGCAGGATAGCCTGGACACTCCCTCCCACCACAGCCCAGGTATGATTGAGGGACACTGTAGTTCAGAACGGTCACCCTCTCTAACATGGCCTTGATTTGCATGCACTGCAATTGCTACCCAGCCCAGCTCCACAGCAGACTTGCCCACCTGCTGGGCAGAGCTCTTGGTCCCTGGCTAACCATAAGGCAAAGGAGAGAAGTCACACTGTCAGCCTGCTGACCAGCCTAACGCATCACCCACAAAGTCCATTAAGACAAGGGACACTGCTATGTCCTCTGGAGACCACCAAGAATAAGAATACAACTTGTGCCCTCAGGGTATATGCCAGGGCAGCTCTGTGTAGATCAGCTGCTAAAGCCAGAGTGCCTGGTCATAAGTAATTCAGCTGGGTCCACACCACACAGAATGCCCTGGAACTGGAGAAAGGAGATTTCTCTTAGGCCGAGTAGCCAGGAAGACTGGGGAAGAAGTGGTTTTAAAGTTAGGTCCTGGTAGTTCTGCAACTGGAGCCAGAAAGAAGGGGGAGGGCTGGGGATATAGCTCAGTGGAATAAGCGCCTGCCCAGCAAGTGCAGGGTCCTGAGTTCGATCCCCAGTACCGCCAAAAAAAAAAAAAAAAAAAAAAAAAAACAGAAAGAAGGGGGAGAATGGCAGGTGCTTTGGGCTCTTTTTCCAGTATTGCCTGAGTCATGTGAATGGTGAGTCTTGATGCAAACCACATAGCCTCTCCTGCCCATAAAGGATTAGGAAGACCTCTTCCTAGGATCCTGGAGATTAAATGACAGCATGTACTTATAAGAGACACAATATGGAGCTCCTAAGGCTCAGTAACATGGGAAGTTCTCTGATATGAGCATCACCTGCAGAGCTGGGTAAAGCACCACTGACACAGATGTGTTGGTCCAAGGTCCACAGTCAGAGAGCCCCAGGCTCATCTTACACATTTTACATCTATAGTGTCTGTAGTAGCCTCAAGTTCCCACTGGCTCAGTAAGGGAGAGGAAATAATTTCTCACATCTGTGCTACTAGGCACTGTGCTAGTGGGGAAACTCACCATGGAGATGAGAGAAGCAACCAAGATGCCTAAGTAGCAGCAGTGAGTGCTGCTTGTATCACTATGAATGCAGACTTCGAAGGTCCTAGGACATCTGTGCTTCTCAATGCTGCAAAGGTGAAGATGCACCCTAGGCTGTCAGAGGCCATGGGACATCCCTGCCCTGACTTGGGTAGCTTCGTCTGTGTAGAAATTCTGACAGTTTCAAAGAACAATCTTTCAGCCAAGTGAACTCAGAAGACCAGGTATTCTGAATGGAGACATAGTCACCAGCCCAGGATTGAGAGCAAGAGGCATTGGGGAGGTCAAGTGCAGGAAAGATTTGTTCCCCAGGGCTTGGCAGGACCATCTTTGGGGCCTTGCACAAATGGCACTGTTTTTCCCAATAACCAACCACAGTGCAGTCTACCTCCAACTCCCCTCCTAATGCCCAGCTCCGGCCCCACAGGAAGCACTTAATAAGAACAATAATATCCTGAATGGTCACTCCACAGCATGTAATTAAAAAGTGTTTCTGCCTCACTTAGGGGAAAAAGAGGGGGAAATTAAAATCAGACAGGAAATTCCAATACCACAAGCTGGCTGCTGTCTGAGGGCTGAGGCTGTGACCACTCACAGCTGCACCTGCCCCCACACACAACCTGGCAGGACCATGCATGGCATCCTCCCCTGGCTGAGGTGTTACCAGACAAAACAGCTGCTGAAAACCAGAGTGCGCCAGGCTGGAGCCAGCACAAGCACTTCACTGGGCAGCATCCTTGGCGTAGAGCTCAAGGCTGGGTAGTCAGGGACATAGGGAGAAGTGCATTCCCATGATTGCCACAGTGAGAAGCTGGCAGGCAGCCCTGTGGTCCTCACCTGGATGGCTGTAGAATCTGTCCCCTCAGATGGTGCCTCTAGGGCAGGCCCCAGGAGGCAGACTGAGGCTTGAATTGTGATGGAAGGAGTAGAACCTAGAGCTGGAGCTGCAGCTAATTAGGCTCTGGTGTTGAGTCTTGAGCTGTCCTGAGCCTCAGCTTCCCTGCCTGTTAAATGAGGGCAGTGACGGGATCCAAGTCAAAAGGAGATGGGGAGGCATGAAAGGTCAGGCATGAAAGAGGCCCCCAAGCGTGCCATTTCCACTGCCCATTCTGATGAGCTCTTGCCATTTTAGCAGGGGTCCTACAGAGACCCTGAGGAGCCCAACATTGTAGGGAATGGCATGAACTGCCCACCTCTCCTAGGAGACAGGTTGGGTCCAAGTTAGAGAGCCTTAAGGCCAGAGGAAACAGTGATGGTAAAGCCTGATGAAGGTCTCAAAATCTGTTCCCCCAAAATTATCCCAAAATATACAATAGATTTGAAGACCAGAGGACTATGGTTCTAAGAAATCCTATGAGCTTGCCAAACATAACAGGAAAAGCATGACCCTAGCCAGGGCCCTGAAGACAAGCAGAACCAGTGAGTGATTAGGGGTCTACCGTCTTTTCACCTGCTTCATAGGCCAGAGCCGGGTCAACTCGCACGGAGCGGCCCCTGCCACTACCAATCAGCACCAGAGAACCTGTCAGCAGCAAGGGCCTGGTCAGCTGGCAACTTCAAGCTGTCTAGTCTCAGAAGTCCATTTGTCAGGGAATGTCTCTGGTCCTTTCAAGAGGACATCTGTGCCACACTCTGCCTGCTCCCCACAGGTCCTGACAGTGTTGCACGCCACAGTGCTCACCGTATCAGCATCTAGCTCTTTCCTACAGAAATCTGGCTCAGGAATCCCAGCCCGATGCTTGGGTCCTGTGCATCACACCCTGCTTAGAGTGCCAAGAGACTCTGCTTGTCCGCTTGCTATCACTTGCCAAGGGACAGTGAGGCCCCCAGTTGTGGTCCCACTAGGCGCTGGAGCTGGACCTAGGGCTGAGTTAGGGTAGCCTTTTCTTCAGGGGTGCAATTTGTGATAGAACCTGCCAAACCCAACCAATGGCCTTCAGTAACCAGACTTGGAGTGGCCCTTACTGTCTCTCCCACATTCAGCAGACTGATACAAATCTTTTTTCTTCCTGCACTGAAGCAGGACCTTTATGGACCAGATCCTTGGCCTTGTGACTCAAAGGGACCTCTTTCTTTACAACATTCTCTACCTTAAACCAGTGTCTTTTTTAAGAGCCGTGACCAATAGAAATGCAAGGTAGACCTATGTTATTTAAATTTTTCTACTAGTCACATTTTTAAACATCTAAAAAAAAAAAAACCCTTTTAAAAGGAACCAGTGAGAAATACAATTTAATTGACCCAATACATCAGAAATATCATCACTGTGGGTGGACATGATGGCACACATTTGAAGTCTAGTGACTAAGGAGACTAAACTTAGGAAAATCACTGAGCCCAGAAGTTATAGAGGCCAGCCTGGGCAACACAGTGAGACCCCATCTCAAAAAAAAAAATCACTTCAATATGTCACCAGTGTAAAAATGTTTAACAAAAGTTTTTATTTTCAATTTTTTTTTTAATTCCCATAAAGTCTTCAAAATCTAGTATGTATCTTGTACTTGGAGCACAGCTCAGTTGGGACTAGCCATACCTGTCTCCATCTCTGTCTCTGTCTCCTCTCTCTCTCTTTCTGTCCACCCATCTCTGTGCATGCGTGCATACACGTGTGCGTACGTGCGTGCGTGCGTGCGTGCGTGCGTGTGTGTGTGTGTGTGTGTGTGAGTGCATGTTGATCCAAGGGTTTTTGCACTGAGCAACATTTCTTTCCCTTTGTATTTTGAGACAGGCTCAAATTAAGTGGGTACATTACCCAGACTGGGCTCAAACTTAGCACCCTCCTGCCTCACCCTCCCAAGTACTGGGATTACAGGCATGCACCACTGTGCCCGGCAGGGACCAGCCATGGTTCAAGTGCTCAGCACTCATGCAGAGTTTCTGGCTCGGGCTTACTAGTCACCATCATTTACTCAGGACTACTGATGCAGTTCTAGTCCAGGTTAATTGAAGTGCCATGGTCACATAACATATGGTGATGAGAATGCTCCTCACACTTGAATCTTTCCTCACTTCTGAATCTGAGCTCCTTACATACTTCTATGTGGTCTCTCAACTGATTAATTAATCATTATTAGTTCTCTCCCTTCCTGCCTTCTTTGCATTCCCTTGACTCCTAAGGTTTCCCAGCATCTGTAGGAGGGTTCGTTAGTCAGTGCTCTGACCCTTTTTCCACCCTTCCACACCCTGACCCTGGCAGTGCATAGCCGGTCAGCAGCACCTCCCCGGATCCTGCCCTGGACAGCTGCCCATCGCCTTCCCGGTAAGCTTGGAGTGTTCACAAACAAGGCAGTGGGTGTGTGGACTCCTGAGTCCTTCTGACAAATAAGAGTCCCCAGAAAGCAAAGTGATGGAGAAGGTCACGTGGGCAGGGACAGTGAGGCCACAGAGAAACACTGGAGGAGCTCATGTTTCTGGCTGCCTGATCATGGCATTCTGGGCCCCATTAACTGAAGGATGTTCCAGGCACATGCTGCACCCACCATGGCCTCACACTCCAGCCCACCAGCTCCCATGCAGCTGATGGAAATAGTGGTTCCCATGAGCAGGGGTTAGGGGGGTCCACCACAGGCCTGAAGGCGAGTCCACAAATCCCTGGAAAAAGCCCACTCCTTCTAGTTTGCTGGTGGAGAAACTAAAGTGTAGAGAACGTGGCCTCAGCCCCAGGCCATGCCCTCAATCTTGCTTCCTAGAATAAGATCCTATGAAAAGGGATGGCGTGGGTGCTCCAAAGGCTTCCTAAACATCAAAAAACAACCTCCTGCAAAACAATGTTTAAATGAGCTAAGTATGTGAATTAAAAGCAGATGAAGTCTATTTCCTTTAAAATAAACAAAGCTTTAAATCCCGGGGGTGGGGGGGGGAGAAACTCCTTAAAACACTCTCTGTGTTTTAAGGTTGGAGAAACCAGAGCTGGGCTCTCACATGTCCCAGGGCAGCCTGGTCTGATCACTGTCATTTAGCATATCTCAGTCTGGACCTACTGTAGCAATCGGACCCTGTAGAGATCCAAGGGCATAACTAGGGGCCTCCAGGTTCTGCTGTCTCCCTGCATGGCCCTCAGCACTTTCTGGATCTTACCCCACAAATCCCACATCCTTGGGAACAGAACATAGCCTTGCAGACCTGAGCAAGTCTTCCCCATTGCTCCTGCCTCCTGATCACCAGGCCAACACATTCTGCCCTTAACAAGCCCCGGTCACACATGTCCTCCTGTGTGGCTTCATGGTCATCTCTTCTGCACCCTCTCTCCAAATCAGGAAGAGACCACACCAGTTCCCCAAAGCCAAGAGTGCTTTGCATGCAGGAGTTGAGGAATTTGTGCCCAAGAAAAAAGGATGGAAGGAAGGAGTAAACCCTGTCATGACTAGAAAACAGACCCGCAAAAACAAGGGCAGCCAGCAGCAACTGAGGGTCAGTAAATGAATGAACAACCAAGCAGAGAGAGTCCTGCTTCCAGGGTCAACAGTAGACAGTGGTACATGGAGTCAGCCATTAGCTGGGACCCTGGGAGCCCTAAAACCCCAGAGTCCTGATAGCATGGGCACAGGCTGGCTACATGCTGGCACTCTTTTGTCTGTGTGCCATTTATTAACACATTAATCTTCATAGCACATGATGTGAAAGGTATTATTACATCTCCATTTTACAGGTGAGGAAACTGAGGCACAAAAAGGTTCACTAACTTACTGTGTGTCAGCCATATAGCTAATCAGTGCTGCAGCCTGGCCTCACACCCCTCCACAGAAATTCTGAACATCCTCACAGTGGGAAGGCAAAGGGATAGATTATCCAGGGCTAATAAAATAAAACAGGAGGCCCAGGCCCTGCCTTTGTCCTCCCCTCAAAACCACTAGCCTGCAGGTGGCCCTGGCAGGGTGTTAGTACAGTAAGGGCACAGGTGTGTAATGGGTCAGGAGGAACATGCTATACAGAGGAGGCAGCAAGCTGACAACCTCCAGGAAACACAGGGTAGACTGGATATTTCCACTTCATCCCAGCCCTTTCCAACAGCTAATATACACCCCACAAACAGAAAGCGTATTCCATGTGGTGGCTTAAGAGGTGCCCAGGTATCTGGCAAATCCAGGGGTAAGTCCAAGAGGGACCCTGGGTGGGGGTTATCTGTTTTCCCCAGCTGTGCTCCTGGTACCTGCTAATAACCCCCATGGATCATTCTGCCTGGCTCAGAAAACCTTCTGCCTGGCGTTACAAATGGGCCCCTCTCCTGCCTGTGGCTGGGCGTCCCCGTAGCCCACGTGGGATTTTTGATGTTAGCATGCTGCTTATGTAATTAGGGTGCTGAGGATGGCAAAGGGCCCAGCCCAGGTCCCCAGGAGCAATGACAGTTCAGAGAAGGCACCCACCTGGTTTTGTGCTGATTAATGACAGGCTCTGCTAATAGCCCTGCTTAACATAGGAGTTTGTCAAGATTAAGTAATTGCCTTAAACAAAAGTGTATTATCTTTCAGGCCCCACTGACGAATAACTGGTGCTGGGGAATGGGGTGATGGATGTCTGTGACTCTATGTCACCAGCCCTCCCTCGTTTGCATAAATTAAAATGCAGTTCTGGATCAGAATGGGACCTGACAGACCCTGCCAAGGCATGGGGTGACCAAGGGTCCATCCGTCATTGCACTTCAGGCCTGCAGGCTTCCGGGGCATCCTGGAATGGGCAAAAGCCTCACAGGCAGAGGTAGCCCAGGTGTCCTGCAGAGTCGGAGCTTTGAACAGGACAACAAGAAAGAAGCCACACCCTGGAGAAACTGAGGCAGCCCAGAAAGAACCAAGGCCAACAGCTTCATGCCAGCTATACTGGAGCTCACAGCTCCTGCCAGCATCTCTGCATGCAAAAGCAGTCACTCTCAACAAGCCCCAGTCACACATTCCATAAGGGTTTGTGCTCCTTATGGAATAAATAAAGCCTATGAAGGATCCACTGTCCCCAGGGTAATGGGACCAGCTGGTGGCTGGGGACAAGCCAGAATATTCATCTGTAAAATGGGTTTGTAGATGAGACAGTGTTACCATCTAATAGTAGTCCCATAAATGGATGTTTGTATTTGTATTTCTCTGAGCACTGAATTCCTAGGCAATCCATGAACTCCATCTCCCTCCTCCAGGTCCCACAAGCATTTCATACACTTTTCTTCCCAGTGGCACTTGTTAGAGACACTTTGCAGCAATGACAGAGCTGCAGGCAGTGGGGTGGAGTTGGCAGGGGCAAAGCTGACCAGAGTCTCAGCAGCAGCTTTGAGTTCTCACCCTAAATGACTCACCCAGGAGGAGCACCACGGACAGGTGTAGCACTCTGCCCAAGTGGCCAGATATGGAAGGTGAGGTGCTTTTACTCCTAAGGAGTAACTACAATGATCACACTGCAATCCAAAGGCTGCTGGTGGCACAGGGAACAGAAACTGGGGACCCCCGTGACCTCTCTGCTGGAGGTTAGCTCTTTTGCCCAAGCTGTGGACAGCAAAGCACTCTGAGTCTCTTCATGGGTCAAGCACTCTGAGTCTCTTCCAGGTGAAAGAAGGTGACTTTGGCCCTAAGCCAAAGCCTCTGTGTCTGGACTCTAGGACAGTCTACCCCCAGATGTGAGCCAGTCAGTGCTATACCCATAGTTGATTCCTCCTTCGTTTCTGGGCAAAATAAGATTTGTAAACCAAATCACCCACCCTGACTTCCTCTAGGCAGAAGTGACACCAGCCAGAACCCAGTGTTGTTTCCAAAACATTGGCTTCCCCCAAACCACCGCTTCAGTGCAGATGCCACATGAGGCCCTTGGGTGGAAGGTGAAAGCCAGAGGGCCTAAGAAGTGGCCAGGCCCAGGAGAGAGACATGATGCCTATAGGAGTTGCGAGGTTCTCCTGCCTCAGCTCTGGTTCTTTTTCTTTCTAGGTGCTCAGCAGGACCAAGAGTGAACAATCTGGAGTGTCCCAAACTGTATGGAGCAGATCAAACACGCTGAGGATAAAGACCCCTGACCCACAAGGGGCTCAGGAAAGTGGCCCTCACATCTGCTGAGAGAAGGTGCAGTGCTACTTTCTTGTTCCACTCAAGTCGCCCTGACATCCATGTTCACGCTCTTGCTCTGCACCCAGGCACACCTGCACCATACCCAGCCCCTCTCAGGCCAAAGCCAAGTGGAAGCCAAGCACACAGCTCCATCACCACAGGGAGATGGGCAACCTCTGCCTGAGTGTCCCACCACAGACTCTTTCTGCTGCCCCAGGGTGTCATGTGGACAAGAGGCTTTGAAGTGTCATCCACACTGAGATTGCTGAAGGTGGTCTTTTAGCCACATCCCCAACACCATGAAAGAAGATTGATAAGCTCCCACAAGGACAACACCTACCACATGTGTACTGTTCACTGTCTGACCCATCCCAGGGCTCCAGTGGTAAAAAACACAGCAAGTATCTGTTCAATGACACATAATAACAAAACACTGCTTGGGGAGTGCTTCTGCCAGCATCACTCCAGGCACATGATGGTTACATGTTGACTTGACCTTCACATCACACCAATCCTGTGTGCATGTGTGTGGGGGGGATTATCACTACCACTCTCATTTTACATATGGGAAAACTGAGGCTTAACAAGTACACAGCTTGCCCAAGAGCACACAGTGAGCAACTGTCAGGGAGGAATTTGAACCCTTGGCTGTATTCTAGAGGCTTAATTGCTTACCTGCCCTGACACTGATAATGAAGATGCAATGACTGCCTTTACTTATGCAGTCTACCTGGCTAGAGAAATGGAGAAGTCCAAGCCCTCAACCCCTTAAAATGCACACTCAGGTGATGTATAAACCAGCTCTGTGGGGTCTCCCCATCTATAAACCTAAGGCTGGGGAGACAGCTCAGCGGCACAGCACCTGCCTGCATCTACAGACTTCTTGAGGGGCCCAAAACCTAGATTGTTCTCTACAGAAGTAGAGAGGAAATGATGTGGGCCCAGGTAGAGTGGATCTCCCAGGCCAGCAGAAAGATACCCTCAGCAACAAATGACAGCCCAGCTGAGGACAGGGTTAAGGTGGCAAAGGTGCAGCCATAGGAAGGGGCAGAAGTTGCCCAGGGGGCTGGGGCACCGCAGCTCTGTGCTTGTCATAGCAAGGAGAGCAAGCCCATAGGGAGGCAGAGGGTGTGACAGGCTTGCCTGATGTTGAGGACGTGACTGGGGATGGAGAAAGTTCAAAGTTTTACACAAGAGATTGCAGAGTCAGGTTGGTGTGGCATGTGGGGTGTGTGAATGGTGCTGGAGGCCAGGGGATGAATTTAGGTATTAGTCAATATGACCTTGGAACAGGGGTGAGAGGACGGTTTTGGCCAGGGCAGGGAGGGCAGAGCTGGTAGAGAGGGGGGAGTCTGTTTGTGACCAGTGGAGGACACGGGTGTGCAGGACTTGGTGCCAGGATGAGTCAAACACTTTGTGAACAGGGTGCTGACTTGGGGCTAGGTGGGTCATGCTATCCCTAACTACAAGAGAGGCCTCAAGAGAGAAAGGCTGCTTTCAGGGCAAGAAAATGAGTCACTTCTGACATTCAGTTTCAAGTCCTGTGGAGATGGGGTGGCTATGTCCAGGGTCTGGTGGTAGAAATGAGGCCACTGCTAAGGGGAGGCTGTGATCTGGGAGCCTTTGGGTGGTGACTCTGACCATGAGCAGCCATTGTATACAGGGGTGAAGTGAGCCAAGGCTGGAGTTAGGGAAACAGGGCTCATCCAGCTGCCTGGACCCAGGTCCCAGGCGTTCTGCCCTCTGCCCTCATGGCATCCAACATGAGAGAGGGTTGAACCTGTGCTTAGTGCCTGGCAGAGGTCAGAAGTGGCAGCCCTTCCCTGGACAGCATGATCTCCATCATACAGGAGTGGGCCAAGCAGAAGAGCTGAGATTAACAAAGGGCAGGGGAAGGATGGGCTAATGCACTGGCCACCTGGGTAGACACCTGGACCAGTGTAGGGAGTAACACAGCCATGTTCAAATTAGTCTCTGCTAACTCCTGGGGCAGGTGACACTTGCTTCATAATCAGGTACTATGCACTGAGCTCTGCATTGGCTTCCAAATGAAATGAGAGGGGTAACAGAAGCCAAGAGCTGGTCTTGGGAACCGTACATTCCAGGCCATGAGCTTTCCAGATGAGGAAACCTTCCTTGGCCTGAACCGTGTTACATGCCTAACCCCTGAGGCAGCGACAGGGAGATGGGCAGAAGCACGCGCATGTCACCCAGGGCCTCAGACAGCTCCCACACTTATAGGCTGGTATGAAAAAGAACCCATCCCAGGCTCTGGGTATCCCGAATAGGCAGAACTCTTCCAGGCTCTGGGAGGGCTTTGGTTTCCTAATCCTGTCTCTGCCACTTAGCAGCTGTGTGACCCTGGGCAGATCATAACCTCTCTGAGTCTTGCAACTTTTTCTATTTCAGTTCCTTCCCTGGCAGTGAGTGAGATCACACAAAGTAACCTCCTGGTTACCTGGCTACCAGCACACCTGCCCCCCACTTCCCAAGCTGGCAACTAGAAGATACAAAAAGACAGTCTCCTTGCTTACCTGTCTGGATACCATGGTGAGGGTCCAGAACTCTGTCCAGTAGCAGCAGACTGGGTTTTGGTTTCCCATCCCTTTCTCTTCTTTCCCTCCATCCTTCCCTCCTTCTTTGCAGGAACTAACAGCCCCCTTTTACAGCCCCTCACTGCAGGCCCCTGGAGAGCCAGAGGCTGGCAGAAATGACTGCTAATACTTCCAGGCACATTTACTGAAACCTTTTGACACAGAGGATATTTTTATGAGATAAGTACCCTGTGTCAGTATCAACCAGCAAGTTTCATTGCTCACATTTCAGTCCTGCAGAAAGCCTTTCTCAATCACTGTCCTTGGCAACGATAAACTTTAATGGCTGAGGGAAAACCTGCTGCTCAGGGCTCTCTGTCCTTCTCGCCTCCCCTCCCAGGCCAATCCCTCTCCTCTCCCCCTGCTGGGCCAGAGGGCAGATGGGGGCAGGGCATACTTCATCTATCCCCTGCCACACCCCAGTTTCTTCTGTTTCTCAGCACTGGTAAATCGAAGGCATTAGAAAGACATTAGGAGCCCTGGGGAGTTAAAAAGTGCTAATACTCAGACAAGCCCTGACCTGTGGAAACAATCTCTGGGGTGGCCTCCAGGGTGTTAGTATTTTAAAAGCTCCCAGGGTATTCCTGTGGGCAGGTGACATTGAAAACAGCTGCACCTCTCCCAGGAAGGTGAGTCCTGCACCACACAGCATCAACGGTGAGGCCACTCTACTGCTTGTGCATGTTCCCATGGACCCAGTCCTGCACCCACCAGGTGCCAGGCAGCTGTGTGACATTTGCTTCTTTATGACAAAAGAAGCAAAATCTAGAGATCACAGGTCACACAGAAAGCCAGGGTCGGACATGCTCTCAGCACCCAGGGCCGGCCCTGCCTTTCTCCAGAAGGAAAGGGTGGTCCAGGGCCCCTGCAAAGCAGGGAGAGATAAGTACTGGGGGGTGGGGGGACAGGCAAATGAATGAACAGCTTCTCCCCCTAGAGACTGAGTGAATCATCTCAGTATCCTCTGGGTAAGGATGGTGGTTGGTATTCTCCAAAAACTCACTTTCCAGAAGAACCTGGAATACAAAGCCGACAGGGCCCCCCCACTAACTGAACCTTTACTGCTGGTCTTGGCCATCCTCATGGGCAAGCATGTGCTTGGCCTTAGTGAGGGGGGAAGAGAGCTTCCTCCCCAGCCTGTGTTACCTCCCTACTTACCCTACACACCCACAGTTCTTCTGCCGCCAACCTGCTTCTCCCCAACCTTACTTCCTCCAACTCCATGTCTTCTGTCCCAATTAACCCAAAGTCCTGGCCCATGGGAAGTTGCCCATCACCCTCTCCCACTCATCACCAGCCACCTTCGTGGGAACTCTTCTGTCCTCACCCCTTGGATCTACAGGGTCAGAGGATCTACAGGGTCAGAGCTACAGTAAGCAGAAAGCGGGGGTTGCAGGGGCTTTGGAAGGCTCACTGTGCCCTAGTCCTTCCTGCCCAGCTCAGCTAGTGTGTGATTCATAGGTATTCTTACATCTCAAGAGCAGGTGGAGTCTCCATTACACCTCATACAGTGCCTGCTTCAGAAATGAAGGTATGATATGCTGCACAGGATCCTTGAGTGCTGAGCCTGATTCTCAGGGCCTGGCTGGGTTTTCTCATGTGGCCTCAGTCTGTCTTCTCAGGTGGTGCCAAAGTCCAAGCCTTCAGGCAATGGATCCTGGTAGCAAAACTGAGATTGGCCTGTCTCTCATAGCCCAGCCTGCTTGGGGGCTTAGAGGGGAAGACTCACCTGCTTCAGTGTCAACAGGCAGGTAGACAGTTTAAAGAAACTCTCAGTTGCCTTTTTCCCTAACATTAATTCATTCCCCTAGTTGTCTGGCCCCAAGTTCTGCTGTGGAGAAGTGGCCTCACTGAAGACCCCTCTGCTACATATCCCGTTTTACTTCCCTCTCCCACCTCACCTGAGCCATTTATTACAGACACAGTCTCAGAATGAACAACCTCTCTAACTTCTAAATATACTCACTAGCTCCACCTGTCTCCCCCCATCCATCAAGGCCACAAAACTCATTTCTCCTTGGAAAATGAAAGAAGCCCAGTGTGGGGGACCAATTAAACACTTCCTTTGAAATGCACACATGCTGTAGACTGCTGGAGCTGAACTCCAACCCCTGATGATTCCAATAGGAACCAGATGCTAGGAGTTCAAGGTGTACAGCCTCATACCACTGTGGCCCATCAGCCAGGAGGGACTGTGTGCGGGAGGGGCAGTGCAGACTCCAGAGGGGCTCTGGCTAATATCAAGCCCAGCTTCACAGTACCAGCTGGAATTTTAATCTTACTCATCACCTATGACAAGAAGCGGGTGCCTCTCTGCAGCCCCATGAGCGCACCATCTTTCCAACCTGCACTGTTACTGTGCATGCTTTCAAGGACCTGGCTTAAGCTCTCTCCTGCCAATGCTCCTGGAAGCCCCAAGGAGGTGCCTCCTCTCCATTAAGGATTAGGATGCTGTGAAGATCCAGAATTGATACAGGTTGTCGAATACTATGAGCTACCACATCCACTTCTTATGTGTTTTCCCAGCAAGCCTTCTATAGCCAGTTTTTAAATGGCTCTAGTGGTGCGCTGATAAATGTTGGCACCAGCTCTTGCGAGAGGTACAAGAAGTGAAAATATCTGTAGCATTTGCCAATTCCCTTGGTGTAAATGCTCTCGCTGTGGCTGCCCTCAAGATACTACTGAGAGGAGCAGGGAGGAGTTGTGCAGCACTGGCCCTCCTGAGCTGATAAGAGCTGGCTGCAGTACACCATTGACAAATAGAGTTCCACAACTCCCAGTGTCCCAGAGGCAAGGACTTTCTCTTTTCTTTAACAAGGGGTAGGGGTGGAGGGGTAGTCCCATGATTTCTTGAAAATTAAATTATATCATTTTCTATCTAAAAAAAATTACCGATTTCTTTCCCCCAATGAGGCTACCCAATGTTTGTGAGTATCTCCAAAGTACCATGCAAAATACCTTTTGACAAGATATCTTAGGAGTCCTATCTGCTGTCAGTAATACCACCTTCTTAATCTACTCCAGAGTAAAAGTGTAAGGAGCAGAAAGTGCTATAGAAAGTATTATGACATAGAACTTCCAAAGCCAAAAAGTTGCAGGGAACCTTAAAGCTCAACAATAGGGAATTGGTTAAAGTCTAGGATTAGCCTTTAAGAGAATATTGCAAAATTTGACCACAAATAATAAGAAAAAGGGTGCTGCTATGGTCTTTCTCCATCAAAACTAGTGCTGCAATCGAATTGCCTGCTAATGTAGTATAATAGCACTGAGAGGTAGGGGGGCCTTTGGGAAGTATTTGGGTCACTGGGGCTTTGCCTTCATGAAAGGATAAATATGGTCTTACTAGAGTGGGTGGTTACAAAGCACTGGGCCCCTTCTATCCCTTCTGATTTCTACCATACATAGAGATGCACAAGGTCCTCAACAGAGGCTAAGCAAATGTGATAGTCTGATCTTGGATCTCTAGCTTTCAGAACTGTGAGCTAAATAAACATCTTTAATGAATCATTCAGACCCAGGTATTTTATTATTGCAACAAAAAAATGGATTAGGAGAGGTTTGCTCCTTGGAGAAACAGCCTTTCACTGGCATCTTTCTCCCTGGGGTCTAGGGCCATAAAGATCCGCAGAGCACAGAGCAGTGTCCTCCCCAGCAGACGCTGCCTCTCCACCACAGCCCTGGAGTAATGGGTTGGCCAAACGGATGGGATAAATCAATGCCAAGGACGCTGTCACCCCAGGCAATCCCACTCCACTCAATTTTCATGAGAATTTAGCAGCTCTGCATGGTTTTTAAGAACCCAATTGTATCTTGACACTTTTTAAATGATGCCTCTTTAGATCCTGCTATAATTTATCTTTTACTTAGGAACAGCTCTACTTCTATAACCATTTAGAGGAAGGGGGGAAAACTGTGCACACAGTGACTCCACTTAATTTACAATAGCCCACACTCAGTAAAACACGAATGACAGGGGTTTGCCAAATGTGAGTTCCATGTCAGAAGCCCATTTTGGGAAAGCTTAAGTGGCTTTATTTTGAAAGAAAATACACATTTAAGAGATGTTTACAGATGTTAGTAGGGGTGAGGGGTTAGTGTGTGGGTGTGTGAGAAAGAACACTCACTATATTTGCAAAGCCTCAAAGCTAAGATTTACACCCATCTGGCAAAAGAACTTTGTTCTCTATTTTTACTTTAAAAAAAAAGTAAGAATGATTTCAAATTTTGCAGTGTCCAAAGGGAAATGAGAAATCACAGAGAGCCTCTGATGCATGTCTCTCCTGAATCTCAGCTCTAAACACCCAAGCCTGAACCTGGACATTGGGCTTGGTGGATGTAGGTCACCACTCAGAGTCCCCCAACCACTCTGAGCAAGTTGTTCAACATCTCCAACTTCTGATGTCTGGTCTGGATACAATGCTCGTCACAGATACCCCTTGGCTGCTCTACCCAGAGTCTAGGGAAGTAAAAGATGGCAAAGGTAGCAAATTGTGTTCTTCCTGTGTCTACAAGGAACTAATAAGGCATTGGCCTCTCATCTTGTTTCATACACAGTCCTTATGGGACCGGGCTTATCATCCTTTCGATGTAAAGGGGAAACCGAGGGAGCAAGTCCTCAGAGCCTATACCCAGGTCACCAAGTGGCTGTGATGGCCTTCAGTGGAGAATGAGTTCACTAAATAAAAACAGCTTTAGTATTTGGAAACCCCTTGTTTCAGACCTTGCTGCTTAGTACCAGCAGCGGTGTTGAAAATGAAGATTCCTAGGGCCTACCCTTCACCTGTGCATTTGGAAGCTGCATTTGAGCAAGATCCTGGAGTCATTCTTTGGCACACTGAGGTGTGGGAAGCACTGGCTTAGGGGCTTTAGTTTGTCAAAAAAAAAAAATGAATGAGAAAAGCTAGAAAATAAAAGAACAGCAGCAACCAAAAAAGAGATGGTTTTGCATGGCAACAGGGGCAGCAGATGAGCCAGGCCTACCAGCCCCTATCCTGCTGGACTCTGAGCTCAAAGCCAAGTGATGTTCTCACAGAGGCTCTTGCAGCTGCACCCCAGGACAGTACCCTCTGAATCAACTGGGGTCTTGTCAGAAATGCAAATGACCAGTACTACCTCAGACCCACAGAATCAGAAACCGGGGTTGGAACTCAGGGACACAAGGTCCTGGAGAAGCAGACACTTGCCACGGTGGGCCCCCTGCCCTGGTAAAGTCATTTACATTTTATTGCAGGTCCGCGCCTGGGCCGGTTACCAGTAGGAGAAACAGTCTGTTCTCCCTACGCAAAGCCCATGTCTAAAGCATATTTTCATCTGTTACCTCATTTAATTGTCAACAGCCACAAGTGAGGGTAAGATGGGCACTGTTCTTCCTACTCAGGAGGGGACCCACGGCCCTGTTCCTGACAGGCTGGGGCCAGGCTGAGCGGAATGCTGTGCGGAGCAAAGCTGGAGCTGACATAGTCATCCTCAGCACACTCCAGGCCGCGCCCACATGGCCCGAGACTTGCACACCCAGCTGAGGCTAAGGGAGCTGCTCGGCCAGCCGGGAACAGGCTTGGGCACTGTCCAGTCCATCTACCTGAACCCTCTTGTCTGGAGCATCTTAGCTGCAGCTGCATCCTGAGAAAGAAAGCCCTCAGAAGCAAACGCCTGAAGTGAGAAATGTGCTCTCACGCCAACCTGGGGTGTTTCCTTCTCTATTACAGAAATCTGCAAAACACCCATCTCGCACCACGATGTGGCTTGTAAAACACAAACCACACTGGAAGCCCAGCTGCAGTCTGGCTCATGATCCAGTCTGGCTCATGACAGGCTGGCTCTGTACCAGGCTGCCCAGGTTAGGGCTGCCCAGGTTAGAGCCACCCCAGCAGGTTGCAGGAGGCTGCCTCTCTCTGGAGGGGTTTCCAGGAAGACTACAGTGTTTGGCAGGAAGTGCAGCCATGTGAGCTACCCAGCATCGTCCTGAAGGGAGGTGAGCACTCCTGAGTCCTCACTGAGACCCTGGCATTGGAGGGGCCCTGTGCCACAGCTGCCACTGCTCCCAGCTTGGCTAACCATGCTTTGGTTTCAGAACACTGCTGCTGCCAACAAAGTGAGGAGAAGTTTCTGAGGGCAGCTGTATCACTTTGGACAGGTTACACAACCTCTCTGAACCCTGTTTTGTCCTGTAAAAGAGGCAGTAATAATTCTTACTGTTTGTGTGATCAAGTGAGGCTCTGTGTTAAGTGTTGAGCCCAGAGTGGATGCCTCATAAATGTTCATTTTTCCCTCCTTAAATCCCTGCTCTGCTCTTCTTGCTGCAAACCCAGAGACAAATACACCATAGTTAAGAGCAAACCCAGTATTGGGCACTTAGGTTAGGAAGTCTTCGCCTACATTTTTTTGCATTTCCATCAGTGACTGCTTCGATTTTAAAAGCCTGATATTTATTTGGTTATTTATTTTTCACTGTGAATACAATGTGTGTTTATAGAGACAGTTATTTTTCTCCATAAATACTGCAGATGTCTAGGAAAAATTTAATCCCAAACTCACAGGACTGGAATTATTTTCTTCATGATGATCATTTTAGTTTTTGAAAGTCTCCTATGCCAGTGCCTTATGCTGTTGTGTTTTACTGTAATTTGGAGGGAGAAGGAGATGGAGGAGAGTCACTCCACACAATAGCGATAAGAAAAGAAGGGTCCTACTTGGAAAAATAAAATTGCACATATCCCTCCCAATGGCAGAAGCTGGACAGGTGGATATCCGCAGAATCTGTGGCAAGCTCTGTCTCCCTCACCATGACAATTACATCTAATGAATAGTAAAATGTCACTCACATGGAATAGAGCCATTGGACAGCATCAAGAGACCAGGTAGCAGAAGTCTTGTAAAGTTTTAGCAACAAACAGAGAAGACCAAGGAACACAAGTATGAGGTCAAAGATATCAGCTCAACTGTCAGTCAAACCCATTAGTTGTACAGAGAGGGAAACTGAGGCCCCAAGAGACTTCGAAGCCTTCTGAGGTCACACATGTTAATGGTAGAGTGTAAAATATTTCTTTTATTCCAAGAATAGAGAGAGCTGTGGGATGTGTGTCTGGGGGAATGCTATAATGCGCCATCAGCTAGGACACAGCTCAGGGATTACAGGTTGGTGGTATCATCCAGGGGAGGCTGGACCCCAAAGGAACCCCTGCACACTGACAACCCAGGACTCGCCATCTTTGCCCTCCAGGAAAAAGGAATACTGTGATTGCCTTTACTTATTTTTCACTTCACTTTTAACTCCTTGAAGAAGGTGCAAGCATGCAGACACTTTAGCATGGAAATGTGAAGCTGACCAGGGACAGCATTCCCTACTTCTCTGACAACCCCAAGAAGAATGAAGGAGGAGAGTCCTCACCACTGCAGGACAGAGAGATGAGACCCCGAAGATGAACCCTGCTTCCTGTATGGGACATAAAACCTTGCAGCTTGCTACCTCTAAGGTACACACCCACAAACACCCTGGAAACGTGAGTGGCTGAGAGGTGCCTGGTGGGGTCTATGTGTTTGAGGCAAGAGCATGTGCACTTGGGAATCCCCCGAAAGGAGAACTGTGTTCCCAGATCACCCCCAGTACCCATCCCATGGCACAGGGCTGGGGGTTTTCCCATCATTTGTCCTCTCTCTCCCTCGAACATGTCACCTAGGAGAAGAGTGGACTGTTTCCTCCCCAGCCCCCAGGCAAGCAGGGACCTCCACTTCAACTTGCTCGTTTTT
Source organism: Dinomys branickii (assembly GCA_004027595.1). Classification (NCBI taxonomy): domain Eukaryota; kingdom Metazoa; phylum Chordata; class Mammalia; order Rodentia; family Dinomyidae; genus Dinomys; species Dinomys branickii. The sequence continues at coordinate 220,173 of PVLD010000339.1, read as the reverse complement.
ATTTTACGATCCTTTTTTCGCTTTGCCCTGCTTGCCTCTCCTTTTTATTTGGCCCCATTAAGTGGTGTGTATGTGGAAGCTGTCCCTAGGCCCACATGGGGGACAAATGAATACACACGCCACAGCCAGGCCTCGCTCGTGGTGACTTGTGGGATTAGTCCCCAGGCTGGTGATGTCTTAGGAAGGAGAGAAAATGAGATAAGGTGTCAGAAGTGTTTTGTGTGTGCAGATTTCAGAGGAGGCCTTGGTATGGACCTGCTGAATTTCCAATTTTGGAACAAACACCAATTCTTGGTGGTGTTGTTTTGCCTGAAAAATTTTACCCTGGTTCCTAAGGCCCTGGCACTAGTGGCCTTGAGAGTTACATCCTTCAGAACACAGAGACCACCTCCTCTATTTCTGCAAATACAACCCCAACCTCAACTGTGCCAGGCTGGCCAGCACCCACCTCTCGTCACATTTTCAGTTTTGCTTTTGGCAGGGCAGGTAAACTGTATTAGAGCTCAAACTCAAGGGCACCTGACCATTGAATAACATCCCCAGCCTGTTTTAGTCTGAGACAGGGTCTTATGAAGGTGCCCAAGCTGGGCAAACTTGCAATCTTTCTGCCTCAGCCTCTTAAGTAGCTGGCATTACAGGCACCCACCACCACCAGACCCAGCAGTTTTGCTGTTTGTTTGTTGTTGTACTGTCTTTTTCTTTCCCATTTCAGAGAAGAGACTTGCTGGTCTCGATTGTTGGAGAAGGAAGCCCAGGAAGGCTGGGGCTGGGAAGGGTCCTTGGGCTTCCTGTCCAAGCCTCCAGGATGCCCTCTTTCCTCTCTACTCTCCAGGTCAGCCAGATCCTCAAGGGAGTGCCCACTAAGGCACCAATACGAAAACTGCTGGTTCCGCTTGTTTCAGAGAAAAACCAAAACGAACCACCCAGAGCCTCCTGGAGCCTCTCATTCATTTTTAGGCCCCTGGCTGACATTTTCCCTCCAAGGCCCACCATAACAAAGATGTAGAAGCCCTGGTAGTAGCATCAGGGGACCTCTGGCCCCACCCTGAGGGGTAGGAACTGACCAGCCTGGTGCTCTGCAAAGAGCATGAAGGGAGAAGGGTGTAGCAGGGGACAGAGCAGGTGCTTCTGAGACCTGAAGGTTAAAAGCCTCCAGGGGCACAGTGACAGCTGGAAGCTGGGTGAGTGGGACCTATCATTTCTAAGGAGACACGCTTCTCACATAAACTGCATAAAAAAATAAGCAAATGAGTTTTGCTTCTTAAAAGCACACAGGCCAAGCATGGTGGTATACATTGTAATCCCAGTCAGTACTCAGAAAGCTGAGGCAGGAGGATTGCCAAGGGTTTGAGGCCAGCCTAGGCTAATGGTGAATTCAAGCCAAACTGGAATGCATAGTGAGATCCTGTCTCAAAAAATAAAAAAAAATAAAAAATAAAAGAAAAAGAAAAATGAAGAATTTTTAAAAAATAAAAACCATAGGGATCTGAAAGAGGAACAAATGCCTAAAAAGAACCAGGAAAACAAACTAAGCTCCAGAGTGACTTTCCAGTAAGTGAGATTTTCAAGAGAGGGGAGAGGGGAAAGGAAGGAAAGGGAAAAAACCATAAGTGTGCTCCAAACTCATCTGGAGTCACCCTGTCTCTCCCTCCACAGGCCTCACTGGGCCTCAGCCTCAGGCAGTAATTAGCATGCATCAGGCTGGGAAGAAGGCCCGGGATCCTGCGGGGGCGGGGCAGGAGAAGCAGGGGTCAGGTGGCTCATCCTTAAATCATGCTGCTGTCAGCTCCACACAATTCCCCTCCCCTCCAGCTGGGTGGTTACTCGGGTTTATGCAAAATGAACAGATCCGCTCAATATTCCCTACGAGGGGGCCACAAAGGCCTGGGCTGAGGAGGCAGAAGACTCAGCGAATTGTCCCGCCTCCCAGCCCAGCCACGTGGGCCAGGAGGCAGCCCAGCCTGTCCCTCTTCCCTTAGTGGGTGGGAAGTTATTTTTCTTTCTTTCTCTTGGTAACTCCTTCCAGGACACTGGCGCAAATACTGCTCACTTATTCTTGTCTGGTTCCGGCCTACTCCCATCACTTTCTTTCTGGAGCTACACAGAACTTACAATCCCCTGTTTTCTATAGAGGAACTGAGCCATAAGAAATTTCTTACAAATGCTCCCAAAAAGGAACCAGTTCTCACAAGGTCCTTCAAGACAGTCTCGAGGCAGGGCTGTGGGCACCCAGCAAGAATCCTAATTGTCCTAGAACCACACACAGGCTCCAGGTGGGGGATGAGGCTCCAAGAGGCAGGGGCCACTGGTTTTTGGAAACAACTCCCTCTTCGGGAGCTGGGTTTGTTTACTCACCCTGAATCTACTGCTTCTGCCCCCACTTCCGTCCTGCAAAAGCACAAACTAGAACAGAAGTAAAAGATAGAAGCCCAGACTATCTTACTATCCTTCCACCCAAACCGGGGACAGGCTGAGCTGCTGTGACATGTAATGCGTCACCAAGACACCTGAAGCAAAAAGCTAGCAGCCTGGTGTGCCGGCGGTTAGAGCTGTCTAAAAAGGGATCACAGCGCCATGCCATACAGGAGGTGGTTAGTGTTGCTCTGTCTTCCCTGACTTCAAATCCACAGATATGCCAGGCAAGCAGCATCGTGCCCACCAGGTTTGGTTCTCCCAGAAGCAGACCCTGGAAGAAGGGCATGAGTGCGCTGTGGTGTATTTTGGAGACACCTGTACGACACTGCAGGAGAGTAATTGCTCTGATTGTCACAGTTTTACCTGTACAAGTGTGCACGCACATGTGTATTTAGTTCTGTACAACTTCATTACAGACATGATCCATCTATCCATCCTGTCAGGCAGTTAAGGAACATTTCCATCCTGGTGTGTAACTCCCTCGAGATTTACAAATCAATAATTGCTTCTTCTGGGGCACCGGATGAGGATGTGCCTCAGTGGTGGAGCACTTTTCTAACAAGTGCAAGGCCTTGACTTCAATTCCCAGCATTGCTAAAGAAATAAAAATAAACTAGTTCTGCTGCTATTGCTGAGTGGTATGCGGTGCTATAGGTAGTATGGTATAGATTCTGTGCTATGGTACTGGTTGTCTCTAGTTTTTGATTATTACCAATAAAGCTGCTATAAATATTTGTGTATAAGTTTTTATGTAAACATAAATTTTCACTTCTCTGGAATAAATGCCCAAGAGCGCAATTTTCTGGGTCATATGTTGCACGTTTAGTTTTATAAGAAACTGTCAAACTGTTTCTCAGAGTGTATTATTTTACTGTATTATTTTACATTCCCACCAGTTACTTTTCATCCTTACTAGCAGTTGATTTTGCCACAATTTTTAAAGATAACCATTCTGATACAGGTATGTTAATAACTCACCGTGGTTTAATCCACATTTCCCTACTGCTTAATGAAAGTGAACATCGTTTCAAGTAGCACTTTCATACCTTCTCTTTGTTGAGTGTTTCTATGTGGCTTTTTTCTATTTCTAATTGAATTGTGCCTTCGTTTTTTAACTGTCAAGTTTTAAGAGTGCTTAGGTATTCTACATACCAGTCCTTCGTCAGACACAGTTTGCAACTATCTTATCCCACTCTGCAGTTTGACTCTCCAGCCTTTGAACAGGGTTTTTGAAGAGCAGAATTTTTAATTTTGGGGAGGTCCAACTTAGCAACTACTTTTTTTAAGGATCATGCTTTTGGTGTCAAGAGTCCCACGAATCCTGTGGCTGGCCCTTACCCTTGTGGACGACGGGCCACACAACATCCTTCCTTCACTTCTACCCTAGGACGTGGGCGCCTTCCACTGCCATGGGAGCCTGGTTAAGGTCGTGTGTGGCTCAGTGGCACACATGAGCTGCAGAGAACAGGCCATCTAAGCTAAGCTTCCTTAGAACACTGCAATGAGGTCAAATGATGCCACTTATCTTCCAAATCTTTTCAAGCCTTTTTTGAGAGGCAGGGACAGAAAAAGATTAAAACAGACTTTTTTTCCTCTGTGACCGCCTGCCATGATTTGAATTTGGGTAAAGTTTCCTAAGGGTTCCTCTGTTGAAGCCTTGGTCCTTGGGGTGGCAGTACTGGGGAGGGGGTGCTGTGGATACTTAGCAGCTCAGGCCCCATGGGAGAGCTTTTGGTTACTAGGGGGTGTCCCTTCGAGGGGATCCTGCCGGTTTTCTCTGTCTCCCTGCTCCAGCTCCAGATGTGACTGCTCACTGCTGCTGTGATGTGCCAACATCCACTGCCCTCATCAGAGGCTAAACCAATCCCTCTCCCCCAGCTCAGCCTTGGACTTTGAACTTCCAAAACTGAGTTAAATAAACATCTGTTTACCTCATGCTACAGTGATGACTAGTACACCATCTCACTACCTCCCATACTGCCCTCCTCCTGAGGACCAGGTATGAAATGCAGGCCATTTCTCAAGGAAGGAAGGTCCCTCTCTTGGTCAAGTCCTCACAGCTGTCTCTCATGGCCTCTTCATTCTGCCCCCCTATCCCTGGAAGAAGGGAGCCCTGGTGCTATCCTGAGGGGCACTCAAGTGCCCTTGTTTTAACCATCTATAGAGAGATCTGGAGACATCAAGTCTCTACTAATGAACCAGCCCATGAATTGTGGGGCTCTGTTTAAATTAGGATTCATACTGAGTCTTCAGCCAACACTGGGTCACCTTTGGTGCCCAGACCCCAGCTGTGAACTTCACCCAGGCACTAGAATGTTACCAGTAGCAACTCTGAATGGCAAACTCATCAGAGAAGAACACATAAGCTCAGTATCATACGATCCTCTTGTATCACTCATTTCTGCCTGTGACAAAAGAAAATGCCTGATGGTTCTGAAAATTGATTTTAATTTTTAGAAAAGAATCATCACTCTCCAACAGGCAAACCAAAAACAACCTGTAGATCCACGTCTACAGGAAATGCCAGCTTCTCAGGGCAACATTTTCTTCGTGGTTTGTGTGTCCACAACTGTGTCCACCCTTCCCTGAGCCACATGTACGGGGTCTTTGTGCTCAAAAAGAAAAAGTCCATGAAGACTAAACATGAAAGTGATTTGGATGCCGTTCAAAAGGAAAGGATGTGGGAGCTGTAGGTGCTGCTCCTAATGCGTGGCAACAATGCCCCATTGAATGGAATCAACAGGTGTCATGATGTGCCAGAAAAACATCCAAAAAAATTCATAAATATCCCCCACTCTAAGAGAAATAGCAACCATGCAAACTGCCAGGCATGTTGGCACTGGGGCCCAGCAGGGGCACTTGGGACTCACCCAGAAGCAATCTGCACTCAGTCCCACAGGCACATACTTCTCCCTGCTGGCTGCACCCCACTCCCAGCTCCCTCTGGAGACTTCTTTTCAGCATCCAGCCAGTGAGAACAGAGTTTGCAGGGCAGGGCCGCAGTGGGTAAAGGCCACTCCAAATCACTTGGGCAAACTTGAACTGAACCACAGGCTACTACAGCCAGCAAAACAAACAAGGGCCCACTGGCGGGTCCTGCTAGCCTCTTCTAAGCAGCCGCTGCCCCTCTCCCTGTGTCCTGGGTGCAAGCAATGAAAGGGAACTTGTAAATGTGTGTCCAAGCTTCTTAGCTGCCTGTCATATTGATCTAGCACCGTGCAAGGATCCCCTGGCCCCCTCAAGGACCTGGGCAAATGCTGGTGTAGTGCTCCCCTTCCTCTGAAGAGTCTGCTGAGAAGCCACTCCACTGTTTCCCAAGGAGGAGACCCCCGACCCTGACAATCCATCAAGTGAATGCAGATTGTGGTCCGGACAAAACCAGGCAAACAGCACCCCTCTCCGCATAATAGCCTGAGTGGGAGAAAGGCACTCGCAACAATGATTGCTGTGTACACATCCCACTAAGTACCCCAACTTCTGATTAGCCTCATCATGATTTGTGTGTGTACCGCCTCTTTTGAATGGCTCCCAAGTGCACAGCACAAATTGACTCAAGGCTAACCTCAAACAGTGGCCTTCCTGGCTTCACAAGTGCAAGAGCTGACTATTTGCAGACCTCACCACTACTGATTACAAGCCTTTCAGAAATCCACCACCAGCCGAGTAAGGAAAAGAGTGCTCTATGGCAGTGACAGTCTCAGGCTGGGATGCTTCAGCTGGAATTGACCTAACTTGGGGAGCACTGATTCAGGGTCACCATGAGGGAAGATTCCTGCCCTGCCTCAGCTGCCTATTTATAGGGAGTAACCAAATGCACCAGAATGGGGTGTTCCCTATGCTGATAGATTGGGAGACTTGGGGACCTCTGGGACTTGGGCTGCCTACCACTTGCCATGTGGGAATTTTCAGACAGGGCATCTGGCCACCTGATTTCAATGACCATTCATTAGCACTCACAGGGGACAGTAGCTATGATGTGTTTGTGGACACAGGGATCTTCCTGCAATTTTACTGGCACCCACGGAGAAACAAACAGGTGTGTCACGTGAGTATATGTCACATGTTTTTCTGTATTTGGATCCTGGGCCTGGACCCCTCTTCTGAGCACAGGATCTCTGTCCATTCCTTGCTTGTGCCCCGGGGGTCTTGGATATGACATCCTAAACAGGGCTCAGCATGTTCTCCCCATAGTCTTGTACCTGCTTTTTCTACAGGACCTCAGTCTTGCAGAAGCCCTGTGGTCCGCTCAGCCAGCATAGCGGCTCTGGATTCCTCCCTGCCCACAAGTTGCCCACCAAAAACAGCTCAGACCAGATGGGGGAGGCCACAGACCCCAGGCATCCCTTGCCTGGATCCTTGTGGCCTCCCAGGCAGTCTTCTAGTCTTGAGACTTCTGCCTTGCCCTCTTCTGCCCTTCAAGATCAATGCAGAATGCAGGTCTGATCCTATCCCTCCCCTTTCTAAACTCCTTTGTGAAACAGAAATTGGGGTTGCCTCCTCAACAAGGTCACTACAAGGCTCATAAGTAAATCAATGTATAGTAGCATGCTAATCTGCAGAGCCAACCTAAAAAGACCCCTGGTGGTTCCTTGAAACCATGAACAACACTGAAGCACATACCTGTATGTACCTATACATGTGTATATGCTGTATTTTCCCCTGCATACCTATGATAAAGTTTAATTAATAAATTAGGCATGGTAAGAGATTACCAGTAGTGACTGCGACCCTTAAATTAGAGTGTCAACTTGATTGTCTTGAACCCCACATGGGAGAACAGAAAAGCACACTTCCATGTGGGTCTGGGTGGGTCATGGGTGGATCTATATCTAGTCCCTGGCCTAGTCTCCTCTGCTGCTGTCTCCTGCTCTGTTTCCAGCCACCTGAACCAACCAGCTATGCTCCACCATGCCCTTCCACCATTATGTCTCTGCTTGGGGCAAACAACCATGTACCAGACCTCTGAAATTGGGAGCCAAGTACCTCTCTCCTCCTTGACTGAGGTCGTATGTTTGATCCCAAATGGTGACCAACTTAATAATTAATTGTCAAATGAACAGTTATAATAATGTACTATCATAGAATTGTCAGCATTATTTCTCTGGTGTCTTAGGGTCATTTTAAAGTAAAATCAAGGCTACTTGACTTGTACCCAAACAAACAATCTGATAGGGTGGGGGTCTACTAAGTGACTAATGGGAAGACAGCACAGATATGCTAGATAAAGAGATGGCTCATATCTGGGGTTAGGAAGGAGCAGGATATCACAAGATTTCATCACAGTATTTAAAGCAGTGGGATTTAGAACTTATGCACTGTTTATTTCTGAAATTTTTCATTTAATATTTTTGGACCATGATTGACTTTAGTTAACTCAAACTGTAAATATATGGGGACTACTAATGTAAAAAGAGCTGGAGTTACTGCCCTCTTTGGTTTCTTTAGAGCCACAGAGGGAGAGAAATGTGGTCTGAACTCATGATCCCATGTGTAACGATGACCACCTGCATGCTGACGATCATGGCCACCTGAGACCTTGCTCTTCCACACCTGGCTCAGGGGAGTGTAGCTGGGTGCTATCAGATTCTCCCTCCTTTTACATCTGCCTTTCACCCCCTAACTCAGCTTCAAGAGAGCAGAGATGATTTTATTTATAAGCTTTTCCATGCCTCTAGCCTGAGTCACTCTGCCCACCTGCCAGACACCTCATGTGCCAGCAGCCACCTCAAGTGCTATTAGTCCAAGTGGGCAGTGAACTTTCCCTTTGCTACAGCCTCTGCCACAACCCTCGGAGGCAGCCAGTGAGACAAACACCAGGTCAGGAAAGGAAGGGCCTGAAAATACAAGCTGTCTCCAAGCAGAAGCTGCCTGCCCAGTGCCACGGGAGGAAGCAGAGCAGACTGACTGGATGGAAAGGTGTGTCCAAAGCTAGAGCTGTCAGTGCCCAGGAGCAACCCAGAGGCAACTAATCCAGAGCCCGACACGCTGAGGGCCTGAATGTCTGCAGCCCACCTGCTGGAGTTTGGGGGGGGAGCGGTGTTTACAAAGCCACATGAGGCTGGCAACAGAAGCGTGTGCTCACCCTCTGGGGCGGGAGTCCAACAGTGTGGCCCTGTGGCAGTGAGGATGTCTACTCACTAGACATCTTCTGTGGACCAGAAGCACCTGGAGACCCAGAGACAGGCTTACCTTTGGGAATGCTGGTCTACTAGGGACCTAAAGCCTGGTGGACAGCAGGCTCTCTGGAGGCTGGGCTACCTCCCCCTACCCGCTGTGAGCAGGGGAGAGGAGAGGTCAGAGAAAGCTTCCTACAGGCTGTGACTTTTGAGCCAGACCTTGAAGGGTGACAGGGTTTGTTGGGGGTGTTCAGGTGAAGCCACTGAGCACTTGAACCTCTAAGGATGAAGACCAGAAATAGAGGGAGCAAGCCAAAACTGGCAAGGCCAGTAGAATCCCTGGCTGAGAGCTGGGAGCCTGGGAAGAAGCAGTGTGACCCCTCTTATCACCCAGCAGAGCCAGAGGTCAGCCTTGCCTGCTGCGGGGAGGTAGAGGCCCGGGTGTGGGCCCAGGTGTGTGGCTGGCTGACACTCGCTGCCTCTGCACTATCCACCATGGCTGGACCCCAGTGGCTGTCCTAATGTCACTGGGCTTGGGGGTGGGTGAACTGCGGGGCTCCAGCCTGATTAAATCCACCAGCTCAACCCGGGCCCAAGCTGTATATCTCTACCATGGGGGAAGTGACACCTCACAGCCTGCACACAGCTTCATTTCCGAAAAGAATGTGAGAGAGGGGGAAGGTCAGGAGACAGGCACAGCCATAAATTTGATGGAAGGTTTAGCTGGAAACCCCATTAAATCCACACACGGCTCTGTGCTGGGCAATGTCCTTCCTCAGAGTCTGCTGAATGGGGCCAGGGAGGTGAGGGACTCACTAAGTAATGTCCTCATTTTTTGGTGTCTCCTATTACCTAGGGGATGAAAAACCCATTACCCATAAGGTTTAGTGGTACTTGGTCCCAAGACTGCGATATTGTCCTTTACCTAAGCTCTCCCCTTGGCTGGCACAAGCAGCATTCAGCTTCTGTTGGCCTCTCTGTCTCCTCTGCCATTTGTTAGGGCAGCTTCACTGTCTCCAAAGCCCAAGCCAAGGTCCCACAGGCCTGGCCCCTGTGGGACAGGGTGTAGGCCGAGGGAGTGGAGGGTAAGAGTGACTCAGCTCAGGCAAGCCTATGTTGGGGTGGCTGTGAGCCCAGGCCAGGTAGCCTGTGACTCCCAGCATGTACCCCTGCTTCTGGATTGCCTCAGGCTCAGCTGGTGGTCTCACAGAAGGGTACAAATTCCTCTTCCTAAAAATCATGCCTCAACACATGCACATCTGAAGGAGGATCTGGAGCACAGACTATTTTACTTAGAAATGAGCCCCCCTATGGACACTTGAATTATAGATCAAAAGGGAACTTATATACCTTTACCACCCTCATACCTCACCTGAGATGCCAGAGCCTTCCCTAGCACTGGTAAGTATCATCCATCAGGACTCAGCTCAAAACCACGTGGAGCAGTGAGGATAGCAGACTCAGATCTCAGCTGTGTGATCTTGGTGAATTACTGCACCTTTCTGAGCTTTGACCACCATGATCCCACCCTCCTGAAAAGCTTATATGGATTTAAGGAGTGCATGTAAGAAATGTACTGCAATCTGCAAACACCATGGCCTCCTTAACCACAAGGATTTGACGGGTATGCATTTTCAGTAGGGCAGGTGCAAACATGGCTTGTTCCCTCATTAGGATTGTGGGGACCCTGTTCTTTCCCCTGCACAGCCCCCTGTTAAACATACTTTATGATGTCATTTATATGCAATTTTAGAAAAGGCCAAATGAACGGGATAGAAGCCATAACAGAGGCTGTCAGGGGAAGTGGGGGAGGAGAACAGGACGGGCATTTTTTAGAGAGGGAAGTGTTTTGTATCTGATGGCGCTAGTACTGGTGCTGGTGGTGGTGGTGGTGGTGGTTACACAAATATACATGATGGTCACAACTCATACACCTCACAAGGGTGAGTGTGGTTACATGTTAATTATTCTTTAACAGATTTAACTGTAACATGGAAAAAAGAAAAAGACTCAGTTAAGACCAGACTGAAATAAGGCCAACTCTCGTGTCCCTGGAGGTGAGGAGAATAAGCAAGAAATGGTGGAAGTGGAACCCCAAAGAAATATCTTGATTGGCAACGAGACTCCAAGTCCAACAGTTGATGAGCTCAGGGAGACAAAGTGGGCGGGCAGAGACACTTAGGCACTCAAGGGTTGCCAGCTAGGCCACTGCTCCTTGTCTGGCTTTATCTGCCTCTCTCTCCCTGGAGGGACTTCAGAGTCACCTGTTCACAGGCAGGCAGACTGAGGCCCAGGGAAGGAGAGCCTTGGAAAGCCCTGAGGCTGGCAGCTGCAGACTCTGAGGTGAAGCCTGGGCACCTACCATTCTGGGTACCACTGGTTTTGCTTCCTCTTCCGCCATCTTTGCCTTCTGTGAGTGACATGCCATGGGGACTTGCTGGACACTGCTGCTCTGAACTGTTCTATTTTCTGGGTTCCTCAGAAAATAGAGGAGGTTTCTGGGATGAGCACAGCATTCCAGGGAGTGCTGTTATGGCTGCTTTCTAGAGGCAAATGTCCCCAAAACTCAAACCAACTGGAGCCACATCCATTCAGAGACCAGATGGAAACTCACAGCCAAGCAAAGCTCCTGCAGTACTTGAATTTTCAAGCTTTATCTCCCAGACCCTGTACTTGAACGGTGCATTTTGGACTCAGCCTGAAGGAGCTGAGTGGTTCCTTTTCACATGACGTCCCGAGACCTGGGCTGCTTCAAGCACCTATGGATGCTCAAAAGGTGCAGCATCACTGAGTGTCCTGTCTTCCTTTTGCTACCCCACAAGTTCTCCATGCCTGCTCCACACACCCTCTGTTATTCCAGCAGGACCTGCGGCAGGTACTAGATCTCCCATGAGCAGACACTGCCCCAGCCTCAGTGGTTCTGGATGTGGAGAAGGTAACTTCAGGGCTGTGCCAGTCATGATGGGGTATTTGGGAGCAGGGCCTCTGGGCTGTCTTTGAGATGTCCTCCATGAAAGCATCACATTCAGGCTCTGGGGACCTCCATGTGCCTGACAGAGTGTCTAGTGCTTTATTGAATTTGCTTAGTTAACCCCACTAACCATCCTATAAAGTTAGTGACTCGTCCTCATTTTACAGATTTGGAAACTACGGCACCACATGAGGTGCTGCCTTCAAAGTGTGCCCCCCACACACACACATACATACTTCATGGTTTGCTCCCTGGGAGAAAATATTTGTATTTCCATCTATGCAGTTATGTAGAAGCTGTGCTGAGTCCTGTGTATGACTGCTGAAAACAATTATTCCACACTTCAAATTAAGATCTATGTACCAAAGTTTCAATTTCCAAAACTAGCTCAAATCCCAATTCTGCTTGAGAAAGACATATTGAAGCCAGGGGATACACAATGATAATCTCTCATAAGCAAATACCTCAATTGTCCTATCCTAGTTCTTAGCTGCTTTTTCTGGCTTTTTCTTGATGTCTGGGGTGTTCCAAGACACGGACAGAAAAACCACAGCTTTGCCTCTTAGTGAAGCAAAGCAAGCTTTGTGTCTGTTTGTTAATGACCACAGATGTGACCTGCTTTCCCCTTCACAGGGCAGAGCTGAGGGACTGAGACATGGTAGAGGAACTGGAAAGACTACTAGTGTTTGAGGACAGAAAGGGAGAGGAAGGAAAATGCCTAGCGGGAGGGAGACTTGGGACAACAGGACAAAGCGTTGCACATTGAGCGCTGGTTAGAAAAGATGGGGGATCTTAGATCCCTGCTCTAAACTTGAACAGAAAGTAATTAAGTGATTTGCACAGTTTGCTAATTAAAATTCCAAACTAGCAAAACCCTGATTGCTGCGTACTAGCAATTCATGCAAAACACAGAGAGGAAACGACGTGTCTGGATGGTGGGTACAAAACTGGCCACTACTCACAGCTGCCTGCTTACACAGAGAAATGTTCTGCTTTTACAGCCCTTACACCCAGGGTCATTAAAAGAAAACCCCCATTGGAAGGCATGAAGTCAGACACATGTTGCCAGTTCAATATCATGCTCAGAGACAGACAAGGGGAACTTAAATAGACACCGTGGCAACACCAATTTGTTCCTACCCTTGCCTCCTCCCAGTATGCAGAAATATGAAAACACACACTCTTCCATGAGGGCATTTTAACCAACATTTAAATCCCAAATGCTGAACTATAGCTGTGATAGAAGCGGGCTGGATGCTGAAGGAAATGGCCTGCTTGCTCTGCAGCCTACAGGGCCCCCCCTCCCATGCAGAGGGCACTCATGGTAAGGGCTCCTCATTAGATCAGGCGCGTGCAAACTGAGTTTAACATGCTGAATTGGAATCTACTGGTTTTCATCTGCAAACTCCTAAGTAGTAATTATGGCTTAGTGCAAGGTGACAACCCAGCCATTAAGGGACTCCAGGCTGAGATTCACACAGGCGTCTAGCCATGGCAGAGTTGAAGCCAAGGCAGGCAAGTGGCTGTGGGGCACCAAGAGCCCTGTCCGGCCTGCCAGGGCCTGACTGAAGTGCCATCTATCCACTGTTGACACAACCTGCTTCCTAGGCAGTCCCTGTCCTAGATCCCGCCCCCCCAAGCCCCACCTGGAAAGGCCCTTGCAGAAGGGCCTCCTAACAGGTCTCTTGGTGGCTGCTCTGGGGCTCACTCCATGACCTCTAGTGTGAGAACTGTAACAAAAATTTGAACCCCCATCATTCATGGACCAAATACCACACTCTGAGGCCAGGCACACAGCCCCTCTAGACCTGGCTGCAGCTAAGGCCAGTGCCCTCCCAACACACGCTCTGCCGGCTCGGAGGCTGCACTCACCAGGTTTTTCTGCACTTCCTCATGATCATGGGACTCCTCGGGGCTGGCAGTGGCAACCTAAGGCCCTCACCTAAGCCACAGCCTGCCATGGCATGGCCCTGCTGGGTAGGAGGGGACTGCAGATGCTGTAGAAAGTGAAGTTCCTGTCTTCTATGGCCAGAAAACAGACTCACTACACAGACCCAACAGCTAACAGCAGGCCCAGGCCCAGGCCCAGTCCAAGGCAGCCAGAAACACCCGAGTGCCCGGGGTGGGCAATGCTGGCGGGCACACACTGCTTCCACTGTGGCTGAACAAGAAGGGCTGAGTTCGACTGGCTTCAATCAGAAGAAAGATTTTTTTTTAAAACCAAATGGGTTATTTTCCTTTTTAGTATAAGATTCAAGTGTTAGAAATAAGTTTCATATTGTCTATATAATTCTGTATTTTGCTTTTTCCTTTGAATATTCTACTATGCCTTTCATATTCTTCATAAATGTCATTTTAGTGGATTCATAGTATCTCATCCATAGCTGGGCACTAATTTACTTAAACTTTCTTCCTTATTCAACTGAGTCTTTAAACACCATAAAATGGTTTTACTGCAACCATGATTCTGCATAGGCAGCCTTTCTTAGAGTTAATTATTTGTATAAAGAGATAGATTTCCTCAGTTACAGCTACTATTGGTAATAAGAAATAGCTAATACATTTGACTGTCATATCTGTAAGGCGCAAAAGACTATCTTTATTTCTTCTTAGTTTGTAAACTATGAATATTTGTGGCTTAAGGAAGAACAAATAGGTGAGTTTGTGCATAAGAGAAAATTCTTCCAGATCTATTTTTCTAAACTTCAAAAATTTTCAATTTCCTGTCAAGGATCCAGGCTCCACCAAAACTTAAATTATCTATCCTGATATGAACAATTTTTCTTAAATGGTAATATAAAATAAATTTTTCTTTCAAAATAAACAATTTTCCATAGTATATTTCAGTATCAAAACTGAGGCAATTGGTACAATCCCTTTGGACAGTGGTCAACATTTATCAAAGCTGCCCACACATGCCCGAAGATCCAACAGACCCACACCTAGGTATAATCCCAGGAGAAATGCAAACATACCAGACGGTATACGGATGTTCATAAACAGCACAGAACAGCTCCAAACTGGAAAGATCCCAAATGTTCATCAACATTAGAACACATCAGCATATTATGCTATATTCACAAAAAAGGAATACTGTTCAACAATGAGAACAAACCAACCACAACTACATGTAACAACATGATTGAATCCCCTAACTGTAAGAAGGAAGCCAGACACAAAAGCGCACACACTGCTGCATACTTCCATTTGTATAGAGAACAAAAGGTGAACACAACCACACAATGTTCTCAGAAGTCAGGAGCATGGTTGCTATGGCCCCTATTTCTTGATATAGGTGCTGGATCCATGGGCATGTGCCAGTGGCAAAAAATGATCAAACTACACACTTAGGATGCACGCACACTTCTGTGCACATGTGCTCTGGTCTGGATGTGGCTGGAGGCTCCTGTGTGGGAAGTGAGATCCTCAGTGAGGCTGGGAGGTGATGAGACCTTTAGAAAGTGTAGGGCAAGGTCAGTGCCATTGGAGGAGATGATGCTGGTCTCTCTGAGTGGGGTAGCTATTCCTGAGAGCGAGGGTTGTGCTAAAAGAGCAAGCCTGATACCTGAACCCCTCTCCAGTTTTCTATGTCTCCACATCACCCTTCTTGCAGGCCCTTCCATGTGTCATGAAGCCTTCAGCAGAGGCCAAAAACAGGACCACCTGGTCTTGGATTTTCAGCCTCTCAAATGCAAGCTCAATAGTCCTCCTTTCTCTATAAATTGCGTGGGTATTTTGTTATGGCAACAGAGAATGAACTAATACAGTATATTACATGATAATGGAATATTGTAACACATTTTTAAAAAGGATATAGCACCATTTAAAACCCTATCAGAAGAGTTTCCTCAAAGGAAGAGTTTCTCCAGATACTACCTGTGAGGATCTGGAGAAATCAAGAAGGGCTAATGCTTTAGGCTTGCAGTCTAGCCTTGGGAGGGTCAGACTGAAGGCACCACAGTGACTGAGCTGGGAATGCACACAGGGCCTGTGGGGGCCGCAGGAAAGCACAGAGAGGCAGCAACACTGGGTTGACCTTGGGACCCTGCCTCCCTCTACCAGCCAGGCCACTAGCTCATCTCTTGCTGAGTTTTCTCCAACCTCTTGCCTCCAGCATACCACCAGCTGCTATGTGAGGATGGCCAGTTTGGTTCCATGGAGCCTGAAGCTTATACAATTGGAGGGACCACTAAAGAAAAAGATATCAAATAATGAATCTACCATCATGCACATGGCTTAGAAGGAGCCACACAAACAAGATCCATGCAGCATGTCTTACTCCATGAGTGAATGAGTATGACCTGGCCCCTAGTGCTCCTCCATGCAGGCCAGTGGGCTATGAGCTGGCACAGAGACTCTGTGGAGAAAGGTACTCCTGAGCCTCAGCATGTCTGCACCTGGTCTCCCTCCATACCCCTTGGTCACCAATGTCAGCTATAGACCCTCATAAGAAAAGCCTCCCCCAAATGTCACACCCCCACTTATTCCTCCATTGCATATGTGAAGTAATTTTTATGTCTTCCTCCTGGCAAAAGTTGATCTCATTTGTCTTTACCCATGGGAATACACCCATGAGCTCTAGGGCAAGATGTGGCTGCCAAAATGACTGAGTGAAAAAGCATGCTGTCAAAATTTATGTTTGTTAAAAATTCAATTTTTGGAGAGTACTTTGAATTTATTTTTGTAAGGTATATTTGTATGGTTTAATCAGTTGTCTTAACACTACTGTTATGGTTTGAGTGCTTCCTGAAGCTCATGTTGAAACTGAATTATCATTGTTTAGGGGGGACTTTCAGGAGGTGGTTAGATCATGAGGGTTCCATCTCATTAATGGATGTGTTAATGCTCCTGGTTTAGTTACAAAAGGAGTTATCCAGGCCCCTTCCTCTCTCACGTTCCCTCACCACACAATGCCTTCTGACATGTTAGGACTCAGAACAAAGCTCTCACCAGATGTCACCCACAGAGAATGGACTTCCCATTCTCCAGAACCATGAGCCAAATAAACTTCTACTTCTTTATAAATCACCCAGTCCACGGTATTCTGTCACAGCAACAGAAAATGTACTAAGACAACTACGAACTAAAAGTCCATTCTTGGAACAGCCTTCTGATTTGAACAACTGTCCTCATTAAAAGCTAGTTAAACCCCCAAATATACTTTTATCTCTCTGGACTTTGCACTCTATTCGATGTTTTTTCAGTCCAGTCGGCTTTATAATGTGGTTTGATAGCCGGTTGGGTTAACCCTCCCCCATAAACATCCCACTGTCATCCTTTGCTAAAGACTCTTGGCTCTCTGGGGTTATTTTGTCTTCCATGTGAATTTCACTCTCAGCTTAGAGGATCCCATTAGAATTGCCCTGAAATTTGGAGGGACTGACTACCCAGAATCCATAGGTAATAACAGACAAAAGGGTGTCCAGGAAAAAAGTAGGGAGAGTCTGCAGAGGCCCGGGCAGCAGACAGGAGCAGCTGTGATCATCCTGTCATCACAAGTAGGGTGCAGTCCCCGTAAGAGGCTGTATGTATTGCAATTTTTCTGCAAATCCTTCCAAGCCCAGCCTTTCCCGGCCTGGCCTCATGACTATTTCCCCACACAAACAACAACAACAACAAACAACAAAAAACCCACCTTTGGACCATTAGTTCCTTCCCTGTACACCCTGGTCTACATTGTGCCTGTTAGCCCCAGACCCAACTGAAGACACTGCTTTACTCTGTTCAGACATCAAGTAGACAGCTGTGGCCCATCTTAGGTCCCAGGAAGGGAACCTACAGGGACAAAGACCCATGCCAGGCACAAGCATCACCAACAAGCTCCCTCCTGCCTTTTACCCAGGCCACTGGGTCTCATAACAGCTATACAGGAAGGGTTGCCTGACCATTTTATGGATGAAGAATCAGGTTCAGGTAGTAGACAACTTTGGTGGGGAATGTTCGACAAGTTAGGCTGGGAACCCAGGTCTGCTTGGGACACCCCTGAACCCATTCCTCCTGGAACTAAAAGGCGCCTGGTTTAACTGTTCCACAGATAAATATCCCTAACACCCAAGTCACCCACAGGGCAGACCGTTGACTATGCTGAGGTTCTCAGGCACTAATGCCCCCCACCCCATCCCACCATGGTGCGCTCTCTCAGCATCTTGAGCTCCTTTTTCTTCTCTGCCAGGACAGCAGCTGCCACCGCATGCAGCTGTTGACAAACTAGTCAGCATGCTGCCGAGGCGTCTTTCTGAGCTGCCTGCATCCTCCTGAGCAAAGAGATACCTCATTACCGTGCTATATTTCAGCCCCGAGAAAACAATGCATGCCAAGAGACTATAAACAACAAGTACAAACGCTACAGGTCACAGATGATAGATGCCACCCGCAGACGCTCAAAGAAGGGAGTGAGGCCCGCGTCCGGGCATATCTGTCTTCCCCCAAATGCTAACGCGGGGAGAAGTCAGCCTGGCCTGAGCTCCACACCCAGATGGACAGCAGCCTCAGCCCCCCTACACCCCAGCTCCATCAGCCTTTCTCCTAATGGGTGAGTGGCACCACTGTGTGATGGCTTTCAGTATTTCCAAACGTTCGCCACTCTGCTTTGGCTACTGGTGTTCTTGATTATTATTACAACTTTCATCCCCTCTTGCTGTGGGTCCAGGAATTTTTGTCTTTGAAAAAATAAAGTTTCAAAACACACCAACCAATTTTTGAAATAGGCTGGCCAACTGGTTGGGAAGGCAGGTCAAGGCCAAGGCAAACAGGGTTCTTGCACAGGCCCGCCCGCCGAGCCCTCACAAACCAGGCTCTGTTGGCTGCAAGGCACAGTGGAACACCGTCACACAGGCCAGCTGGGGTCACAGCCTTCATGCAGCCTGGAGCCCACTGCAGGGAGGACGAAAAGGCTGGAGCTGGTGGATCTTCTACAGCTAAGTTTCTGAAGGATGGGCTTGGTCCCCAGAGGCAGAACCCAGTCCTTCGGACAGCAGCGACTTATTGGAACAGATTCCAGACATGGGGGTTCCACCAGTAATGTCCTATGTGACTTAGGCAGGGTCCTCCACCCTAGTATGGATGGAACTGCCCCACCTACTTCCCACCCTAACAGTGAAAAGTAAGAAAATGCTGTCAGTCAGTAGCGACAAGCTGCAAACAATTGAGCTTTGGCATGGGTCACTTGTTACAGTGACAGAGGCAGCACAGGTGCTTTGTGGGCAGTAGATGTTGTTCAGTGAGGTAGCCCAGAGAGCCTGTGTTGGCTGGAAGGGTGTTTCTGGCCCAGCTCCAGGTGGGAAGGTCAAAAACATCCTATGAGCATTTAAAAAGGGAGCAAAGTAGAGTCTGAGGACTTATATGGTTTCCCCAGAGAAACTTTTAGGGTGTCTACAAAGTCAAACTCTCTCTATACTGATACCTGCCCTTTTTCTACTCTCTCTGCAGTGTGAACAGTGCAAGATGCTGGAGTCTATGAGGCAACTGGTCATAGAATGCCACCTCTTCCGAGCTAAACAGGAAAAGATGCAGAACATTGGGAAATAATCCCTTTGTCCAAATTTCTGTTGTCATTTGGAAAATATTCTTCACAAAATGTCATTTTTAAATGGTTTATTTTTAAACGCATTTAAACTATCCTGTATATTTCTCAGTTTTCACTTTTAAATGGTAAATATCAGCAGATATCACCAAAATAAAAGTTTGCTGGAGACCTAACTAATATGGCAGCATAAAGGAGTCCTGAAGCCAAAGAGCTGGAGGACTGCAGCTATCAAAATACTTTAATGACAAGGGGCTGGTCCATGGAAATGCTACCCCCTCAAAAAGTGTATTATCTCATTTTGTAAAATGTATGTTCCCCTCATTATATATATCATATACACACAGAAAAAAAGGCTGCAAGGTGTACTGTATTCCAAAAACTTAGCATTGGATCTTTCTGGGTGGGAGCCTGGGGAGGCAACTTCACTACTGCAATCAAATGAAGGGCTCGGGTTTAGTCTGTCTCGGGATAAAAGCCTGCTGGGGAGTAACTGAACAAGTAACATTACTGAGCCCTTACTCTGAGCAAGGCACTGTGTTAGTGGTCAAGGCAAGAGCTCATTGAATCCCATCACTGTTTATGGATCATCAACCCCTTTTTGACAGAAGAAAAACTGAGGTCAGAGCCAAGGCTGAGCATCTTGCCTACAACCTCTCAAGTAGCAGGTGACACAGAGATGGGACTCCCCTCTAGGCCAATTTTGTTGCCTGCAACTGTGCCCTTGGCTACTGGTATCTATGGCCATGTCCAGGGTCTCAGCCAGGTGCCTCCTCATGCTGATCACATGTCTGGCTCCTGCACACTGGAGTGAGAATGGCCTGCGATAAGCATCCTAAAGCCTCTTTGTCCACCCCTAGTCCAAGCACGTGACTAAGGGACAGGTCCAGGAGGAGGCAGCCCTCAACAGGGTCACTGCCAAAGGATGCTCTCCACAGGTTGCAAACACCAGTCACTATACTGCCTCTTTTAGGACATGTGACAAATCAGAACCCAGGCTCTGTATTTTTGGCTGGACTGCAGCCTCCTGGAAGGACATGGTGGAAGGGCAACTTTGGACACTGATCTATACCCCACCTCAGCTCTGTGACCACAGTGGACAGCTTGGAGCTGGAGGTACCAGTGCCTCCTCCAGCCCTCCGACTCCAACAATGATTTGTCTGCCCACCAGTGACCCATCTGGTATAACGACAAACTTTAAGTTCCCCTCAAGCCTCTCACCTGCCTGTACAAGTGGCTCCCACTATCTTTCGCCTCTGGCACAGTGTGACACTGTTGTCACAGTCAGACCCCATGGGTCTCTCCACACACCCTGGGAAGGGCCAGAACTCTCAGCTGGTTTCTGAACTGGTGCGCTTGCTGTGGGAGCTCAGAAACATAATAAATGGGCCCAGCTCTGTCTGCAGCACCTAATTTGCAATAATATTGAAGTCCCCAACAATAACTCATTTACTCTTATAATAAATATATAAAAAAAGACAAATTGCTACATTGAACATGCATTTTCTTCACTGCAAGTAGCTGCTACCCCAGGGAGAAAGCCCTGTGCTGCTAACTAACAGTAAATCCTTTGGAAAATCATGTGTCATAATGATGGACAACCAGGGAAGGGGTATTAAATAGATTTAGAGGTTAGCTACTCTAACAAGAACAAAAGACGTCCTTTGCCACCACACCTATAAGATCAGCCTGTGATTAGTACCCACGGTCCAACAGCCCAATGCACAGAGGAGAGAAAAGTTCCATCCTGAGCAGGGTGTGGCCGGCCAGCGGTCAGGACAGAGGTAAAGGGCCTGGCAGGTGGGAGGGCACCTGAGCGTGTGTGAGTTCAGTTTCTGAGGTGCACTTTCCACCCTGAAAGTGTTATCCCTGTTCCCAAGGAGCAGTCAGCCCCTGAGCAGACACTCATGGCACATCTGCCACCCAGCTCAAGGCAGGCAGAACACACAAGGGGCACAGCCCTATCTTTGAAAAGGAGGCATGGCCTGGTGTTAAATGGCTCCTAGGACTTCTGTACTGGGGACCCCAGCTGTGGTTTCTTAGAAACAGTTACCTGAGCCAATGATGCAGTCCAGTCTGCCTGTTCTCATGCTTTTACCAGGTATTTTATGAACTGGTGCAGACGTGGCTTTTTCCAAACTGTTCATCCAAATCCTGGGATTTGCCTTCCTCAATGTTGTAATCCTGGGATTCACAGCTGTGTCTGAAGTCCTGAGTGGCCCATGACTTCCCATCCATTTTTATCTAACTGAGTTTCTGTGCAGCCCTGGATCTGGCCCTAGGTTGGAGCCAGACAGCTGCTTTCCAAACCAAAGGTGGGTCTGTCTCATGTCTGCCACCTGGCAGGCTCAGTTGGAAAACTCTCCTATGTCACAGAGGGAGACGATAATGCTCAGGGAGGTTCCATGGCTTGTGGAAAATCACATCCCCACAAGGGCGAGGACAGTAGTCACTCTGCGAGCTGGGGCCTACCTACCACAGCAGAAGCAGGGCTGTGGCACCCACCCAGTCTTGCTATGGCTGTCAAGGGCTGTGGATGCTACATCTCACCCTGTAATGACCAGCCAGCAATAAGATGACACAGTGTGAGCCAATGTTAGCTGTGAAGTTCAAGTTTGGTAAACATTACTGTGAGTTATACTAAGGTCCCTTTCCAGTCTCTTTTACCAACTCTGTATGAGCCATGCACCAAGCTGCTGCCTTCTCACAGCACTTAGTTTCCCTACCTACAAAGTCACTGGGCACAGAACAGGAATTCTACAACTGCTTCCCTCCTTCAAGGAAAGAAAAAAATGTTTTCTCTTGAACGGATGACACAGTAATCTACAGCCACAAAGTAACTCATCCAGACTCAAACAGTTCCACAAACACAATGCTGCAGTCCTTTTTTCCCCGCGAAATTCAGTATCTCCGGCACCAACTAATACTTGGTGACTTTGTGCTCTAAACCTCTTAGGTTTTTTATAGACTTTGCTTTAAATTTATTACTGCATGCTAGCCTAACATTCTTACACATGTTAGAAATGCAAAATCTTCACAATCTTTCCAAAATGGTCTAGAAAGAGAAACAGAATACTACACCAGCTAGAAAGCCCAGCAAGTCCCCTGCAGTCCTGAGCCTTAGAGGGGATGTCCTTTGACCTTGGAGAACGAGTCTCCTTACATTCCCTTCCTTTCTTAGTAACCTAGCCACTCTGCGCCTCTGTGTCCAGAATACAAAGATTTGATTTCACTGATGTTATATGCCTTTGGGATTGCCAAACTGCTCCTCTCTGGCTTCTCGTACCTTACTTCTGAAAACCTTCCTGTGGTTTAAGCAACATAGCTGGTGATTGATGCTGATTTTGTAACTGCTATCAGTTTACTATTTTAACCAATATATCATAAATCAGCAAGAGGAATGCTGGGCCCAAGTGGAGGGTGTAGCTTTTCCTCATTACCTGAGTAGATTATAGCCATTTCATAAAATCCATTATCTAGAGAAAGAATCCTATTGGCGGGGGCCAGCAAAATTCATTTCATGCTTCAGAAATCTGTGATGGGGCTGGCTAAGGGGAAAAAAACCTGAATTGTTTGGGAGGTATGGGATCATGATTTGTTTAAAAACCACAAATGGCTAAGACTGAACTGTGCCCATTATACCAACATGCACTTTGTACTCAGCTGCGCTGGCATCACAGTCCCAGGTCCAGTCCCCTGACCACAGCCCTCCCTAGTCTCACCACCAACAGTGGAACTGCCCTGCCTACTGCACCCAGGCCACTCTCATCAATTCCACGTCCAGAAAGGGTCTCCTGAGCAGCCTCCCCACTTCCAACTGGGCCCTCCAACCCTGTCACCGCACACTGTTACCGCACTGTACCCAGACACCAGCCTCTCGTATACTTCCCACTTCCCTGAGCACAGGGTTTCCAATTCTCCTAGCCCCCAACAGCATGGCCCCTGCCTCCTTCCATGGTCCAGGAGCAACGACCTTCTTCTTCTCTCCCCAAAGATGCCCACAGTGCTAGACTTTGCTTTATACTTTGCTTTAAATTTATTACTGCATGCTAGCCTAACATTCTTACACATGTTAGAAATGCAAAATCTTCACAATCTTTCCAAAATGGTCTAGAAAGAGAAACAGAATACTACACCAGCTAGAAAGCCCAGCAAGTCCCCTGCAGTCCTGAGCCTTAGAGGGACCCGAGTGATGCCTTGGAGAAGCTGTGATGGACCAGAAGCTGCTGTGGACCAGTTTCCCCTTGATAATACCTTTTCAGCTGTTTCTTCTTTACCTGCTACCTATGTATGTCCAGCCACACTGCCCCACCTGCCTTGACCATTCCTCCTTTAGCACAGCCATATCCTTGTCACTGCCAACATTTTTCCAATTGCAGCCACCAGGGAATCTCTCATCTCCTTTCTTAACTTTGTTTTTGAATGACCTGGGGCCAACACAATGAAGGAGGTTGGGGGACCTTCGGCCTGCCCCTGCCTGTCTCTGTAGTTTAACCTCCTGCAGGCAAGGTTTCCTCCACACCAGCAACTCTAAGGACCCCACGGCAGGCAGCATCAGCTCCCAGTGGAACAAGTCTCCCCATTTTTAGAACTCCCTAAGCTCTGAAGCAGGGCTGGAATGGGCCTTCAGGAAGCCCAAAGAAGGAAGATTCAAAAGGATGTTAAAAGGAACAGGACCCATGAAAGAAAGTCTTCAATTTTACCAAGTCTCTAGAATATTCATTTTCAATATGATTTTGTTTCCTTCTCTCCCGAACTCAACTTCCCCAAATTCATTCCTCATGTGAAAACAGCATCATCCCCAGGGAAGCTCAGTTTTAACGCACATGTTTTTCTAAGTAACTCTGAGCTGAGGCTCCGCAGACAATAAAGATTCTTGTCTGGAGTCCTCCTCGCTGCTCAGATCACCAGGGAATTGAAGTGGCAAAGCCTGAGCTCTCAGAAGCTTGGCTCTTGCCGGATCTCAGAAGAAACTAGAGGTTCAAAGTTCTCACTGGCACCTTGAGAGTTCAAGGGGCCCAGAGTACATCCATGGGGGGGCGGAGCCAGGAGGAAACCTGTGGCTGACAGTGAATTTCCCTCCCCACTACGACAGCCTCAGCCAACTCCACTCAATTTTCTTGCTCGGTGTTTCTCTTCAGGGCCTCCTTTTCTTCCTCATAATACCCTGCTCGCCTCGGCATCTCTGCACAACTACTTCTGTCCTCCCCTCCCCTCCCTACCTCTGCTCCCTCAGTCACTCCTTCCAGCCCACCCAGGGCCAGGCCCTGAGGCCCCTGCCTCTGTCTGCTCTTCTGTCCTTCTCACTAGCTTCAAACGCAGAGCCACCAGACAAGGAGAATGGCTGCAGGAGCAGTGAGCTGCAGGCCAGGCCTGTGCAAACACAGCTGCTGCCTCCTTATTTCCACTTGAAGTGGAGCGGGAAGAACTGCCTTTCTCCTTCAACTTACCCAGTGCTGGGGAAGGAGGAGGTGATAGCGCTCCAGGTGGTGGGCAGGGTCTGGCCCTCACCAAGAGCTAGCACAGCGGTGGGAGCCAACTTTGAGTGGCTGCACAGGAGGCGGGGCTCATGAATCATTGAGGACCCGGCTGAGGCTTTAGGGGTAGGTGTGCTCCCTGCTCCATAAAGCAAAGCCCAGCTAGACCTGGCTTAGGAACATGCAGCTACCAGTAGGAAACTTGGGTTCTCCCTGGTAGGACCCGAGTGAATGTCTTGGAGAAGCTGTGATCAGCAATGACCTACCTGTTCCATAAAACGGTCTGGAGCTTAGGGTCATGGAGCTTCAAACAACTGACTCCAGATAAAGGCTCCTGAGTAGACTCTTAGGGACCATCAGTGCCAGAGAGCCTGCTGGGTAAGGGGGGAAACTGAGGCCCAGGAAAGGAGAGTGATTTGCTCAAGGTGCACAAGGCTATGGAGGAGACAAGACTGACCCCAGGACATTGTTCTTGCCTTTTTGAGAAGCCTTCCTGCAGCCTCTGCAGACATCAAGAGTCAGAGCCAGTGTGGCTCCCAGTGGCACTGGGTCCCTTTATTTTCAGGGGTCACCCAAAGAACTGGATTCCCCTTTCCTAACCAGCCTGAAATATCACTAATGGAATTTCATGTTTTAAATATGCAAGGATTTTCAGGCATGGAAAACTTGTTCCCTACACAACCCTTCCCCTCCCACAAGGGAGGGGAGCGCAGTGAGTCCCTGAGGGCAAGGACCACCAATCAAACCAAAGGCTAGAATCTCACTACACATTAGCAAGGAGGTCTGCCTCTCAGCCACTGACCAGCCACCTCCATCTGCCAGACCGTGCTAGGGGGAATGAAGCTGTATTTTCTGCTAGGGGTGGGGCAGGCATAAAAGGGTGGGAAGGAGCCACTGTCACTGTCATCTTTGTCCCTTCCCATCCTCATGACATTCTGTACAATTCTTTCCTAGTTGATCTCAAGGCACTAAGAATACGAGGAGTACTTCGTCTGCCCCAAAGGACAGAGCCTTAAGAAATGGGATTAACATAAATACAAGATGCTAGATTGTGATCCCAAGACAGGAAGGGAAGGAGGACAGCATCCAAGGAGGGCGACAGCTCCAGTATAAACGTCACCAGCCTTCCCAAGCCTTGGTCTGTCCTGTCCCACTTCTCCACACCCCATGACTATTGCCAAATCCCAGCCCTACCCCATCTGACACACTCCTCTAGGAGCCCAACCCAAGCCCTCCAAAGCGAGACACACTTCCTTCAAAGGGGGCAGAAGGCTGGGAGGAGGCTACTATAAACACATAAAGCCTCCGTGGTTCTTCCTGGATGTCAAAGAACTGTGGCCACACCTCAACAGAAAGACTGAGGGTCTGTCCCATACACACCCAGTGCATCTCCAGCTCAGAGCTTAGGAGAGATGTGGTGAGAATGGCGAAACCAGACACTAGGGCAGAGATGCTTCCTGGGGCCATGAGGTTGGAAAGGGGTCAGGGGTTTGTCTCAGTTGATTACACAAAAATCTCATCCCCACAGCTCCTGGGTCAGCAAAATGAAAAAGCAGATCCCCTTCTTGGGTGGTACTGCCTCAGATGACACCGCAAAGGCCACAGAAAGAAAACAGGGGACATAAACCGAACTTTCCCTCCAGCAGGGTTGGGGGAGGAGGCAGGCCCAGCAGGGGTAGCAGCTGGCAGGATGGAGCCCTCCTGAGAGGATGAGATGATTGTGGGGGGAGGGAATCATATACTGGCCTGGCAGCTACCTGCAAGTCTACCAATAAGGTTCCTCTCCAGGTAGGACATGTGGCCATCCTACAGCCCCCAAATGTACAGCAGTCACACATTCACATATTCTGGAAGCTCAAGCTGAATTTAACTAGCCCTCCCCACCTTTGTATGGCTTTCCCAGCCCCTGATCCTACTCAGACACAGAGGTGGGTAAGGCCTTTAGGGCAGAATTCCCTGACATCATTGCCCTGCCTTCCCAGAAGTATGCCCAGAATGAAACCTCACCAAGATGGAAGAAACTGCCCCTGGCCAGACCCCAGCAGTGAATGGCCCATAGAAAGGGTGGCTCTTGGGCCCCAGAACAGTCACTAGGGAGACTCTGTCCCAAAATGTTCGCACCCCAGGTCAGGCCATGTGTGCCCAGTGGATGACTTTAAGCTGGCTGTCTTTGGCTTGAGGGGTGCTGTGGTTTGGATCTGATAGGTCACTCAAAAGTCCATATGCTACAAGCTTGGTCCCCAGCAGGGAGGAGGTGGAAACTTTAGGAGATAGGCACCAGAGGAAAGAAGAGGTCACCAAGAGCTTGTCCTCATGCAGACACGGGGGCCCTAGCCCTTCTTCTATCTGTTCTCCTAGCCATCGTGAGATAAGCAGCCATGCTCTGCCAGGTGCTTCTTGCCATGAAATGCTGCATCACCATAGGTCTAAAAGTGCCAGAGCCAGCCACCCAGGAACTGAAAATATGAGCCAAAATAAATGTTTCTTCCTTATAAGTTGATTATTTAGGTATTTTTGTTCCAGTGATGAAAAGCTGACTCACATAGACAGATTTAAAGGAATTCCTTCTCATGAGTTGCAGTGCCTCCCAGGGACTAAAGACCATGAGGCACCTAACCTCTGTCTTAGGGGAGCAAAGGGGAAGCCACCTCCAGGAAGCCCACTTCCAAATCCCACCCCTCGGCCCCAGACACCCAGTCTGCACAGAGCAGGATTCCCAGCTCCTGAAACTAGTGAGTAGATAAGCTTGGGTGGCTTTGGCCCTGGTGGAACCTGTACAACAGACAAAAGGTAAACTGTAAGAACCAGGCCAAAAAACACAGCCAAGCTCTCATTCCAGGGCAATCTCTCCTGGAGCCATGCTCCCAAGAAGCAGCTCTCCTTGCTTTTCATGAGCAGGCCCAGCAGGACCATGACAGCCTTACGGAGCCTCCTCCTCCAGGCTCACACTGGGACCCTGCCTACCCAGAACCTTCTCTGGCTCTTGTTAAGCCCAGCAGATAGTGTCCAAGTCCAGGTCCTGCCACCTTTGGAAATCTATTTCCCTAGCCACTCCCTATATACACACATACACATACACATACAGAAAAATGTATTGCCAAATTGGCCTCTCCCCTGACCCTTGTAAACCTGTAGACACAGCACCCACCACCCATCCTGCAGTCTGTGGTCCCTCCTTAGTTCCACCCTTTCTCAGCATGATTCTTCCTCCTCATGCTGCCAGGCCACACCCGCCTGTGGCCAGGGCTTGGCTTATCTGTGCCTTTCCTGGGACACGTCAATCTGAACACAGGCTGTTCTCTGGTACAACTGAGTGGTGTTCCCAAAGTTCGAAGTTTTATAAATCAGTGATTTGGAACTCAAAGGCCTTTTACCCATTAAAATAAAAAATCATGTAACATAACACAGGTAGGTTTCTGGCTTAGCCCGCCACTGCCAGGGTGACCCACAATGTGGCTAAGTTACTGCTCTTTTGCAGTCTAAACCTCAATGTTAAAGACACAATACTAGTAATTAAGCAGACTGAAAGCCATTGAGCATTTGATTGAAACAGAATAAAGAACTGTGTGTTACTCACGCTGTGTCCTAGCCCTTGAAGCAAAGCAACCTCCTATCATAAAAGCAGAGAGGGACCCAGGTTGTGTAATCACAGGGCTTGGGGTGGGGATGCAACTGGGAAGAGGCAGGAACTGACTGGGTCAGATGGTTCTTAGCCAGGGTCAGTGTGGGCATCGGGCAGAGACAGGTTGGCTGGGGTACAGCGCACAGCAGGCAAAGCCAAAGAAGTACCTGTAGTGACTTGGAAATTCAGTGCAGGTCTTATGCTTCCTGGGCTCTTGGTGGTTCCTCTAATCCCTCAGCAGGCATGCTGTCTTCTCACCGGCCTGTAATGGAGGCAGGAAGCGGCCCACCACTTTAACAAAGTTGAATTACAAGTGGCCTTAGTAGCATGCTCCAGGGGCCCAATCACAGCAATGGCTATTTCAAGGTGCTCCTCTCATCTAAGAATCCTATAAAATAGATGCTGTTCACAGAGATGAACAGCCAACGTGCCAGTTTTCTCACAGTAGAAAGTAGCAGAACTGACACCAGCCACTTGGTTGCCTCCTGACACGCTCAACTTCATACCCACAGTCCCTGGAAGGCAGCTGGGACACCTCGACTTTCCTCCATGCAAGGAAGGAAAGGAAAGATGTTAACTATACCTTCAGTCTGTGAAAAAGCATAAAGCACAGTGTACACCATGCACCATGCCTGGTGAGCTGAAAGTCTGAACCCCTCTCAGCCAGGCCAATCTTAACCTTTCTCTGGCTTGTTAGCCACCTTCTCATTCACCTAGTATCTCGGAGTGCCTGCTCTGCACAGGTGTCAGCAAAGCAGTGATGAATAAGATATTGTGTACTTCCTCAAAGATCTGAGAAGGCACAAGCCTGCCCCCACCCCCGCCTGCTCACCATAGCACCCTTACATCCCACCTACAAGCTAAGTGCTCACAACTGAGCTGCAAAGGGCTTCCAGTTCCCACAGTTCTTGACAGTCTACCCCACAAGAGACAGCACTGTGCAGATGCCGCTCAGCAAATCTTACAGATCAGGAAGCAAATCTTCCTGAAATCACATGGCCCCCTCAGTGGTGAGATGGACACAACCCAGGAGCTCACAGACAGTGGGGATCACCAAGTCCCCAGGATTTCTCACAGCACCTAGCACACAGGAAGAACCTGGCAGAATGGAGGACGGATTGCCTCCTGTTGGAGACATTTGTTCACGGTACATTTAATAAATGCTTCTGGGTCCAAGACTCTCCCCAAGTTCACTGCAGGTCTGAACTGGGAAGCCCTCCTGCCTAGACATCTGCTCTCTGTAGGGTAGCTTCCCTTCCTCATCAGCCCTTCCTCATCACATACGTGGCCCATCACCCAAGCCTTGCCTGCCAAAGCCAGGCACCTTTTCTCACTTGTTTCCTTCGGGAAGAAAGAGGAAGAAAAGATGCACACAGGGACCACACCACCCCTTCCGGGGCGGCTTCGTGCCTCTGCATTCTTCCTCCCCATCTGGGGTGGCTCACCCCTCAGATGTATAATGAATCAGGCACTTGCTCATTAATAAAAAATGACAAGCGATCATCTCACTGAAATCCACTGAGCCGCCAGAGCCCACAGACACAATCCCTGCCGACTCTGCAGCTCTGCCATGGTCAAGCAGTAATGAGCCTATGGGGTGGATGGGCTGCTGGCGAGCATCTTGGCACTTAGCGTGCAGGCCGGAAGTCACCTTTCCACAGCGGGTGGCCTCAGGACTGGCAGGTGGATGCCTTTTTCTTCTGAAGTAACAAAGGGGCTCAGCTCAGCAAGCCCTGGCTCCCACAGGGTCAGCAAGGAAGGAGACTGGCACTGGCTTTGGAGCACTAATCCTCGCCATGGCAATCAGCAAACCACCTCATCCAAGTGCCCCAGGGGACCCAAGCACAGGCCAAACTTGAAGTCTGAACCACTTAAAATTTATTTTAAGTAAGTTTGCAAGGCTTTGACAGAAGGCTGGATGGCTACAGTATGGCTGGCCTCCAGCTACAGGACACCCTCTCCTGTCATTCTTACCCAAAGCTGAGTCACAGGGAAGCTGGTCCTGGCCAAGAGCAAGGCTGCACAAGGTACCTACCACCTCAATCCTGCCTGGAGCTAGCCCGGCTTCTGCCAATGCACACTGTACTATTTTACACTTGCTTAAGCCTCTGCTATGTCCATTTTTCACAGGCATGGGTAACCCAGGGTAAATTCAGGCTCCACCAATTAGACTCCATGGCCTTGTGTCCACCAGAAACCTCAGGTTCCTCATCTGTGAAGTGGGGTGATGAAGCCTCTATGGCAGAGACCCAGTCACTGGCAATAAAGGACAGCTGTTATTATTGGAGGCGAGAGTCATGGGTCTCCACTGGTTCACACATTGACATTTAACCATTTGCATCAGGGGCCAAAATGAACTACCTCTAATTCTCACAGTCCCATGTGGCAGGTATACTAACCAATCCCTCCTGTATCAGAAATTAGGTGAGCAGTCCTGAGGTGGCAGAGCTAGGACTCTAAACCTCTTTCCTCACTGCTATGTGTTCACACCCATGCTGCTCTTCACTGCTACAAAGTCCTCAGCAGCTCCCTATTAACAATGGAGGCTCGGGGCTGGGGATATAGCTCAGTGGAATAAGCGCTTGCCTAGCAAGCGCAGGGTCCTGAGTTTGATCCCCAGTACCGCAAAAATAAATAAATAAATAAATAAAAACAAAAAGATTAAAAGAAGAAAAGAAAAGCAATTGTATTTCTACTTCATATTGACAAATAGAAATAAAACACATTGTTTACAAGAGTATTAAAATATGAAATAGTGATAAATCTCACCACGAGACCTATATACAGAAAACTAGAACACATTACAGAAAAATTGAAGATTTCAAGAAATACATTAAAAAAAAAAAAAAAAAAAAAAAAAAAAAAAAAAAAAAAAAAAAAAAAAAAAAAAAAAAAAAAAAAAAAAAAAAAAAAACAATGGAGGCTCTACAGTGAGGCCTGCCTGCATAAGCCTCCTCCAAACAAGGTCTTCTCCCAAGTAAGTAAATTACCCTAGGTCAGTGAAGGCAAACCTTTTAGAGACTGAGTGCCTAAATTGCAACCCAAAACCCACTTGTTTAAAATCACAAAGTGCCAACCTTGCACTTTGTGATTTTAAAGTGCAACCTAAATACTGAGGTTTGTTTAGAAAAAAAAAAAACCAATCTTTTGTCTTAAAAGGAAAACATAGTAACAGAGCCTTCAATGATATAAATAGCCCACTGCCACACATGTGCCATAGGTTCACCACCACCATCCCTTCATATACTTTAACAACCCTCCTCCCCACACTTAGCCCAAATTATACTCCTGGGGGCTCTATGCAGATGGACCATTCATCCTTCAGTCCAACCACTTGCTCAGAGAAACCCTTGACCACCCCAAGTCATGATGATTGCTACTGAGTTCCACTCCAAGAATCTTAAAGGACAATCAAGTCCTGGGGGACCCTAGAGCGTCTAAAAATTGGTACTGACAGCTGCTCTGAGCAGAGGCAGCTCCAGGGCATGGTATGGGGAAGATGAGCAAATCCTAGGGCCCATGATGAAGACAGGGTGGGGATGATGACACCCACTGTGCCTCAGGTGAGATGGGACAGGAGAGCACGCACCTCCCTGGCCACTGCCAGACCTCTGGGGAATAGACAGGGTAGGGCGAAGCATGCATTTCTGTAAGTTTGGTACCGTGTGCACAAGTTCCAGAAAGTCTGCCCAACTTCAGGGGAATAAGCAGCAGCAGTGTTTCAAGATGTAACTGCATTTATTCCACACAGCTTATCTGCTCTGGTGCTTCAGCAAACAGCCCCCCTCATCACAGCAGGGAAGGGGCCACATTTAGATGCCAGTCACATTACAGGATAAAGGAGTGGCCAAGAAGAGGGAGCTTGATTCTTCAGGCGGGAGACCTGGGCTTTATGACCCACTCAGTGTCTGGCTGATGCTAGGCCCTGCCTCCTCTGGGCCTGAGTGGCCTCACCTGTAAAATTGACACAGCCCCTCCCATCTTCTGTTCTCAGGTATTTTAGGGATTCTGGGACCAAGTCCCAGAAAATAACAAGTAGCTCAGGAAGCTCATCCCCAGGCAATCTCCTTCAGAAGACTATATGAGACAATCCTTGTAATGAAGCTATTATCCAGGTCTTCGTGGGGTGTGGGGAGGCATCACCCAGCTTCAGATGCCTCTGGAAAGGCTGGCTCCAGAGGAGGCCCTGCCAGGGCAAGAACACTGGGTCCTGCCCAAGCCTGGAACACGCACGCAGGAGACAGCTCATTGCAAAACACATGGCCCCAGGGATGGAGTCTGCCCTACATTAAGAAACACTTTCCAAATGAGATAATTATTTAATAGGTAATAAATGGAGTCCAGGAGAGGGAAGTGGGAATTCACTTGATTAAATGGCTGTGGCCCCCAGCGCTGCAGGGCTCCCCGGAGCCCAGTCTCCTGCAACCTCACCTCCTGTGCCTGCTTATGCTCAGCTCACCTCCACCTCCACTGCATGTTAATAACCAATACACACACAGCCGCACGGAGCCCAAGCCAAAGGGACCACAGCAAGGCACCAGGCATTCTGTCCTCCAGCAACATTGCAGCTTGTCTCTACCCCATCCCACCCCAGGCACCTAGGGGACCAAAGGTGAAGACAGGATGTGACAGGACAAATGTGGAGCCAGGAGAAGGCAGTGGCCAGAAAAACCAGAGGCTGCTTATCTCTGTCTACCACCAAGTCTGGCGCAGGCGTCCTGTGTCATCCACAGGTGTCACCTGGCTCTGGCCATCCCAACTCAGCAAGAAGACTTTGGCAAATCTTCAGATCTATAGAAGCGGAAGAGGGAAGACTATCACCCAACAACCATGTGCCACATACCATAAAGAGTATCTACATGCCTATTTCACCGGATACACTTATTTATAGCTTGCTTCTTGATAAACAAGGACACTGAGACTCAGACACACTGACTTGTCCAAAGTTACACAGCTGACATCAATCCTAGGGAAAAATCAATCCCATTCATGGACTCTTTCCCCAGCATCCTCTTTCCCTGTCATTTTCCCTTGCTCCAGAGCACTTGAAAGGTGCTCACTAGATGTGACTCTCTCCCCATCTCAACCACTCTAGGTACATGATAGGCAATCTCACCTTGGGGAGCTGAAGTTTCACAGTAACTTTTCCATCAGTCTAGAAAAGAGAGTGATATTTCACGGGAAGCTCTAGGTGAGACACGTACCAAGAGCTACAAGCAACCATGGCCTTGAATGAAGGAGCTTACATTCTCTGCGTGGATAACAAGAAGAAACAAGTAGAATCAGAGAAGGGTTTACAAGGGCCAAGGGGTATTATCAGGCTGTGAGTACGAAGAGAGATCAGGAAAAGGTAAGTGGGGGCTGCTACATTTTGGTGGGACCCGAATGAACATGGCTAGCACATAGTAGGTAATCAACCTAAAAATGTACTGGAAGGTGGGCAGGCTGGAAAATGAATGGGTAGATAAACAGACAAATGGGGTAATGAGTGGATGGGTGATCGGTGAGTATATAGGTGGGCGGTACATAGGTGAGTGGCCATATGGCTAGGTGAGTGGGTAGATGGATGGGTGGATTAGTAACTAGAAGAGTGGGTGAGTGGGTGGGTTGGTGGGTGGGTGGGAGGACAAATGCAAGGGTGGGTGAGTGAGCAGACAAATGAGTGTGGAAAGTGGGTAGATGGATACATGGGTGGGTGGGTAGATAGGTGCATAGGTGGTGAATAGATGGATGTTTGGAAAGGTAGGTGGATGGGTAGACAAATGGATAGACAAATGGGTGGACAGATGAATGGATGGATGGATGGACAGATAGATGGACAGACAGATGGATGGACAGATATATGGATAGATGGGTAGATGGATGAGCAGAGGGGTGACTGAAGCTCTCCAGTCAGGTCAGGCCATTTCTTAATCTCATCTGTCTCTACTCCTCACCCCTACCTCACCCCTTTCTTCCCTCTCTTCTATAGCCATTTCAAACTCAGATTTCCCTTATCTCCTGCAGGCGCTCTCAGATGGGCAGTGGATTTACATACTAAGATCACGGCCCTG
This sequence comes from Dinomys branickii, assembly GCA_004027595.1. Taxonomy (NCBI): domain Eukaryota; kingdom Metazoa; phylum Chordata; class Mammalia; order Rodentia; family Dinomyidae; genus Dinomys; species Dinomys branickii. The sequence goes on along the minus strand of PVLD010000339.1, from coordinate 185,997 downwards.
CATATCTTGCAGTATATCACCAAGTCTTCTCCTGGTCTTCATACAGCCAAGGGTACAGAAGGATAAGCTCTTATTTCTGGCTTCCCTTGACCCCATCTCTTGCAAGCCCCCAACCTACACCTTTATCATTTCTGCTTGCCCAGGCAGCTCCCACCAGGATATAAATCAAAGGACCTCTGAACCCAGTCCTACCCAGAGAGAGTCCCTCTGGGCCTGAAAATGAGCCAAGCACACCAATGGTCCCCAGTAGCCTTCAGACGCCCATCCATCTGGGTTTTATCTTCATTCCAGCCATACGAGGTTTCTTCAAACACCCACAGGAATGCACTGAGAAAGCCAACAGAGGCAGCCCAGGAAAACTCTGGGGTGCAGAAGACAAGGATGGGGTCATGTGGGCATAATGACATGAGACTTAGCACTGCAGTCAGCCCTAAGGATCCTAGACATTCTGGGTGCTCTGGAGGTGTCTCGTGGGCAGCTGAGCCACTCCCCTTAAACAGTAATTGGTCTCAGGCCAATTCAAGCCCAGGCTTGGCCAAATCCACAGGCAGCAGAGATCTGGGGCAAGGGCAAGCCACTTTAGAATGAAGCTCGTAACTACAAATGCCACACAGCTATCTACTAGTGGGTCATCCTGCCTCCTGCCCAGGTACAGTTAACTCAAATCTGCAACATTGGTGACCCAAATCCCAACCAGACCCCTGTGGGAAGATGCTGGCCAGTGCACCCATGGATGGTGAGCTGAGCAGTGATGACAGTACCCACACATAGCCAAAAACTTGGGGCATCAGTAAAGAAGATGGGAGCGCAGAGAGAGGAGAAAAAGAGAAGACGGTGTTCATCAGCATGTCACCCTGCAGGAGCAGAAGAGAAGTGAGGAGGGGCAGCAGGAAGAATGCAGACTCTGGGGTTAAAAGGCCAAGGTTGAGTGTCAGGCATATAGGTTTGCTAAATAACCAGCCTCCGCAGGACTCAGCTTCCCTCTGTGAACTGAGATAAGCACAATGTCCCTGTTGTTAACAAGAAGGTCTGGGGTAACAGGTCTGACTCAGGTTAGGAATTGCATAAATGCTATCTATTTGCTTGCTTTCTGCTTGTTTTACTTTTGTGTGTTTTGTTTTTGGTAGTGCTGGGGAATGGAACCCAGGACCTCAAACATGCCAGACAAGTACTCTACCACCGAGCTACACCCTAGCTCCCATTAGTGTCTTAAATAACAAACAAGTTTAAAAGATTGCAAATATACTTCAATGAGTAGAGAGGTAGTCCAGCACCATAGTTAAGTTGGAGAGCCAGGGTTGGTGGCCTTGCACTAGCTGTGGGACTGTAGGCCAATCACATAGCCTTTCTGGGCTCTATTCCTTCAACTGTCCAATGAGGATCATGGGACCATTCTCTAGGACTCTCAGGAGAATAAAATAGATTAATGCATGTAAAACTAAACTGTGCCTGAAACCCTGAGGAACATGAGCTCCCAGGATTTTATCAAACTCAATACACCTGGGAGAAATATCACGATTTCTCTGGATACTGCTTCTGGGCACAACCCTTGGGGAACCCTGCTTTGGGTGCTGGCTCTCAACCCTGTGAATCTCGTCAATGATGGAAAGAGTGGTGTTAGGAGGATGTATTCCCTCCAGCTTTATCCATTCTCTCAGTCTGTGGCACTCCAGATACATAGGAGGCTGAATCCTCAGCTGCTCGCTGGGGCCCTGTGTGGCTAGGCTACTGGCTGGGGAGATACATTACTTGTGTCAAAAGCAAAGCATGGCTGTGAAGTAACCCAAGCAACTCTCTCAAGTCGCTCACTTGTTGGCTTTGAAGACAACTTCAAGGATGAGAAGAACCACAGGGCACAGTCTGGGGCCATCTTGAAGTCAAGAACTCCTCCTGGGCTCCTGGGGACCCATGTCCCTTCAAGAGCAGCATCTGCATGGACTCATTCCTGTAAGATCATTCCTAGGCCCCTGAGAATGGTCACCCCTGAGTTGACAACCCAGGGTTCTATGTTTCTCTGCTTATTACCGTTTGTTTTAAGATTCTGGCATCTATAAGTATCTTCTCAAAGATATGAAGAAATCTGGGCAATTCCCAATGGCCTCAAGGGAGCTCTACTATACCTGGATAGGGAGCACAGCCCCTCCTGATCCTCAGGGGATCCTGTCCTTAGCTGGCCCCACAGTACCATAGTTCCTGGCTCTGGGGCAAGCCTGGGGTTCTCAAGTGTGGTCTGGAAGAAATGCAAACTTGCCAGGCCTATTGAATCAGGACCTCAGGCTGGAGCCCAGAGCCATGATTAACAAGCCTTCTGGGTGGTTCTGGTGCACAGGAAGTGTGAGAACCCTTTGCCGAGCAGACTGCAGCTCTCCGGGAGGCGACTCCAGCAGCTGTGCTTCCTCTCCTGCTCACACGAGTCCCAGGCATTGAAAACAGGACAAATTGGCACATACATGAGAGAGACAGTGATCAGTGGGGTGACACAAAAAATGACTCCTGACACAGCTTAGCCCCTCAAGATTCCTAAGACCTCTCCAGGATCCCACCTTCATCTGATTGTCACAGCCCATCCGGGAGGACGTGGCCCATATACTCGGCAGATGGCCCTGACAGCAGCACCCTTGGAACCACATTAGAAGAGGGTTGGGTGGTGGCAGGACGACGCGTCCTCACAGACCACAGAGAAGGGCAGATGAGTGCAGCTGTCAGGCCTTCCCAGAGCTGGGACCTGAGGATGAGGGGTTCAGCCATGCCTGCCAGGTCATCGCACCATGCCTGGGCCGTCTTGTTGCTCCCCGGTTTGCCTAAAATACGTCGGCTCTTTGGCCAGCTCTTTCGCATCCTTCCAAACTCAGCTTGGGTGTCACCTTTTAAAAGAAGCCTTCAGTGACTGCAGACCCTGCCCTTGGACTGCCCTTTCAGTGTCTTCTGCCTGCCCTGGCTGGTTTCTTCAACCCCGGCAGGCACAGACTGAGAGCAGGAATCAGTCTTATACCCCAGTGTTGCCCTGAGAGGTGCACACTGCACGAATCAGTTATTCACACAAAAGAGGCTCAATAAGTGCCAGTCGAATGAAGAGATTAAAAATGGGCATGGGGACAGCCACAGGTCTGTCTTTGCTATCACTGCTGAGCCTCCCCACTCCTGGAACCACACAACCCACAGCCACCAGCACCATCGCTACTGTGTGCGTGACAGCCCCTGAGACCACTGAGCCAGCCACAGCTTTGACCATGGGCCCCAGGCAGTGTCCCCCAAAGATGCCAGGAAAGAGATCAAAGCACTGGCGTAAGGCCCTCACAGAGAGACGCTCTACCATGACATGTAGAAGATGTACAGAAGCAACCCCTTGCAACAGCAGGTAGGGAAGCTTCACTGGGACATAAAGAAAACCCATGTCATGATACCATTTCATGCGTTTTGTTCTCTTCCTGTTCTTTAATAGAGGCCTAGTGACTACAAACCACTCAAACACCTAGAAAATGTGATGATTCCTTGCCAGCTTCAGTGCACCACCAGCTAGGCCCCAAGCTGACTGGCCCTTGGAGGCTGCTAGAGTAACACAGCAATATTCTACCTAGACTCAAGGGTAGAACCAAGGCATAAACCATGCCTCAGTGGTCAGCAGCTGATGACAGGTACAAATCCTGGGCTTCTAGCTAGATCCAGCTCTCCTGTTCTTTGCAGCATTTGTGCCCAACCTTTGTGCCCACCAGTTCTGTGGCCTCTGTACCCTTTGTCTTACCCTTTGTGCCCTTTCTCTTACCCTTTGTGCCTACCAGTTCTGTGGCCTCTGTGCTCTGACACGGGAGGTGCTAAGGATTTGCAATTCACCCAAAGACACATGTTGCTATCTCTGGGTTCCTAGCCACTCTCTCATAGCACTCACTATGCCTTCATTATGCCTTCCTGCCTCAGTCTCCTCCAGAGTGAGGTGTAGGGCATGGACCATCTTTGCATGCCCAGTAGGATAGTAAGCAGCACATAAGACCCAGAGAGTGCTGGTTGACTATGCTGTGGAACAGGCCTGGGGACCTCCTACGGTGTACAGGATGCTCAACGATTCCAGAGAAGTCTATATATCAAGCTGAAGGACTTCTATTGGTGGCATTCCAGGCTTTATCCCTAAGTAGGCTAGGGAGGTAGGAGAGGTGTCTGCGGGAAGAGATGCTTGCCTCTAACCAACCATGTAAACAGCCACCTCCTCTGTCTGTGTGCATGGGTATCGCTGCCTCTGGAATGCTGGCATCAGCTCCAAACATCACCTCAAAACACTTATCCTTTGGTCCTGCCTTCACTCTGCTGGCACCTACATGGCACATCATCCGAGGCTGGGCTGCTGGGCAAGAGGTTCCACAGGTCCCAACACCTCCTCAGATCTGACATGGTCCAAGCCAGGCTCAGCACAGGGCTGGCCCCACAAAGAGCTCAGAGGTTACCCACCTCTGTGCTTCCCAACAGCCTGGGCAGATGAGGCTGATGGCATGCGCTCCAATCCATCCATCTCCCTCCAATGCCCCATAGGAATCCAAGCTCAGGACCTGCCATCAACCACCCTCAATACAGGCAAGTGTCACTGAGGCTCCAGAGAAACCACACTCCAATGCCAGACCTGCCAAGACACCCCATGGGGATCAGCTTATGTGCTCTTGCATGGTTACTCACTGTGGCTTGGAGTTCAAGGCTCCTTGCCACCTCAGGCCCACCTTTGCAGTGGTGGTCCACCCTATAAATGAACAGTGTATTTCTCTAAGATGGGAATTGTTGCTCATGCCATTCAGCCTGGCTCTCCTAGACAGCCCCAGTGGTATCCCCTGCAGCCCTCTTCCCAGGGTTCCCCCACCACAGCTGCCAGCTTGCAAACCAACCGCCTTTCCATGGAGAAGCCTCTGCATACCCAGGGAGGGCTGCTCCCCTCCCATGCCTAGTTCATCTACTTCCTTGCTTGCCCTTCTCACTGAGATGGACCCATTTCTGTGTTTCTGTATACATTGTCCTTTTAGGGAGGCAGGGCAGTGACTACCCCAGGCAAGCCAGACGCTCAGTGCCCAGATAGAACTTGCTGCTTCCGATGCACTCGGGGACTGTGTAGAACTCCACAGTACAGGCTCTCCCCATATCTTGAGCACATTTACCGGTATTCAGTACATCACAGTCCCCACGGGCAAGGCAAGGACCAGGCCTATATCATGATCTGCAGGACCTCCCAGGACCTAAGGACCCCCAGATACCTGACAAAGGCTTCCTGGGTCAGGCTAAATGTCGCAAGATCTGGGCACATAAAGCACAGGTGACAAAAGCAAAGGCCATTGCTGCTGACTGGCTCTGAGCTGATTTCCAAAAAGTAAATCCAAACAGAACAAAAGAATAATAAATTCCTACTTGCGAGGCTGCTAAAAATTCTTCTTGAGAGGCTGCTGTAGTCTAGCCAGCATTCACAGGCTCCTCCAAGGTGACCCCAAGCCTGTAGGGGGCCCCAAGAACCACCTTAAGGGAGGCTCATAAGGCCTGGCCTGGGTCTCCTCCAACAAGTTCTTGTTGCAAACTAGATCCCATTCAGTTGTTTTGTTTTAATTTTCATGATTCCTTTTGTGGCTTAAAAGAAATCTTAGCCATCCTGAACATGATTTAAAAAAAAAAAATCAAATAGCACAGAAGGGCTTATAATGAAAAGCAGTAGTTACCTCCCTGTGCTGCAGAGGCAACCACTTTTAACTTTAAAAAAAATTTCCTGCTTTTAATTCTCTAGCAGCTATCTGATCTATATAACAAATATATTAAAATAGCATGTTTTGATTCTTTAATCCAGTGAGTTCAATGTTTCTAAGTTATCAGTGAGTTATACAGAGGATGACTCGGTTCATTAGGACCTCATGCAACACAGGTAGCACAGTGCCTATAGGAACTCCTGCTTCCCACAGGATGACCACTGTCTCTGGCTTTGCCCTGGAGTCCCCATGCACTGACCCCACATTGCAGCCACAGGCCCGGCGCCCCACCGTCACTCCCCTACTCGTCCTGTATTCCTCTTCTCCCTCCATTCACTGCCCCTCTTCCTTTGTGTGACAATCCTTAGGGAGCTGGCTAACAAAGATGTGTGGCAGGTAAGTGCTCTAAGCCCTTCCTACGCCGCTGAAAGAAAACACCCTTTCTGAGCAGCAGCCAGGGCAAATGTACTGTCCACACACGACTGTCACTGCTGACCTAAAGCATGATCCAGTTTAACCCTCCTCCTCTGCATGGGACCTTGGCTTTTTGTTTGGTTGTCTTCCCCTTCTCCATAAGTTTTTAGAAACAGTACTTTACTCTTGGTTGTCTGAAATTTCACAATTACACGTCTACATCACTTTTTTTTCCTTTTAGTGTGCTGGGCACAAGAACTATTTCAGTGTGAGGATATTTGCTCTTCTAATCAGGGCAATTTTCTTACGTTAATTCTATTACAATTTTCTCCCCTCTGTTTTGTGGTTCTGTTCCTGAAACTTCCATTAGTCCTGTTCTCCACTACTTGCCTTCCTATTCCATTTTTCTCTGTCTTCTTGAGTGTTCCTGTCTCATCTTTGAGTCTTCACCTTTTTTTATTTTGATTATCACCTTTTTATATAAAATCTCCTTTGTTTGCTCTCTGAATGTTCTTAGTTTGTAATATTCTGTTCTTGTTAATGGATGCAGTGGTTTTTAGAATCTTCAGAGACTAATGAGGAGGCCATTTATCCACTTACATTTTCATCTCTGCCTGAATGCTGCTCCTTTGGGACTGCTCCTTTGCAGTTATTTATGTTGATTCTCATGAAATAGGATTCTTCAGATGTTGGTCAAACCTTGGTCCTCCATTGTATTTAAAGTAGAGAGTCTACAACCTGGCTGGAAGTGCTACATAGCTGAGTGATTAGCTATTTCCATGAGGACCTCTAGATACCAGAGAGCTCACAGATTGGCTGTAGGGCCTGACACCCACGGGGTCCACCCCATTACTGCAGGGAGTTAGTTTAATTTCTTTTCAGAAGAATTCAGTTGTCCTCTGCATTACCACTGGAAAAATAGACATTTAGAAGAACAAGGAATCAAAAACCCTCACTTAATTTTTTAAACCGTGGTATAATGGACATACTATGAAATGTGCTAGTTTAACCACTTTCAAGCGTACAGTGAAGTGCCATTAAATTTATTTACACTGTTGTGAAACCAGCACAATCACCCATTCCCAGAACTCATGATCACAGACTAAAACTCTGTACCCATTAAATGCTAACTACCAATCACCCTCCTCCCCACAGCTCCTGGCTACTACTTTCTGTCTCTGTGAATCCAGCTATTCTGGGACACGGAAGTGAAACCATACAGTAACTGTAAATTAGTGACTGGCTTATTTCACGCCTCACAATGTCTTCGAGGTTCATCCTCCTTGTGGCAAGGGTCAGAATGCCCTCATTCTTTAAGGCTGAGTACTAGTCCAGCATGTGTATGTGCTCCGGTTGCTCATTTCCTCACCCAGCACCCATTTTACTCACTTAAAGCAACTAAGCGAGTGAGACTAAGACCAGTCCTGGTTACAAAAGGCAGGTAGCTGCTCAGCTCCCCAAAGATGGTGCCCATCCCTTCCCCTTTTCCTTCCTTCTCTCCAAGGAAAGTATCCATCATGAGCCCCCAGGCCATCCACAGAACGTACAGTCCAGGGCCCAAGACCCACATCTCAATTTCTCCACTCCCCCATCAGTATGGGTGGCCTTCTTGACATAAGACTAGCTATTTTTAGTAGAAATGTAAAACTGTCACCATTTTTAGCAGAAAAGGCAAAGGAGCCAGGGAAACTCCTTCCAACTGTCCTCTTCCTGCCAGGTCCTTTGGCAAAAGTTTCCAAAATTAGGATGAGCAATGAAAAACAGGTTTCGGTGTTCATCCTCATCCTGAGTACCCTGCCTCTACCCAAAACAGACAGCCTGGCTTAGTGAGAGCTGGAGTACAGGGCTAACTCACACAGTGGCCGTCCCTACCCTACATCCTGGGCTCCAGGTCCAGCAAGGTGAGGGGAGGGGCTACACAGCTTCACATAACACAGAGCCCTACATTCAAGGGGTACAGTGGTCTCCCACCCAACCTGTTTTTAGCTACCTTCCCCAAGGATGCCTCCCCACAGTGGCTTCATCTGTCCCATCTTGTCTCACCCCAGGAACTGAGAAAAGCCTTTTTCCCAAGCTCAGAAGCCAGGAATATCCAAAGTGCTTGTTCTGGTGTGCACAGCACGGTCCATGGTGGCCAGACAAGCTCCAGAGAGATGCACCGTGTATTATTCATGCTTCTCCCTCTTCCCCACGGCTCCTGGGGAGGCTGCCACTTGCCCACTTGCTCACTCAGAGGGGCTGCTCAGAGCACTGCCCCCACCTAAGTGCTCGCCATTAATAAAAGATAAACAAGAAGCACTGTGCAAGGACAGTGACATCTGCTGCCCAGGCCCCCAGCGGGTCCCCCCTTCTGAGTTTCAAAGCCACATGTGACAGGGGAGAGGGTTGGCAGGGCCCCAGCTGCAGCCTGAGCCTCCACACTGGGGCCTGGCCTCAGCTGTATTAAATCAACTCCCTGGCTCCAAATACGGACCCCCACCCTACCCCCCACGCAGCCCAGGGGGAACATCTGAAAACCAGAATTTCCCAGTGCTTTCTGGGAGGGCGAGTAGCAACTTCCAGCACTGACATCCTGCCGGCCTGTCATCAAGCCCCAGTCAAAGATCTAGGACTTGCCAGGCCCCCAAAACTACCACGGCTCCACCTATCCCATCACTGGAGAGTCACTGGACACCTGAGGACCCCTCCCATGCATGGCTGCCCATGCCCCAATCTTCTCCTGAGACATCTTTTCTTTCTCCTGATCCTCAAAGAGCCCCCAGAGTCAGGGGTCTTTCCTAAAGCCACACTGCGACTCTCATGTCTCTAAATACTTCTGCCTTTGTGGGTCCCTTCCTAAAACATGTTAAAAACTGTATTTCACAAATGTGTTAGTTTGAAAATGAATATAATCCAGGCTCCTGACCATATTGTAGTCATGTATTTTCTTCCAATTAGGCCTGCTGAGCTTAATATAGAAGTTGGCATTGTTCTTTCCTGCAAGAGCCCCAGATTTAACTTGTCCTTAGGGTGACCAACTCACCCACATTTGTCCAAAACTATCCCAGGGATCCTCTCAGGCTTAAGCAAACAAGGCTAGTTGGTCACCCTCCTTGCCCCTCCAATTTCATGTTCAGAGCTCCCCCAGATGCATGTATAACCAAGACAAACTGTCACAGCCCCACACCTGCTCCTAGGAGCAAGGCCCAAAACGGTAGCTGTGAACAAACACTGCAATGGTACCTGCTCTGTGCAAAAGTTGGGCTGGAAACACAATCCCTGTCCCTCCTTAGAGCACAGATACCCTTTCATGCACACAGTAACTCTAAGATGCAATTATGAACACACAGTTCACAGGAGAGAAAAACATGTTTCTGAGGGGTCAAGGAACAGTCCCAAGCTTTCCAGTTTGAAAGTGGATGTCCAAGGACTCTCTTCCTCCAAGCCTGGGCAGTGGCTCTGTGAGGACCAGACTCTTGAGGATAAAGGGAGCCAAATACTGTGGCCTTTGGCCCAGTGAAGTAGGGTGACCAGGACAGAATGGGACTCTGGCATGACTGCAGGGTGGCAGAAAGCAGCCTGAGGCAGTGCTAGCCCCTCAGTGCCCCCTGCAGAACAGGTATAGTGCTACCACCTGTGTACACAGCCTGACCAAGCCACCAGAGGACAGAGCTCCAGCAGCTCCGAAGCCGTCGACTAGGTCTCTAATAAGACAGATCCCAGGACCCCTCCCAGCCCCAGCCAGTCATGGCTGAGATGTGCAAAGGTTTTTATATAACATCCACTATGTAAAAAGCCAGAAGAGAGTTGATACCCCCCCCTTTTCTCTCTACAGTTGGAAAGTCCAGGACAACGACCAAAATTCAAGTGGCTCCATGTACAATCCAGAGGAATGACTCCAGTGAGAGGCTTTGGGGAAGGTGGAAGGCAGGCAAGGGAGCAGACTGCTGGTGGGGAAGGCTAATCTGTGCCCACTCATTAAATGACAAAACACATACAGGTTTAATCCAAAGGCAGAATCACTCAGTGCTACCCAATGTCATGATGAGCCTACCCAGCTAGGCAACCTTAGGCAGATAATTTAGCCTCAGTTTCCCTCTCTATAAAATGGAGAAGATGGTTGTAAGGACAAACTGAGCTGTAATATTTAGCCTGGTGCCCAGCAATTAGGAAAGCATCAGTAATATCATCTGTAATACTACTATGTATTCTAAGAACTTAATTGCCTAGAACTTAATACATAACGAATATTCACTAACTGGATGATTCACCGTGGAAACCAAGGTATAGCCCAAAGAATCCATGTAGGTACCATGGTGCTATCATTCAGAACTAAAATGTTCTCCCAAATTCTGATGTGCTCAGAGGTAAGGTTTCTGGAGGTATTTGAATCATGAAGTCAATATTGCTGACTTGTGGGTAGGAGTTGGTGCCTGGTTGGAGGTGGATCACCGGGAGCAGTAACCTGGAAAAGTACACCTCTCTCTCCAGTTCCTCTCTGCTCCCTCTGCTTCCTGAAGTGAGCACTTTCCTTCCACTAGATCTTTCCACTATGCCATTTCTCCCTTAGAGCCAGCCGAGACCACAGATTGAAAATGCAAGCCAAACTAAACCTCTCCTTTAAGCTACAGCTATCAGGTATTTTGTCATAGCAACAGAAAAGTGACTTAAGACACGGTAATTCCAATCAAGAACCCAGCCAATGTGCTGAGTTTCCTAATGGTGGAATAAGCCACATCAGCACAAAAAGCTGACTAGGCCTTTCAATTGCTAGGTATGGAGCTTCCCTGCTCTCCCAGGGAGTGTCCAGTCAGTCCCTAGGCTACCCAAGGCTGGATGCAACATCTGAGAAGGAGATGGAGGAAGGAGGCCCAGCCAACTGGCAGTGTGGTATGTGAGTACTGCAGGCGCCAAGGCCAGTATGGGCGTGCCTGGGCCTCGACTCTGCCAGAGTGCGGAAGCCATCTGATTCATCTGGCTCCTTGAACACAAGTAGGGATGGAGGTCCCCACCTCCTGCAGCAGGTGACTACAGTGAGCCAGCCTCGGTGCTGTTTGCATTCCAAAGCACCTCTGCCCCTATGCTTTTCTCATTTCCTCTGCAACCTATTAGGCTGTGCACGGACAATTCCAGGTAGAGAATGAGGTTGGACAAGGAGACCTGTTCCTCACCTGGAGTCACATATGCTTCGCTCTATGATACTATGCGAGCTGAGGCACCAATGACTGTTCCTACCCAGCTGGTTCCTGATGGACTGGGGGTCTGCCAGGATGGGGTGCCTCAGCAGGCCAGTGTCCCTAGGAAGACAGTGAAATCATCCTGTCTGCTTTGTTTTGGGGACCAAACACACAAAATGAAATCACAAACCTAGAGAAGAAAACATTGACTTCCTTTGAGAAATGAGTCTGATTTTCCCATTTCATAGATGGGAAATGTGAGGCTCTGATCAACAGAGGTGACTTTGGGGTTACACAGTGAAATTAGCAGGTCTTTGGGATCCCCAGCTGGTGCTGTCTCTACCATTATGCTTGGTTGTGAAGCCTCAGAGCAGGAGCAGGGGCCCTCTAAGCCTCACTTGCACCCACCCCGAACACGTGGGAAATGGGGTTTGTGAACAAGTAGGGCTGCAGTCACTCATTTTGCACAAATGATGCCCCTGGTCAGTTAGAGTAAGGATTAGCAAACTACACTTCCAGAGCCAAATCTGTCCCCAGCTTGTCTTGGCAGACAGCCTTGCTGATTCCCACACATCTGTAGAAAGATATGGCAGAGGTGAGCTGTGAAACAAACTTTGTGTATCACCTAGAAAGAAAAGCATTACTCTGGCCCTTTGCAGACAAGTATGATGATGCTGACTTGGACAGTACCATGCCCCCGTGGATCAGGAAGGAAACGGACCCAGCCAGAGGTGTGTCTGGGCTGGGATCACACCACAGAATCAGCAAAGCCACACTTCCCCTGCTTCAAACCCCCCCACACACCCCCAGACCACCAGCAAGGATCCCACAGAGTCACAGCCATCCTACACTCGCACTGCCCACCCTAACCAGGGCACTTACTTGCACCCTTTCCAAAATGTTCTGGAGGAAGTAAGGATATAAGGTCCTTAAACAGCACCTTTTGGTATCCTGGCTTCCAAAACATAGCCTTCGTATAGCTTAAGGAACAGATGCTCCTGGACTTTCAAAGTGGCTATGTCTGCACCAAGTCTCAGAAGCTGAGAGGACAGTTAGTTGAAACGGCACTGAATCCCTCTACCCTTCTGGACACCCTCACTCAGCAGCACAGTGCAGTGGAGGTGTTTCCCCACAGTCGGGTATTTCCCTTCACGATCACAGGGCTGGCTGGGAGCATTGCAGGAGAGATGCACACCACGTATTCATAGCCAGGGCAGAGATCCAAGGAAGCCCAGTTCTACAGAGCGCTGTAAAGCTGGGAAACAGTTAAGCTAAACCATCATAAGTAGGAGACAGCCTGTCCAGACAGATTCAGTTAAAACCTGCTGCCCAGCGGCTGCGCTTGGCCCTAGTTTCTAAGTTCCAAGGTGCTCAACAGTCCCAGCCTTGGGCTTGGAGCTGGGTGTGAATCCTGGCTGAGGGACCCTGAATAGATCAGTGCCCTGCTGGAGCCATGGGGGTCTGCAAGGTGGTGGTCTGGGGCTGTGGGGGAAGCTTCCCAGCAGAGAAGAGTGGAACCAAGCCAGCCTGCCATTCAAGATCAATAAACACTGGCTGCTATCATTCACTGTCAGTGCATCCTAGAATGTAAGAAAGAAAACCAAGCTTCTACTCAAGTGCTCTGGTAGACACAGAAGCTTGCAACTAAAACACCTTGTCTTGTGTTAGGTGAAATATGAAGTTGTAGTCGGGCAAGGCTGCCATGTGTCTGTAAACCCAGCTACTTGGAAGGCTGAGGAAGATCAAAGTTTGAGGCCAAAAAAAAAAAAAGAAAAAAAAATGGGCAAGCAATGTAGCTCACTTATACAGTGATTTCGTAGCACAACCAAGGCCCTGGGTTCAGTCCACAGTATTGTTTGAGAGAAAAAGAGAGGGAGAGAATTTTTGCCAAATATGGCAGCAGTCCCATTATTTTAGTGCCACCACATCTATCATTGTCTGTAATATGGTGGCCAAGTTTTACAACACAATGAATGAATCCTCAACCAGACTTCTCTCCAGACCACTAAAGGTCTGATTAAGCAGCTCTTATGGAATGCACTAATTTCAAAAACAATTTTAAAATCCTCCTTTGAATTAATTTCCAGATGGTCTATAAAACTGACAAATAAATCTATTTCTTATGCCTTCTGCTAACAGCAATTTCTTTGAAGTCTAAGCACTCTCCTTTACTCATCTAGAAACTATAGTTATATGTCTATAGATGAAGGTCTCAGGAAAATTCCTGTAACTACAGGTTTACCCCATAGGAAGCCCAGGAGGCCAAGGCCAACCCTCCCACACGGCAGGCAGCCTTGATAATGCAGCGTAGGTTTTTACTTCAGAAAAGAAGGAGGTTCCTGCAAGCTGTATGCCATGTCCCACTGACACAGTCTCAAATGTATGAAGTAACTCAAGTACAAGATGATTTCTTGCAGCATTGTTGGAAAATAGCAAAAGATTGGAAAACTAAATATCCATCAGAGAGAGACTCATTAAATAAATTACAGCCTGTCTGTGTAATGGAATAACAGACAGCCATAAACACGAATGAAGAAGAGCTTTGGCTCTAGTATAGAACAATTTCCAAGATGCATTGTCAAGTGAAACAAGACATTGACAATTGCATTAAAACAACATATATATGTATGTATGTGTGTAAATTTATAGATAAGCACACAAATATAAATATTCACAGATACAGGTATTAGTTATGTGCACATCTAGCCTATCACACAAAGGGTATGTGATGGATGAGTAACATTGTTTGCCTCTAGGGAAGAGAACTAGTTGGCTACCTGGCTGATAGGACTAGGGAGAGTTTCCACTACAGGTCTTTTCTTGCTACTGAATTCATTTTGTAAAAGCTCAAGTGATCATTAAGTAAAGAAGTTTGTCTTTTAATTAACAAATATATAACTGTAAGTTGAGTACCCCTTACCCAAAATGCTTGGGACCAAAACTATGGCAGATTTTGGAATATCTGCATAGACATACTGAAATATTTGGGAGGCTAAGACAGGAGGATCAAAGTTTGAGCCTACCACAGACAACTTAGTGAGATCTTGTCTCAAACTAAAAAAGATATTATAAAAGGCTCAGATGTAGATCACTGGGTTCAATTCCCAGTTCTTGGGGAGGTGTTGCGTGGTCTGTGAAAAGGTCAGAGCAAGACAGCTCTGAAGCCGGTCTGGTCCCAGGTTGAAATGGGATAAAACAGGCTTTGTCTCCTCCTTGGGGTGTCTTTATCAGCCCCTCACACTACACCCTTAGTGCAAAGTGTGTGAGCCTTGGTCCTCATCCAATGGCACTCAGCAAGTGAGTGAACTGGTCAACTCTAGAATAAGACAGACACCAAGGATTTCCTCTTCCAAAAACCGACCACCTCATGGGTCTTCTGCCTGAGTGGGTATTAATTACAGTTCTTTCTCAAAATACAAGTTCTTTTTTCTATCTACCTCATCTTCTATCTTTAATTTTGCATATGAAAAGAAACAAGCATAATGATTTCCAGCTGACAATGTAAACTAAAAGCCTGCCAGCCAAATGAGAGTGAACACTTATTTAATTTTTTTTAATTTTATTTATTTATTTAGGGGATTAAGACAAGATCTTGTTATTTGCTCAGGCTGGCCTTGAACTCACAACAATACTCCTGCCTCAACCTTCCAAGTGCTGGGATTACAGGTGTGCACTTACACATTGGCTGTACACTTATTTAGAAGCACATTACAGTTAGTGGAATAAAGCCCACCTGAGGGCAGAAAATACAGACCTTGGGACTAGCACAGGAGCCCCTGAGGTAAGGTTGGGTGAGTTGACATTCCTGGTTTAGTGACCACACAGTGACAGGACAGGAGCCTGCAGCCCATCGAAATGATGACACATGGGGATGGGCCAGCCACCCTTCAGTGCCCACCAGCACAGGGCACTCCAAGGAGGAAGGATGCCTGCGTAACCACATGTTTGTCTAGCCAAAGGTCCAAACTGATGGTCTCTATGTGGTCTAGAACCCCCAAGCCATGAAAAGAGTACAACACTGATTCCATGTCTGCATTACCCCTGCGGAACCTGGCGGGCATCCAGAAAAGCACTTTGGAGGGAGAGTCTCAACTCAGGCCATGAAAGTTTCCTACAGGTAAATCTCTACTCATTATCCCAAATTACAAAGTGCATGAATGCTCCCACATACAAACACTCATGAGCAAGAGCCAGCAGATACCATAAAGAGCATATCAAAGTCAGCTTAAGAGAGGATTAGTGAGTGCCTAGCAGAAAGATAAAGGTGGATAACATAAAAATGAGCCGAAGAGGCATGGAGGTTAGAAGAGAAAGTTCCAGAGAAGAGAATGGAGGAAAGAGAGAAAAAGGCATAATTTGGAGAAATAATGGATGAAAAATTTCCAAAACTAAAGAAAAATATCTACCCTAAGATGTAAAAAAATAAAATTGCTACATATCAGAACACACAAATGTAACTGAAGCATGGCCTAGATACACATTTACATCAGGAAGAATAGAAAAATGGGAAAGCTGAGTATCAATCACATAGATGCCTAACTCCTAGTAATAACTCAAACCTAACGAAGGAAGGAAAAAGACATTATGATGATATAAGAAGAAATGAATGAGAAGTGTTGCTTGGTCTGTGATCAGCTGGCCATGATGGTACACACCTGTGATCCCTGCACTCCAGGAAGCTGAGGCAGGAGAATCACAAATTCAAGCCCAAACTAAGCAACAGCCATTTACTGAGACTCTGTCTCAAAATAAAAACTAAAAAGGTCTGGAGAGGGCATGACTTAGCATGAAGACCCTAGGTTTTATCCCTAGCACTGTCCTCCCTGCAAAATAGAATGAGATAGAACACAAAGAAAGAAGAAAGGGAACCAACCAACTTCCAAGTTAGACCTTTGAAAGGATCACTAACCCTCTGTTCAATCTCACAAAGGGCTGGGGGTGTAGCTCAGGGGCAGAGCACATTGCCTGCCATGCACAAGGCCCTGGGATCCAGTCACCTCCACAAGACAATAGAACAAAACTAGAGAAGAAACAGAAAGCACAAAGAAATGGCCTGAGGAGTTACGGAGAAGCAGGGGCACAAACACAGCCGTTAAATCTGCAAGCAGGAGAAATGAACACATTCCCAAAGAGAGACTGATTGGTTTAATGAAAGACAACTCAAAAAGAAATAGAAAGCTCAAATTACTCTAACCATTAAATAAACTGAACTAGTAATTAAAAAGAAAAAAACACACCAACTCAAACAAACCAGCCAACCCAAGGTAAAATTGGTTTGTAGTCTGAGTTTTTCTAAGCCTTCAAGGAATAGCTAATTCTGGACATCTACAAATATTCAAAGCACATCCTTCCCTGACACTTGACATGTACAATATACAAATACATATAGATCTCTGAAGATCTCCTAACTTGTACAAATACTTGAATATTTAAAAAAGGAGCATTTCTTGTGACATCTTAGAAGGCTAATTTGATTGAAACTTTAAATATATAAGGACAGAAGAAAAAGAAATTTATAGGCTAATCTTACTGGTAAATGCACACCCAAAAGTCTGAAGAAAAGTTTTACCAATTAAATAGTAAAATTTTACCAGTCCCACAAAGGAGACTCAAGTTTATCCCAAGAATAAATGTTGCAAAAACAGAAAGTCATTTCAATAAGAAAATAAAAGAGAAATCTCATGATTGTCTCTATAGTTGCAGAAAAGCATAGAAAAAATTCAGTAAATGTTCAAAATTAGGAGACAACAGTATACATAGAATAAAAAGAAACTTTTAAAATTACTAACAGAGGGCTAGGGATATAGCTCAGCGGCACAGCACCTGCCTGATAAGTGCAAGGTCCTGAGTTCAATTCCTGGTCAAAAAAAAAAAAAAAAGATTTTAATCTTCATGTAGGAAATCAATTTTATGTGGTTTTGGGGGGGGGGGTACCAGAACTCAAACTCAGGATCTTGTGCTTGCCAGGCAGGCACTTAAGCCACTGAGCTATATCCCCTAAAACAACACATTAAACATTATTCTTATGGCAAAGCTCAGAATTATACCCTCCTACAGAAAAAGAGGCTCACTCACCAAACTCTGTCAGTCAATTAAAGATTCTAAAGTTGTGCAAACTAAAAAAAGTTGATAAAATAATCTAAAATTCACAACTTAAAATGTGTTTAATCCAATCTGAGATGTGCTCAGTCTAACCTGAGATGTATTATAAAATACATATTGCGTTTTGAAGACACTAACGAGAAAATAAACAATATAAACCATCGATTGCTTTTTATAGTGATTGTAAATTGAAATAATATTGTTTAAGCCAATAAAATATACATAAGATTTATTAAAATCAGTTTCACCTATTTCTGTCTTTTTAAGTAAGACTATCAGAAATTTTAAAACATAGCTTAAATTATATTTCTACTGGACAGTGCTAATCTAGACAATATAGCAAGACGCAAAAAAG
This sequence comes from Dinomys branickii, assembly GCA_004027595.1. Classification (NCBI taxonomy): domain Eukaryota; kingdom Metazoa; phylum Chordata; class Mammalia; order Rodentia; family Dinomyidae; genus Dinomys; species Dinomys branickii. The sequence continues at coordinate 168,265 of PVLD010000339.1, read as the reverse complement.
AAAAAAGAATTGGAAAGAAGAAAAAAGTTTGTATAACTTGCAAATGACATGATTAAATAAAATGTCTATAAAACCCAGAGGGAGAAATTTAAAACTAGTAAGAGATCAGCAAGGTTGTTAGAAAAAGGATCAATATATAAAGTTTAATGATATAAACACTGTTAATGGCCTAGATACCAATGGTGAAGAATTAGAAACTATAATATTTAACTATATACTTACCATTTACATCTGCAACAAAAACTGTATGGTATTCATGAATAAATTAAACAAAAATGTGTAAGAAATCTTCACGATACAAACTGTAAAACTATGTTAAAAGAAAAAATCGAGAAAGCGCCTGATCATGAGTCAGGAAAACAATGTGACAAAATCTTCTCCCCAAATTAATCTACAATTCCAATCAAAATCCCAGTAGGATGACAAGCTGAGCCTAACATTCCCGTGGTAAAACAGGTCCACAAAGGAGTGAAGAAAATTTAAAAGAGAAATAGGTGTGAGGAGTCATGGTAGTAAATGTTACACTGACTTAAACACTGTAGATTGCGCTATGACAGATGGCATGAGGAAAAACTAATGGACCAAGTGAACATGGCACAGAGCTCAGAAACATAGCCACACAGGTAAGGAAAATGGATACTGGTTGCTCTTATGTTTTAAAAAAATTGTTAAAATTAATAAATGGAAGAACTGCCTCCTGGGTTTAGTACCCAGAGTACTCAACACTCTGAGAAGCTAGGGTGGGAAAATAAGCTAGGATAGTAACTTGGCAACATGGTAAGATCCTGTCTCAAAGCAAAAAGCTAAAAAGGGCTCGGGATGTAGCTTACCTAACCAGAGGCCCTAGGTTCAGCTCCTGGTAAGAAAGGAAGTGGAAGGAAGAGGAAGAAGAGAGAGAGGAAGAAAGAATAACTACGACTAGGACAACAAATTACCCGCATAGAAAACTAAAACAAAAGTTCATCCCAGCATTGTAGGAAAGACTGAGCAATTCCAGCTAGATTAGAAAATGATATGTAAATGTATAATTTTTTAAAGATTTAGAAGAAAACACAGGAGAATCGCTTTCTGACCTCAAGGAAGGAAAGGACCTCTTAAGATATAGAAGCCAGCCACACAGGGCCAGAACTACACACTTGATTGTGTTAAAATGTGCAATTGTTGTCCTAGTTAAACAAACCATACACCAAGATAATGATCAACCAAAGACTGGGGAAAATTATTTATTATGTAACTAACCAAGAAATTATTAGCATCTCTTTAATTTTTTTTTTCTGGAAAAAGGGAACCATATAGTAAGAGGCAAAGGAGATGAATATGCAGATCAGGGGAGAAGAAACCCAAAAGTCCAAAGCATTGAAAATGAGAGGCATGTAAATTAATATAAGATCATTCATACTTATTATATTGGAAAAAATATTCAAGTCACTAATCAACCATTACATGAAAAGTGAGGGTGAAGAACATGTCTAGCTACTTTGGAGAGCAATTTTGCAATGTCTAATTAAGTGGAAGGTACAGATACCCCATACCCAACAATTCTACCCTTAGACTGGGGCTAGGACTTTAAGCTATCCACTGCAATACAGAGAAAGATATTTCACATCACACTATCATCATTTGTGCATGCACACACCCAAATACATACAGGCACGCACAAATGAGAAAGTCTGACAAAACTTTCTACTTGCAATGCACTGCGCTATTTTCTATTTCCTCTTTTCAGATGTCCTTGCCCACAAAATTGATTTCTTAACCACCTGCTCTAAAATAATTCTTTCCACATGGACACAAAGGGAGAGTATTCCACTCATACCAACAATGTCTGCAATTAAAATATTTAAATTATTTAAATTTTTAAAAAAACCTTAATCTAAGAATCTATGCAAGAGGGGAAATAAATAGGTTGTAGAATATTCATTTATTGTGTAGTCTACAGGGCTTTCAACAAGCAAATCAGAGCTTTGGTTAGCGATATGCATCACCATACTGCAGGCAGCAGTGTGTGTTCGCACAGAGGTATGGGCATGCATATATAGTCCCTTGGTATCTGTGAAGTAAGGGTCCCAGGATTACTTCCCTTCACTGAGATACCAAAATCCTCAGATGCTCAAGTCCCTTACATGAAAAGTCATAGTGTTTGTTTATAACCTATACACATTCTCCTGCACACTTTAAATCATCTCTAAATTACTAAAAATACCTGAAACGGTGTAAATGCTCTGTTAATAGATGTTATACCATGTTGCTCAGGGCATAATGACATGAAAAGGTCTACCTATTCTGTATAAATGCACTGTGTTCCACTCTCAGCTGACTGAATCCACAGATGGAGTATCGGTAGGTACAGAGGACCAACTATACATAGTAAAAAGATAGGTGAATACCTGAGAATGATAAATACAAGTTCTCTGCTTTATATCTAGGAGTCACTCAAGAGCCTTATGCATGCATAGGTAGGATTTTTAGAAGATGATTGGACTAAGGTTGTTATGACTGACTTGCTCTTAGGAGCTGGGGTCTAATCTGAAGAGATGGGCCACTGGGGGCTCAACCACAATGGCCTAGCTTCCTTCCTGGCTCCTCCCTCCATCCTGTTTCCCAGCCACCACCACACGGGCAAATCCTCTCACCACACAGCTTCTGTCTGGAGCCAGCCAACCCAGGCCACCACCAACCAAAATAAACTCCTCCTCCTTTAAGTTGTGGATGTGGGGTACTGCATCTCAGCAATGAGAGAGTGACTAACCCAAGAGGTAACAGAGCCAAGTGGAAGCCCACAGGTGTTTAAATTGGTTTAAAGCAGGGAGAGTCATGGGACCAGTCTACCCCAGTAGGGACTGTTTTATCATTCACATAATAAAAGTAGATGGTTAGTCAATCTGATTTTTGCTTTTGAATTTCCCCATTGTTTTTACCCAGGTTAGACCATTCTCTACCTTGATATCTCATAGATCAAAAGCAGGACAAAAAAAATTAAGATATATGCAGGTATGGCTATTGGTTACAATTTTTTGTGTGCTTGAAATATTTAATATTTAAATATATATAAGTATTCTCTGTATCGCAGATGGAAAACCCCAACATAAGGAGAGTTCTGCATCCACAGAATCAACCTGTTGCAGATGAAAATATTTGAGGGCTGGGAATGTAGCTCAGCAGTGCAGCACTTGCCTGGCAAGCACAAGATCCTGAGTTCAATTCCTGGTACCAAAAATAAATTAATGTTAGTAATCTATCTGGAAGGATATATGGAGGTCAGCTATAAATATTTTATACAGGGGACTTAAGCATCCAAGGATTTGAGGGGTCCTAACACCAAACTATCACAACTGTGTGTATGTATGTTCTCCAAAGATCAGACATGCCAAGATAAGGTACTCCCAGAGCTATATTTCATGTATGATCAAAACTGATAATGTGGTGCCTGTCACTAGCTGGGGCCTGGTAGTCTGGATGGATACTACCTGGGGAGGCCTCACAGACCCATCTAAAACAACCATCTAGGCAGACCAACAACTCTGAAATCAATAGTTCCCTAAAGTTACCTCTGATCAGTTCCCACCAAAGACATACGTTGGCTGGACTCAGCTCCTGGACAGCTCTTTAAGACTCTGCCTCAATTACCTTTTCTTGAGGCAGTTTCTTTGTCAAATGTGTACAGCAAAGTCTTCTCTGTCTCAGAAGTATGGAGCAGATCCCATAGAAAACAAACATGAAAAGGAGAATGTGTTGGCATGGAGTAACCAATGTGCTACTCGCCAGAGAGGTCTGAGGCCTGCCCAGAGAAAATGTGTCCACACTAGGGACACTAACAAGATGACACAAGTGGACCACTGCACACCAGGCATAGTCACAGCATTGTCCTCATTACAGATGAAGAAATGTATGTTGTCAGTCATTTCCCCATAAGCATATAGCTAACTGTGTCAGAGCAGTGCTCTGAAGCTAGCCTTCAATCCTAATTCCAGGCAATACTCTTTTCCTCTGTCAGAGCTGCCTGCAGCCAAGAGACCACTATCAAGTCTAGCTATGTTGTCCCCTACCAACTGACCATCCTTTGGAGGGATTTGCTTCTGATCAGATTTATATGCTTATCAAAAACCAGTCAGCCTGAAACAATAGACTGTTGGCTCCAAAAATGAAAAGGCTAGCTGCCTAGTCACAACTGCATCGAGTGTCATGCAAATAGCAGACAGTAAACCGAAGAGGGAGCACCCACGTGGGTTAGACCTGGGGCTCAGAGTCACTGACATGCCCACTGATGGGTACACAGCGACGTCCTTCCCTCTTGCTTCCTCCAAGCCCTAGAAACAGCACTCAGCACGCACATCATGCATAACTCCACAGAAAATCAGTGATGGCTTGCAATGGGACAAAGTCCACTAACATCCTGTAAAAGCAGCCTAAGAAAAGATCTGTATACAAAAGGGTTCTGCAGATACCTGGGCCCCATCTCATGGCTCCAATTATTTGTATTAACTGAATTTTCTCATTTTTTTTTTTTTTATTCATTATGCTCTGGCATCCTAGGCCTCCATCCCCAAGACTGGCCAGCTCTTAGTAATAGCAAAGGATCGCCCAGGTGTGAGCTTTTTATACGCGGCCTACCCGCCCAGCCAGTGCTCTAGCTCTCTTACACTCCAGAATACAACACTGCCCTGTTCTGAGCACCCCAGGGCCAGGCTCCAGACAGCCAGGGCCAGCCCAGTACCCCAAGTCCTGCTCAGATTATGCCAACTAGCCATCCTAAGCCTGCCGACCCTACCTCACTTACTCCTTCCCACAAAGAAATTTGTTAGGGACTGGGGTGTAGCTCAGTAGAGTACTTGCTTAGCATGCACAGGGCCCATCTATCCCCAGCTCAAACCAAAAAAGAAGGAGGGAAGGAGGGAGGGAGGGAAGGAGAGAAGGAAGGAAGGAAGGACGGACGGGGGAAGGAAAAGAGGGAGAGAGGGAGAGAAGGAGGGAGGGAGGGAAGGAGGGAATAATGCACTTCATTGCACACTATACAGAGCACCCAGACATGATGTGGAGGATAATACGCCCCCCTCCCCACCAAGATGTGCAGCTGCAGTCACAGGTCATACTGACCTGGGCTCAGAGTTAAGCCAGCATGCTGCAAGCTCTAACTTTTGTCACTGAGCCACACAAGCCAACTCCAGACCACTCAAGGTACTACCTAGTGGTTTATAACCCCATTAACATGACTTTGAAAAGCCGGAGAGAATTGGTTTCCAACTGAATTTTAAGTCCTGGTTTGCGGATTCTGTTGAAAGAGAATCTTAAATTCAAATGCCAAGTGTCCCTAAATGGCCTTCATGTGTCATGACTGCCAGCGAGGACATCTGGGAGAACTGAAGGATGCTCAGGCCCAGGAGTCCTGGCTGTTGGCAGCTCTATGCTGGTGGCCAGCCATGGTTACCACAGTAGTGGGGGGTGGTGCAGGGGAGCTAATGCTTCTAAGGGCAACAGCACATTTGAGGGGTCTGCTCTCAAGGTCAACTCTGGCAACAGCCCTGTGAAGACAGCTAGATTCTCTGGGTGCTTTACAGAAGAAAATGAATCTAGCACCCAGCTAAGGAACTGCAGGTGTGAGAGGCATTTCTCATACCTACCGATCCAGTGTACAGAACTTGATACAGAACCTAAGTTTCTGCCCCAGTTGCAGACTCTCACTCTGTCCTCCGAGGGAGCTGTCCCCAGGAAACATGGTCTGATACTACTGCTGCCACAGGCCAGGACTTGTCCACTCTACCTCTGTATTCCTAAAATCCCCAGTGCCAGAAAATTCATCTCCAAGGCCCTTGAGTCCTTAGGCCCAAGCAGAAGAGGAAAGAAAAGGAACCAAATCAGGGAAAGGAAGTGCAGGGGGCTGCATAGGCAGGAGAGAAAGGCAAAGGAGAGAAGAAAGGAATTCAGGGAGCTTGGAAGCAGGGCCAGGGGAAGGAGTGTCCTGGAGCAACCCAGGCTGGTAAGACCAAGCAGGCAGCTGCCTACCTGGGTTCTTGGTCCCCAAGTGTCCTCAACTGTCTGTGTACTGAGTGTACACATTCTGTCACCACCCTGAAAGGAGGAAAGTCTTTCCCAGCTGCATTGAGCCAGCACCTCTAGTGGATTATGTGCAGAGCTTCAAGAAAGGAAGGAGGGGTCACACCCAGATGGTTACACACTCCAAAAGAAAACAAACAAGCTGCCTGCTGCTACTCCATGGAGAACCAACCACTGTGGGTCTCTACCACTACCTGACATGGCCCACTCATCTTGCTGGGGGACCAACAGCCTGAGGCCCAGGAATGAAGTGACCTTCCCAAGTTACAGGCCAACAAGAAAGAGCTACCCTTAAGCTCAGCTCTGTCTCCCATCAAAGCAGAAAGTCATTGATTTTCCAACTGCCCAGATGCTCAATGCAGTCACAGGCAGGCTCACTCTGGGGAAGGAGCAGCAGCTCAAGGAGGCCTGCGGGCTGCTCAGGGATGTGCCAGACCTGCAAGATGGATACGCTGTTCTCCAAGGCAGGCACAAAACCACCCCTTCACAAGCTGGTTAGATGCGGTTGTCAGGCCCTAAAGATCCCTAGAGGTGAAGGTAACCGAGATTTGAGGGATCCCAGTGTCACAAGCCGCCATTCGCGACATCAGGCTCAGACCACATCCGTGGCACACAGCCCCAGTCTCAGCCCCCAAACCGACCCCCACCAGGCCAGGCCCGCTGAGCGATGCCAGGACCTCCTTTTCTGCCTCCAGCAGGCTCTACCCCATCCTCATCTCTTCCTGCCCATTCTCTAAAATCTTGTTTCCAAGGAAAATCTTATTTTCTACCAGTTGAACCCTAAGGCTTCAGGATATCAACCCTGGCACTCGACAGTGGCGAGCAGGGTGCAAACACAAGACTGATAAGCTGTCATCGGGCCAACGACCCTAATTCCTTGTGGGAAGAGATGCCACCCCCTGTACCAGACAGGCATCAGACAGGGGTTCTAAGCCATGCTGACGCCTCTTCACCAAGCAGAGAGCACAGTTATGACCTGACTTTTACTATTGGTTGAAAGGACCACTTAAGAAACTCACATGGTGACTGCAAGGGGAACACTGGTTCCCCAAGCGCTGTAACAACTACAGCTGAGCAAAATCCACACCACTGGCCATTTCTGCAGCTGAGACTCTGGCACTAGCAGTGTTCATTTAATCCTGAGGACGTGAACGTACTTTAGAAGCACAGCTTATTTAGTCCTCATTGCCCCTGGTGCAGGAAGTATGATTAAGCCCCTGGAAACTGAGGTCTGGACAGTTAAGTGACTTGGTAAACATCAAGTCTGGGATTCAAACCCAAACTTCCAGCTACCAGACAAGATGTGGCTCCGTCCTTGACTCCCTCCCTCTGCTACAGGATATGCACCGTCTGTGTGACAGTCAGATAGCATAGAAAACACTAAAAACGCCTTCAGAACATGGAACTATTACAATCACCCCTCAGTGTCCGTGAGGGATTGCTACCAGGAACTCCCTGGATACCAAAATCTGTGATGCTTAACTCCCTTATATAAAATGATGTCATATTTGTGTATAACCTACACGCATCCTCCTGTGCACTTTATATCCCCTCTTGATTCCCTAATACAATGTAAATGCTATTTCATAGTCACCACACTACGAGTTTTAGGGAATAATGACAAGGAAACAGTCTGTGTTCGTTCAGTGCAGATGCAATGTTGTTTCTGAGTATTTCTGACCTACAGTTGGTTGAATCTGTAGATGAGGACTCTGGGGGTACAGGGGACAATGGTACTTTACCAAACACTCCACAGCCATGAAAAGTAACAAGAACCCCTGGAGCACAGCTTTTATTTCCCTGAGCGCGAGCCGCCCCGCTTGTAATGCACGTGACCTTTCCCCCAGGACAACACAAGTGCCTCCCTGGCCTGGCTTCACCATCTTGCTGGGCACTCAGCTGCCGCTGAACACCTGTCCCCACACTGAGAAGCCTGCCGACCTTCAGGGAGGTCTAGTCCCTGCGGCGGAGGCCTCTGTGCCATGAGGTTTTCCATGGGTGTGGCACTCGCCAATTTCCCGTTTAGCACTGTTACCAGAGCCGATTCATTGCCCTGGAATAACTTCAAGCATGTCCCACAGGCCCCAGGGGAGGGCAGGCCAGCCACCAAGCCTGGGCCAGCCACAGAGTGCAGAGGCAGCCAGAGATCGGAAGACAGCGAAAGAATGAGAAACAGAGGGGAGGAGACAGCAGTAAGAAGAAAGCAACAGAAGGCGAGGGAGAGGGAAAGAGGGACCAACCGAGGGGTGCAGAATGACAGAACCAGACACCCAGCAGACAGACAGAATGACAGAGACACAGAGGGTGGGTGAAACAGACAGAGAATGGAGCAAGAGGCAGAGACACGGAGATAGGGGGACAGAGACTGAGTGACAGGAAGGTACAGACAGACAGAAAGACGGCACAGTACAGCTGAAGGACAGACACAGGAGGCAGGAACAGCCACCCAGACACAGAGAGAGCGTGACAGGGACAGGAACGGCAGAGTCAGGCATCTCACAGGCCAGGCGGGGAGGCTGTGAGGACAGCACTCTCCCCTGCTGTGTACCAACCCCACCCCGGGGCCTGCACGGCCCAATTGGCATACTCACTGCCCTGTCCTGCCCTGCCAGACCCTCGAAGGCAGCTCACTGTCACCCTGAGCTCGGGGCTCTGTCGCTCCTGCCTTCCAGCCCCCTGAGGTGGGCACCTATGCCCATCTATGAGTGTGTGTGTCCTCTCAGCTGCACACGCCAAGAGGCATGTGCACCTGACTCACATGCACTGTGTAGCAAGCCCAAGGCCCTCGGAGCCTCCCCCTCACTCAGCCCTTGTCCTTGAGGGACGCCTGCTGGGGCTGGGGCATGGCACAGAAGGGACAGGGCAGAGACAGGTCCTCTGAGGGCAGAGAGAGCTGAGTGATTTACATAAACATGACAGCATAGAGCAACATAAGGCATCACCCCAGGATGGCCCTGTTTAGCCACAGGGCTGCACCTGCAGCCCCAGCCCTCAGCCCTGGGAGGCAGGTGCTCAGATCGAGACTAGAAAGACACATGGGCTGCCCAAGGACAGTTAGAAAGACCACTGCCCACCACCACCAGACTGCCACCTGCTCGGCAGCAAATACTGACCCCTAAATCTGCCAGTTTTCACTCAAAGCAACCTTTCCAAATAATTTTTGCACACACATCTGTGCTCACATACAAGTTCAGGCACATACACACACACACATATGCCTGCACTGACCTTGGCCAGGCAAACCCATGGCCCCAGCATGGAAATTGCCTGTAGGATCCCACAGTCTCAGCCCTGCATGTGCCTCTGGGCATCCCAAAGCCTCAGAAACCTCCTCCCTGAGCCAGGAAAGGAGCCACACAAAGGCAAGGATGGGGGCAGGGGGCATGTAGGATCTCCAGGCCCACACAGCCTGTCCTACAGGTACCCTGGAAGGTCCAGGTCTCCTCCTCAGGCCCTGGCCCACAGGCCCAGCTGCCAGCTCTTAGATGGAATGGACCACTAGCATACAGGATGGCGGTGATGATGGTATCAACAACCTCAGGTCAGAACCTCCTGGGAGCAGCTCTTGGGCACAACCCTATTACTTCCCAAGTGCACCCCCGGGTCTCAGCATTCAGAGGTGGGATGCCCACTTGCTGTCATCACACAGGTGGTAGGTGCCTGGGCATAGGTTCCACCCTAGCACTGTCCAAATCCCAAGTGTGAGATCCCTGTTATTGTTGCCACTTTTAAACCGTTTTGCTCTTTTTTGGGTTTTGACGCATAACTGTACATATTTATGAGATGTTCTGACTCATGCATCCAGTCAGGTCATTAGCATATTTATCACCTTAAACTGTTATCCCCTCTTCTAACTTCCTTGAGTGAGCCACTGTATCACTGTGAGCCATCCTAGGCCTGATTGCTTAATAACCAAACTCCCAAACTCACAGAGCCATGAGTTACGGGCACTTCTATAGAGATGTGAAGAGATGCATGCTCTACTGACCCACCATGAAATGTTCTGCTGGTTCTGGTACACAGTCATGTGTCACTATGAGACTGTGTGTGCATGCACCTGAGCATGTGTGTGTGAGGGCTGAGGCATGTCTACATCATGGTGTGTGCAATGTGTATGTATATGTCACAGGGGCTGGGGATATAGCTCAGTGGAATAAGCACCTGCCTAGCAAGTGCAGGGTCCTGAGTTCAATCCCCAGTACCGCCAAAAAAAAAAAAAAAAAAAATGTTAAAAATGTATATATCACAGTGTGTGAGGGATGTGAGTGCTGTGTACAGGTCATTGCAGGTAACATGTGAGTGTATCCGTCCATAACAGATGAGTTTAAGTATGTGGGTATGCATGTAGAAGGCAGTGTGTGATGACTGTAGATGTGTGTCTGGCTGTAAGTAGGAGGGATGTATCCTGTGGGTGTGCGAGTATGAGATGGTGTATGATAAGCTGTACATACATGTGGCTGAGTGAATGAGGAACATATATAAATGTATGAACAGGCACATATGTGATAGTAGGTGTAAGTGTGCATATGTGTGACTGAGTATGTGAGGGATGTGTGTAGTATGTGGGTATATGTCATTATGGGTATGAGAGAGTACAGAGGAAGTGTGTAAATGTGTGCATGTATATGTATGGTGTGTGATATGTGTGTGTCTGGAGTGTGTGTGAGGGGTGTGTGAGTGCTGTGTGTGTGTATATAGAGCACATATAGGCACTTCCTCCAGGATGTGTGGGTCTAGACTGGCCCAGGAGGATAAAGAAACCTCTCTGAGCAATTGTGAGGCATGGTCACCGAGGATGGTGATTTTCGGCCTCAGAAGTCACGGCCTCAGCAGAGAATCCATTTTAGTAACGAGAGTAATGGAATGGCGTGGCAAATTATAGTGTCTGACCAAATAAATTCTTCCTTTCATTTTACGTTTTGTTTGGATGTGAGCTTTAAACCTCATCCCAAGCATATTCACTAAGTGCTTACTACATGGATTTGGCTGTAATTAATATGAATTTAACTTTCTTTTCTTTCCCAAAGCACTGAACTGGAGGAGAGCCGGAGTAGGGCAGATTCCTCGGGGCTGTGGACTGGATGAAGGTTTAATAGCTTCGAAGACCTATGCAAGCTGCAAGGGCAAAAGGGAGAGGAAAAATATAAAACCTTTAATTGCTGCTTCCCAAAATAACCTCAGTTCTCCTGTAACAAGCTTATGCTGGATTTTAATTCTTTTCAGAGAGGAGGGAAAAAACTTGATGTCAATTTCTACAGCCAACATATTTTCCAGTTGCGCCCTCAGCGTTGGTCTGGGGTTGAAGGCTCACGTATCTTGGGGGAAAGGCGTCTGGCACGGGGCTGGCCTCATGACCACTTTCTCCTGGTGAGCAGAGACCTCTGATCTGAAGGAACATTCCCTCCAAACAGCCAGCTGGCTGAGCCACAACCCAGCAGGATCCCAGCAGGTGTGAAATGAGAGGGGGCGGAGCCAGGGGACCCAGGGCTTTCCAAGCCTTAAAAGTCTGTGGGCCTTTGGATCCAGCTCCTCACATTATTAAATTATTTCATTTTTTAAAATGTGGTAAAAATACACAAAATATAAAACTTACCACTCTAACCACGTTCTCAGTCTAAAGTCTAGTGGGATTAAATACATTCACATTGCGCAACCATTGCATCAGCCATCTTCCTAAATTCATCTCCACAGCCGAAATTCTGTCCCCATTAAACACTAACTCCTCATTCTCTCTTCTCTCCAGTCTCTGGCAGCCACCATTCCTTTTGTCTCTGGATATTTTGATTACTCTGGAAACTTCATGTAAGCGCAGTGGTTCCACTCATCACTGTGTCCTCAAGGCTCACCTGTATTACTGTATGTGCCAGAACTGCCTTCCTCTTTAAGACAACAGGACTCCACTGTATCTATAGACCACACTTTGTGTATCCATTCTTCCATCAGCAGACACTCGGGTTGCTCCTGCCTTTTGGCTACTGTGAATAAAGCCACTATGCATATGGGTATGCACAGACCTCTTCAAGACCTTGCTGTAGATTCTCTAGGGTATAAACCTAGAAGTGGGACTGCTGGATCATATGGGAATTCTACACTTGACTTCTCTTAGGAACTGCCATGCGAGAGTGTGAATCCCACGCCTCAGACTCTGTCCTCTCCTCTCTCTCTCCTGCTTCTCAAAGCAGAAGGCCTATGGTAGAAAAGCCATGGCCTTTGGAGTCCAGTAGGCCTGGGTCCAAATCCACTTCCCCTCCATATGGCCAGAGTACCTACCCTTGCAGGGTCTCAGGTCCTTAACATATAAAACAGAAGTGCAAGGAAACTCTATCTTTTGCAGGGATAAGATACTAATGCCCAGCTAGAGACAAAATTCTTCACTGGCCTGAATCACTCTTCCATCCCTAGCAAGGCCCAGGCAGCGGAGGCAGAGCCACTTTCTTGAGAGACCAGCCCAAGGGCAGCCTCTGTGTGGAGACACACTCTACTCTGCCTCCCAAACCAGCCAGCCAGGGAGGGAAGGAGCTGGCTGCCATCAGAGACCTGCGTGTATAAACACTGAAGGTGGAGTGAAAAGTGCAGCTGGGAGCTCACAGTGCAGGAGCATGAGCCAGGGAAGCCCACGGCTGTCAACCACCCACTGGGCGCTGGCACACTCGGCACTGCTTTAACTGCTCACCTTCACCCTGGCCCTCACCCTCGCCTGCCTGTCTCTGTGCTCTTCCTCTCCACTAGGCTGAATATGCAAAGTCTGAGTGTGCAGACGCACAGGGGCCGCCCTCCTCCCCTGCCCCTACAACTGGCTGCAGGCCCCCGCAGCTGTCTCTGGAGTGGCCTGGCTGCAGCCCAAGACTCTGCTTTGTCATAACAAAGGCCGCAGCCTCCCATCGTGCCCAGCAGCGAGGGCCTGTGGGGTTCTCACCCTAGGCATCCTGTCCCTTGCTGGGACACTGCTGGGCCGCAGCTGGTGTGCAAAGCTCTGAGCAGCCCAGGCTTGTGCAGGGACATCTGTGAACCAGCAGACACAGGAAGGACGGTCAGTGTCCCTCTGATCTCTGCCCGGTTATCCAAACATCCCCTGGCTGGGGGGAGGGGGAACACAGCAAGGTGGTGGGGAGACAAGTCGTCAGGACCATGTGCAGCGGGGCTCTGCTGGCTGCAGGAAGCAGAGAGGTGGGGGAGGCTGCGATCATAGAGGGCTTCTTGGAGGGAGCAGCAAAGAATGAACAGGCATAGGGCAGAACGTGTCACAGCCATGAGCATTGCTTTAAGGCAAGGACAGTGAGGGATTGTGGAGGTGGATGGCGCCCAACCCTGCTCAGACTTTGCTTTTGGACATCAACTCCTGGAAGCAGGCTGACAGCCAAGCGTGGGACCACAGGACACAAGAGGATTCTTTACAGCAACGAAAAGGGCACTGGCCACAGGCAAGAGCTTGAGGGTCAGTCTGGGTGGCAGCTTTACCATCTCTGTGCCCCAGCACGCGTGGGCAAAAGATCCAGAGCTGAAAAGGTGGTCTGACAACCACTGGCTTCCTGGAGGAGAGGACAGAGCCTGAGGCGTGGGATTCACACTCTTCTTGGGGAAATAGGAAAAGGCCCAGGCACCACCCCAAACAGCCACTTATGGGGGGGGGCGACCTGATGACAGTAATGACTGCTGTGGGCCACTACTCTCACCACCCTTGTCTCTGAGCTCAGGAGAAAGACAAATTAGTTTCTTGTTGCCTTTGTCACCTCCCCCATATGACAGCCTACCACTCCCACTTATTTGCTTGTCTTACCTCCTTCCATCTGGTGTGTGAAGGATAAATGACTTAACTTCTCTGTACCTAGGTTCCACAGATGCTTCCTTACTGTCTCCCACTGCTGCAGAGTCACCTGAAGTCACTACCCAAGATAGTAACATTTACATTTCCAGAGCTAATTAATCAGAAAGGCTAGTTTTTTTTTCTGATTTATTAAGTAAAGGTAACACACCACAAAATTCCATTAGTTAATAAACCCACTTTGTGCTTATAAAGTGTGGGTGATTTCAATCTGTGCACAGTGTCACAGGCAGGGGAAGTCATACCACAGCATGGAAAGCTAAGGACCACCATATCTGTCAATCCCTCCATGGGGACAGAAAAGAGAGCTGCCCACCCTGCCTGTACCGCTGGCACTGGCACCCTCTCTGCCTGTTGGAGTCCTGCAGGCCCTGGCCTCCATACACTGCCTGAGCTCCCAAGAGGAAGGTCTCCATCTACCCACCAATCCCTCCAGGCCTCAGTGAGCCCTGTCTGTCCCCTCACAGCCCATAGTCAGCACGCTGCACCTTGCCTCCAAATGCCAGGCATAACACAGACCACCAGCTTCCAGGTGCTCACAAGTTCAGCAGCAAAACTGCTGTAAGCAGTGATCAGAAAGGATGTCACACTTCTGACATTCGCCTTGGTAGCTCCAGACCTAAGGCTCCATGGAGTAAAGCCAAGCTTCAGCAACCCCCAAGCAAGAAGTGTCCCTCCCTGCATACCCCACACCTGCCCCCCAGAAATGCCTTCTCTCAACACCTACAGTTCCACTCCTTACCCCCACCCACATGACTAAATTTATAGATTTGGGATTGCTGTAAATTATAGTGTAATTATACCATGCCAGGGTAGCTCCCCACAGTAGAAATTAAAAAGCAATTCAGGTAAATGATCTTTAGCTATAGTGGAGCGTCCCTGCAGAACTCATTAAGTCTGTGGACCAAACAGCATACCAAAGACAGCATGCAGCTGATGCATGTCAAACATGACCACCTCCCAGGAGGCCCGCAGCCCACCCTTAACTCTATGTACCTGCACAGGTGGCTCCCTTGATGCCCTCCCTGCCTGCCCTAGACCACCTGTGCCCCTGGGAAAGGGAGAAGCTGGAGGTGCCAGCAGTATAGGTAGAGGTGGATTCAGAATGAATTTCTGTGCATAAAATCAGAATATTAGCTCTTTCTCTTACATTTGTATCATTTCTTCTGAAATTTTGAATTAATTTTCTCTATTTTTATTTTTAATTTTCTCTCAGCTGAATCTATCAGTGGAAAAGGAAAGTACCACACAGGAAGGAAGAAAGAACTGGAAATACTGTGTAGGAACACGAGCAAGGTGTTCATCCTTGGGACACAGAAGGAGGAAAACTTTGATGATGTCTGCTGGGCTGTTCTGTGTTCATCAAATTTTTAACAGTTTTAATCACCAGGCAAAAGAGTTCACAGGTAATCTGCAGAAGCACTGCTGTCTGCTGTCCTTATAAGCTGCAGCAGCATTCAAGGGGCAGGCAGGCAGTGGCATCCCTACTGTGGCAACTGTGTGCAAGGAACTCTGTGACGATCAGCTGTTGGGGTACACAAAGGTTCTGCAGCCCCAGGATCACCCAGCGTACTTCCTGACATGTTTCAGAGAAGAGCAATTTGTCCTCGTGCCTGGAGCCAAGCCCACACCCGCTTGAGTGTGTCTTAGGCACCCAAGCACCAGCACCACCACACACTGCTGAGGTAGTGACTTGCCAGAAGGCTGCTGGACCCTCCAACACGGCTGTGAGTTTGCTATCTGCCAGTTGCTATACCAAGAGCTTCGCAGAAAACAGCTCATATCACCTTTCAGTCATCCTTGAGTCCTAAGGTGCTCTGCAAATGAAGACACTATACCCCTTGAGCAGCCAAGTTGCTGGCTCCAGGTCCCACTCAGCTGTCACTGGCAGAGCAGGAACATGAACTTGACCTGCTGCCTGGATCTTAGCCATGAAGACTTGTCACCAAATCAGAGGCATGAGACACAGCACAGGCCAGTCAACAAGCAGCCTGCTTCCCCACACCACTCATACCCCACCCTGTGGAGTTCAAACTGATGGGAGTGCCCCCTGGGTGCCCCAGATGACAGCCCAGCCCAAGTTAAGGGCAAGCTGAGCCTAGAGAGGCTTGGGTAACTCCCAACCCCACTGCCACCCAGCTGGGTGGGTCACTCACAGTGAAGAGACTCGGCTCCCCTGCCCCCGGGGCTACAGCATAGGTTCAGGCAATGTTGTATTGGGGACAAAGTAGAGAAAAGGTCTACTAAATGGTCTCCAACCAGCTCTCCATGCACCGGCACCTGCCCTGCATCTGTCAGAAAGGAGGAAGGACAGGCAGGGGTAGTGGGCTAGGCATCCCACTGAAATGCGTCCTTTCCTCCTCTCTCTTCCTCCTCTCCACCCTCCTTAGCGAGGGTGGGTCAGGCTGCGAGGTACTGATATACAGGAGCCTGCAGGGGGGCGGCTGGCAGGCCCCCTATCCCAAGCTGTGACCCTTCTCAGTCTCCCATAAACGCCCATACCATCTACTGGCTCCTTTCATAGGGGAAGTTCTCTCATCGGCTAAGCCACAAGCAAGGCCATCCCTAATTTGGACATAACTTTCCCAACATCCAGTCAAAACAGGAAAACATCGCACGCAACACTTTTTCTATCCATGAAGGTCAAAAGACAATTAACCCACCCCAGCAGGTCTGCACCTTCCCAATATGCACACAGACACCACAAGGAAACTGTCCTTGTCACATGATGGTGACTGAAGTTCAGTCAGCTACTCCCACAACGGGTAGGAGCAGATGATCCCAGGCTTGGTGTTCTGGGCCCTGAAGACACTTTTCACATTTCCTGGGGAGGGGGCACCTCCATCTTGGTGAAGCATCAAAACCCATGAAGAAGCCACACACTAGCTACTGAGTTGGCACATGCCAACCTCTTTGACACGCCTCTTGGTCACCAGTGGACTGAGCAAACATGTACTTAAGCCACCTCAGCAAATTGCTCCTTGGCCACGGAGGACTACACACCCGGCAGTGAGGGGCACCCCCTTGGAGCCCCCACGCTGCAGGGTGGGCCGTCCCTGCCCGCTCCAGGGTCCACTGGGACATTTGACTGTTTGTTTAAGGAAAACTCAGCCCCCTCCCTCCTAGAAAGAGATGTTCCCATTTCCTCGCCCACACCCGTTGCTTCTGCCCTGAAGTTTTGGCTACCACATAGAACTCTCACAAAGAAAAGAAACACAACACACACAGCGTGCCATGCACATGCATCTGCCTGTTGGGGGACAGTCTCCAAAGGGTGTCCCAATGCCCCTGCACCATAACCAGCCTACCTAGGGGCACCACAGCAGAGTCCTGAGCCAGGGCCCACCAGAGACAGCCCAGGGCAGCTCCCTCCGGCTCCTGCCACGCTTCTTGCTTCTCTTCGCCTCTGACGTTCTGGCCGGGAGGGGGTGGGGACTAATGCTCACCAGCTGGCTCTGCCTCGGTGCTTTAACCCTCTCCAGCTCCAGGGAGCTCTGGCATCCAGCCAGGATCAAAGCGCACAGTCCCCCAGCAGGGGCCCCCAGCCCAGGGCAGTGAAGACAGCAAATATGAGGGCAACAGCTAAGACTTTAGGTTAGATGCAAATGTATAGCCTAGGAAGGCTGGGTGGCCCCACAACCCTGATTCTATGAGAGCCAGAAGAAACCCAGGCGCAATGAAGAGAAAGCCAAGTGGAGGGCAAAGAGGACAAGCTGGAAGCTTTCTTTCACCTGCTGCTATCAACCCCTTTCTAGGAGAGGATGCTTCTGGAGATGCCACTAGAGAAAATTTCCTCCAGAAAAATGGCCAAGAGTCACCAGATCCACAGTCTCAACTGCCACCCAGCCATAGCCTATGTTCATGTGCTATTCTCTATCACCTGCTCTTTCGCCTAATGAACTCCTATTCATCCTCCAAGACCCAACTCAGGCACACCTGCTGCAGGAAGACCTCCCTGCCTGTCTTCCTCTTGGAACAAGAAAAAGCATTTGGAAATGATCTTCTTTGGAAGTCCTTGCCACACTGAGATGCTGTCCATGTCCATGGAGTTATCAATCCCACTTCCTGGCTGGTGAATTTCCTCTGGGATGATGGGGAGTAGGTGCCATAGCACAGGGACTAGCACAGTAACTGGTGTCTGTTGCCAAGTTCCTCAGAAATAAAGCTCCTGTCATACAATTCTCTGTACCAGCTACTAACAAAAGGAGAGAAATATGGGGTGGATAGAGAACTGAAACAGTGGTGGACTAGTTACCTAACATGTAGGAGGCCCTAGGTTTGATCTCTAGTGCTCCAGAGAAAGCGGGGAGGGGAGGAGAAAGGAGGGGAGGTAAGGGGAAGGGAGGAGAGGAGAGGAGAGAGGACGGGAGGGGGGGGAGGGGAGGGGAGGGGAGGAGGTAGGGGAGGGGAAGAGAAGGAAGAGGAGGGGAAGGCAGGGGAAAAAAACAAGCAACAAGTACACAGTACGCAACTCTACCGTAGCAAGAGTTAAAAAGCCTCAAGGCCTCAAACCTATGCCTCAAAGGCCTCGTATTAAGTAGCATGTAACAGAAGCACCCCTTGAACTACTGCTCGGTGTCCCCGGATCCTTGACTCAGAGGCAATTTTAACCAAACAGCATGCTTTGCCAGGACACAGACAGGAAGTAGGTGTACATTACAGAAGGCAAGGGCTCCTTCACTTGGGTAAGCAGGAGGGGAAGAGGGCAGCTGCGCTGCAAGGAAGAGGTACCACATGTAGGACTCAGACTCAAGTTCAAGTCCTGGCTATACCACGGAAGAGCCGGGTGGCCTTGGTAGTATGCTAACCAGTAGGCCTTCCATAAACATCCAAATACTTTTCAAATCAAATAGAATTGACTAATTGGATTTGGCGTGGAAGGAGCCTTGGGATCTGAAGAGGCAGAGGGACTGGGGCAGACACTGGAGGGTCCCTGCAGAGACAGCTTGTGGTGCTTGATGATTTGGAAGGCTCCCAGTGTTCAGTGTCTGGGCTGGGAGTGGGGTAGGGGGCAGAGAGCCAGAGAGAAAGGCTCGCTATGTCGCTGGACCCTGCTGGTCCCGTAGCAAGAGACCTGGAGTTTCCTCCTGCGGTGCCAGCCCTTACCCCGGCCCTCACTGTATAGACTCAGCTAGTGCTGGAGCATGGCCTGGCTCAGTCCCACCTGGGCTACAGCTTTGTCTGCACCGAGTACAGTGGCCCAGGCCCCAAATTCTCCCCAGCCAGCTGAAAGGTCAGCACACATCAATGGTCGCTGAGGTAGCCCCCTGCACCATCACATTCCATCCTGAGGTTGCTTAGGGAGACACACTTCTTGTCTTCTTGGATGGAGAAGAAAAACCGTGACAGTATGCATTGGTCATCCTGGTACCGGAATCAAGCTGGGCAGTGCTGCCCCCTGCACATACCTCCAAGCTTAGAGGAGGTGCTGGCACAGCACAGGAATGGATCTAGGGCTCCTTGGAGTTTCCTGGCTCCTCCTACCACCTCTGCTAGAGCCTCAGCCAAGGTAGGAGCAGCTCTGAGCTCCACTGGGTGTAGGCATGGGGCCAAGGGCCACGGGAACCAAAAGTGAGCACCAGAAGGGCAGAGGAGAGGAACACAGGCTTTGGGCCCAAAACCCTATCATATGCTGCTTGCTTACAGCAATTTGGAAGACTGCTCTGGGTCCAGTGTGCAACAACAGGGCAACCAGGCCATCAGATAGGAAACCCACAGGGGTCGCTGGGAGGCCCCACCCTTTGGCCACAGCCCCTGGATCTCAGGCTGTCTGGGGCACAGGTCTCTTGAGTTTATCATATACTTGTAAGAGGTCGGCAATGCTGTTCCCTAGGGTGAGTGATGGCACCCAGTCCTGGGTACATAAAAGTGAGGGCAGAGAGGGCGCAGAAGGAGCTCCTAGGCTAGGAGGAAATGCAGCACCCAGGGTCAGCTCCTGCACAGCCCCTACAAGCATCTGCCAGTCCATCATGAAGCTGGAAGCCCAGGGAGCCAGTCATGACCTCTGACTGTCCTCATGGGCCCCAGCTTTGCTTGCTGCCCCATATGACACCCAGCCTCCCCTCCAACTGCCAACCTTGCTGACTTAGATGAACTTTGGTTCAACACCAAGTGCAGAATTCCTGTCTTTGAGAAACTTCACTATTCCACAGATGGGGACACCCTTGCCCCATATCATTCACACCAGCTGCCTCACTGGCTGCACTGTCACTGAGGTGAGGGGCGGCAACTGGGGAGCCTTCCCAGGGGCAGAAAAACAGAGCAGGCACTCTGGGAGAGAGATGCACGAGGGCCAGGTGAAAGGAACAACGTAAGGCTGAAAAGGTGGCCTGGGGCCACTTGTGCCACAGAATCAGTCATGACCCAGGGGCACTTGGAACCACAGCAGACAGCTGAGCTAGCAGCACAGACCCTCTGTCAAGGGGGAAGGAAGGAGGGAGGGAAGTGCTGGGGCAGATGATCCGAAAGGCAAGAAGTCAGGCTTAACTCACTCTCAGCCCCAGTTTTTGGGCAGGTCGGTCTGTAGCTGCCAAGTGATTTGCGGCCCCTGCTCTGGGCAGGCTGCAGCACCATAAAAGGCTGAGGTGCTTTCTTTCCGAGGCTTCACTGTGTCCTTTTATGTAAACACTTCTAGATAAAGACTTACTGTCTGCAGAGACCCCTTTTTACCCCAAAGGTAAGGGTTTAAGTGGCCTGAAAACTGTTACTTATTTTACAAAGGCCTCCGGGGGCCAGTTCAATGGCAGACGCTCACTCCCTGTATATATTTTTGGTGACTGGTTATAGATCAAGCTTCTGCCCTCAGCCCTGGGACTGGGGTCTCAGCCATTTTAAAAGGCCGAGATGGAAGAATCATGGCTGTCCCCCTGTCCAGGGCTCTTCCGGCACCCATAATCCTCAGGAAGGCAAGAAACACTCCTGTGTCTCCTGGAATGTGCTGAGGGCATCTTCAGGATCCTCAGGCCATTTCCAGCCCTGTTTTCTAAGCAACTACCTCTGCCCTCTCTCCCCCTGTCCTCCACCCCAGGAAACCCTGCTCTCAGCACAGAGTCTGATAAACTCATTTCCAATCAGGCACCAGCATCTGCTAACAACCAGGTGTTTGTCTCCTTCCCCAGAAGTATCCATTGTGTCTCAGCCATATTCTGGTTTTTTTTTTTTTTTTTTTTTTTTTTGCGGTTCTGGGGATCGAACTCAAGACCCTGTGCTTGCTAGGCAAGCACTTATTTCACTGACTCAGCCATATTCTGAAGCCATCTAAAGTCATCTTAAGTAATAAAATCATGCACAGAACACAGGAAAGGGTTCCTCAAGCCCTGAAAAGCTAGGCCTACCAACGCTCACTACTTTCAGCTTTGTCAGTTCCCACTCAGATCCCAGGTCCAGGGGTCCTCGTCCCTTCAGTGCACACTCACCTACTTCCAGTCACCAACACCTGTGGGTAACTGTCAGAGGGTCTGCTTTCCAAGGGTTAATAAAAGAGAAAAATGTACAACTTCCTAAATCAGGGCACAAATTTCCCAGGACAGAGTTGGGTCTTCTCAAGACAACGTTGTCCATGGACTGTCACCAGCCTAGCTCCTGGATGAGCCTGAAACTGCACACAAGAAAGGCAAGAAGGGGTGGAAAAGATGGCAGAGTGGGCCAGGGTGGGAGAGGACCAGGGGATAAGGGACTGGTGCGGCTGTGTGTGTGCAAGGCTGTCATTGTCAAGAGGATGGGCCAACAGACCAGCGAGGGCGCCATCTGCCCAGGAACCGCCCAGCTGGCAAATTCCGTCTGACCACAGGGCTGGGCTCCCCTGCCAAGACACAGCCCCACTGAGGGGGTCTAAGCTGCTCTCTATGTGCAGCTGGGACGTTTCTGGGATGCGGTGCTCAAGGACACGTGGCAGCCATGCACGGGGACCACGGTGCCTCGTGGTGTCCAGTCACCCCCTCTCACCTCAGGGAAGCACTTTCAAAGGCTGCTCTTGCCCTCCTCCCAGCCCCAGAGCAATAAAACTCCTAGAATTGCAGTGCAGGGAAACATTGGCTCTAGGTTTTTTGGGTTTGGTTTTGTGTTTTCAGTTACCAGAACCCTCTGATCCCTCCTTGGGGACACATGTACAGAAAACATGTGTGACCACCCACAGCTCTGCCAGGACATATCCTCTGTGCTAGTGGGGCTCAAGGCACCAATGCTTTATGCTCAGGGGCACACTGGGGGTTCTGCAGACCCTCACGTGGTCCCCTAGGACCTCACAGCACTGGAGGACCAGAAGACCTGCGCCTCCCACTCCAGCTCAGTGTTCTTCCCCTGATAAAGGCACCATGGCCAGGTGTCCCATACTTCTTTAGGACCTGGGGGACATGGAAAGAACGAAGTCCTACACCTTCTTTCCTAGCTCATTCCCTGCATGTCAGAGCAGAGGAAGGACTTGTACATGGGGCTCCCCTGCAGCCAGCCATGTGGGGACCTGAATAACTCAGAGCCACTGCTCCTCAGATGTGCTGCTTGGACACAGGGAAAACTGCCTCCTCCCCTGGGAGGTCATAACTGCCCTCATATGAAAGTCATGGACACTGGGAGCTGGCCTAGCTCCCACAGCCAGTCCAGAGTGCAGGACATCTGCTTCCAGGGGGTCCCCTCCAGCACCTCCTAGTGAGCCCCAAGTCCCTGATGCACCATAGGCACCAGGCCAGGGCATGCCCACATGGCACCATTCCAAGATACATGGATGACTGGAGCCAGCTCCCAAGCCTGTGGCTGGCTCCGGGTGACTTCAGCCCTGTCCCAAGGGAGGAAATGGTTTTCCATGTGCCCAACCAGCATGTCTGAGAAACAGTGGCTCCAAGGGAAAGGCTTTCTTGCCTTGGTGCAGGCTGGGCTGCCACAGTCCATGGCTCACACCAGAACCCCCTCTGACACTCTTCCCCAGGTGGCCATGGATGTGAATGCCAGCCTGTGCCTGCCAATTCCCAGAAGTGCACCTAGCCCACATGTGCCCTGCTGCCACCCGGTAACCACAGCACTGCCTGATGCACAGCAAGTCCTCAACATTCATTGTGGAAAGAAGGAAGTGAAGTTGGGAGGAATGGAGGGAAAGAAGGTGAAAGGAGAAAGGAAAAATAATGCTCTTTGGAAATCCAGCAGACAAATCACAAAATGTGCTTGTGAGCACAGATTATTTCCAGTCAATAGGCAAAAAGATCTTTTATTCTGAAGGGTCCCTCCCTTCCTCAAAGCCCTTCACTGGCTCCCTGCTCCTCTACTACCCCTGTCCAAATTCATCGGCAAGGCATCCAAGGCAACCCACAGCAACCCCAAACTCCCTCTCTGGCTGCATCTCTGCTCTCAGCCCTCTGGATGCAGCTCTCTCTGGCAGGTCACTCCATCCTGTCCTCATGGTACCCCCTCAGCCCTTCAGGGCTCTGCTCATTCCCCCTTCCCAGGAGCCCCCTTGTGGGTCCTGCATCGCCTAAGGAACCCCCTTAGCCAGGCCCCCCTTAAGAAGTTCTAGCATTTCCCCTCTAAGACTTATCTGGCACTCCTCAGGGTACACTTTGTGTGCCCTCTCAAAGAGCTTGAAAGGACAAGCAGGGAAGGGTCTGGTCTCCCCAGGTGCAGCCCGAGGATGAGGCCCAAAGACACTACTTGTACAGGGCCGCAGCTCTGACTCTGTCTGTCACACATCAGTGCGTGTCTCCAGGTGCCCCGACCCTTCTGGGTGCAGGGGTTTGGATACAAGTGCATGCCTATGCCTTCCTTCCTAGCTCATCCCCTGCAGGTCGGAGCAGAGGAAGGAGTCATTCATGGGGCTCCCCTGCAGACAGCATCACAGGGACCTGAACAGCTAGGAGCCACTGCTCCTCAGATGTGCTGCTTGGACCCACGGAAACAGCTTCCTCCCCTAGGAGTGGGACACATGCCTGTGCCTCCCAATTTCCTGGAGAAGTGCACATGACCCACCCACACTGTTAAGCTGTGCCCCTGACATCGCATGGCTGTGCACAGGCCCTGAAGAACACTGCATGGCCTCATCACACTGCCAGGCTCAGAGTCTGGGACCAGCCCAGCAAATGAGAAGCAGGGCCTTTTGCTGGAGCCACCTAGAATCCCAAAGCCTCACAGACCAGGTCAATTTTCCAGACAGCAGCTTATCTTCAGCAGGCAAGGAGGCACTGCCTGGGGGCCAGCCCAGAGCACAAAGATGAAGATAACAGCATCCCCAGGACACCACTGCTGCCCTGAGCTCAGCTTGTCCTCCACCAAGTCCAGCCCCCAGCTTCCTAATAGCAGTGATAAACTCCACATAGTTCTGAGTGGCTTTCTATTTGTGTGGATTTCTATCACCAGCAACCAAGCATCCCGACTCAGTTTCCATCGGGAAAGAGCTTCCTTGCCATCCAAGTCCTGCCATCTTCCTGTATTCTCACACGTCCCGGGTATCCCAGTCAGGGCTGTTCAGGAAGCCTGCCTGTCTGCCCACCTTCCAGGGCTGGGGACAGGGGTGAGGCCACAGGATGGTGGGGGGGGTCCTAGGAAGGGACAGGAAAGGGTGCGTACCACAAGCCAGAGCCTCCTTCTTGTGCCACCCTAACCAATGCAGCCACTTCTCAGGAGGAAGCTGTGATCTGCCTGGCACTATCCCACAACTGCAGATGAGAGCTGTTGGGGACACCAGGGAGCCTCTAATACCTGGCATCTTGGAAGGACCAGCCACACAGGGGCCCCATGTGTCCTCCTTTCCAAGATGCACCATGTAGTCTCTGTGTAGCCTGGGAAAGACCGCTGCCCTCTCTGCAGACCAGGCGCCCCCAAGGCCCCTCCCATCCACTCTGACCTGCTCCTGTTCCACTGGGCCCTGCAGTCATGCACAGCAAGGTGACTAGGGCTAGCCCTGAGCTCTGGCCCCTCCCAGCATGGCGTCGCCTGGCTCCAGGGCTCACCCAGCCTCAGCCCTACCCAGCCCAGCAGCTTCCAGGCCCACAACACCAGCAATCAATGCTCCCAAGTCCAGGAGAAAACGGAAGCTGGTGATAAAGGACTGGAATCAGCTGGGGGCTAGTACTCTTGCTAAAGTGATTTACTCAGCTCCCCTCCAAACTCGCCCCCTGGATGTAATTATTTACTTTGTCATTAAACACTGCCTTCCACTTCAGTTATTTTTAGAGCTCCAGAGCCTATAGAATGGGCTAGGGAGGCTGCTCACTGCCTCGACAGAGGTCCTGTCTTCCCTGAGACAGTGATGTTCATGCAACCTGGGGACCCCAGGGCCGAGGGCCAGGCCCAGATGCACAGTGAGTCAGAACAGCAGCCTTCCTCTCCACTTCCTTCCCCTCTCTCTTCCTTCCATGCTTTCTTCCTTTCCCTCTCCTTTCTGTTTTAAAACTCAGCTATAATTCACATCCCAGAAAACGCACTATTTTAAAGTCTACAATTCAGTGGGTTTTAGTATATTCACAGGGTTATGCAACCATCATCACTATCTATTTACGGAACTTCTCATCACCCTCAAAAAAAGCTCCCTGTTCCCTACAGCTCCCAGTCCCTGGGACCTAATCCTCTATTTTCCAGTTCTGTTCAAGACAGTTCATGTCAATGGAATCAGACAGTATTTGCCCTTGTAGGCTGTCTTCTTACCTAGCATGGTTTTCATGGTTCATCAGTGAGTAGCATCTCTCAATATTTCACCATTTTTATGGTCAAGTAATATTCTATTGTATAGGTATACTGTATTTTGTTTATCCATTTGTGAGCTGAGGGATAGCTGGGTTATTTCCATTTTTAGCTTTTATAAATGATGTTGCTATACCTATGCGCGTGTAAAATTTGGTATGAACACTCGTCCTCCATCACCTCAGGTAGTTATCTAGGGATAGGATAAGTCTCCTGGTTCTCCCTCCCACCATCGTCCCAGAGCTGGGGAAGACAGGAACTTGGGGTATGGGTACTAGTGTGAGCTGTGGCTGACTGGAAAGTTCGATACTGCTCCAGTCTCCAGCCAGCTGTCTGGCGGGTGATGCCACCAACCAGTGAAAACAACTCACCCTGCCCTGTACAGCTGGCTGAGGTGAGACTCGTTCCCATCCCATGGACAGGAAAAGGCAGCCCACCCTGGACCACGATTTCAACTCATGCTTCCTATCCTCCCAGCGACTTCTCTGCTCTTTCATTGCTAAGATGGTATGCATGGATACGAGCAGATTGGAGACCACACAGCCCAGGCAGCCAGCAACAGGACAGAGGGCCTGTCTTCAAGGAGCCTCAGTAACTCACAGTGTCAGTGCACTGCTTTGTGGACTGTTTTTGGAGCCCTCTCTGACCCTCTCCTGCTGAGTCAGCTCCCTCAGCCAGGTTCTGTGCTGTGCTAGGGCTGCCCAGGTCCAGGGTACTGGGAGAGCCACAACACGGGGCAGGATGCTGGGCCCCGGGGGACGTTCCCTGCCCCGGCTAGCAACACACCACGTGGAGATGGCAACTCTGTGCTCACCAGCCTTCTCCTGGTCATCTTCCACTCCTAGGGTCACAGGGATTACAGAAGTTACAAGGCCAAGACCAGGGTCCCTGCCTGGCCCACACCAAACCCAAACCTCTCAGACATTGCCGCTGAACAGGAGGCAAAGCCAGACGGCAGAATGGCCCTCCTTGGCCCAGGGGCCTGGCTCCCAGTGCCAGGGTCACAGATGGCCCAGTATCCCACAGGTGCACCAGTGCTGTCACCAGGGTGCCCTCGCCCTCTGTCATCAGGGCCTGCAAAACACACAGGGCAAGAGCAAGGGCTGCTTCTCAGGATGGAGCCCTTCTAGCCCCCCCTTCCCCGCCCACACAGGATGAAGAGGAGAGGCCATCGCGTGGCCACCACCAGATGCTGGCAGGGGGACAGGGCACCAAATAAGCCTTACAAACACAGGGTCTGGCTGGCCGGGAGCAGCTGGAGGATATATCCCGGGGGCCCCCAGATATAGTTCAGATGTGAGCTTGTGCCAGGGACAAGGAATAAAGGAAGCTCCTTGCCAAGGAGCGGGCAGAACCAACCTCATTCGCCTGCACTGCCCACTCAGCACTGCCGCCCCAGCCACCCTGTACCACCCACAGACCTCAGGAACTTTGCCCACCCTCAAGCCACAGCACCATTTCTCTGACACGTGACAGGTGAACTGCTACTCCCTGGGAAGTCTAAGGCCCTTCATGCACCCTCTGAAACACTTACTAGAAACACAGGTGCTACTATTAGAAAACAGTTCTTGAATTAGTAATCACAGGGACAGCAAGAACAGTCACACAAACGGCCGCAATTACCATTTACAGATGACCTGCTGTATGTCAGGTGCTCTTGAAGCTCACTGCTCTTAGTATCAGTAACCCCAGCCCTTCCGTGGTGCTATTCTGTCCGTGTTTGAAATGAGAACTCTGGAGTTCCAGTCAGCAAAAGAAGGGAAGGAGCAGAGCAACAGCTCAACCTCATCTGTTTAGGCCTGAGCTGTAGCCACCAGGCCACACTGGCAACCCTGATACTGGCTGCTCCCTGGGGCCTGCCCAGGCCCTGCAGAGCTTGTACAGCTGTTACGGTAACTCCTTCCCAGCTACTGATCTGAACATGCTGCAGCTTCCTGCAGGCCCAGGCTGGGCACGAAGGGCCCAGGGTTACACACAGTGTTGTCCTCAGTCCTTTCTATTATGCACCTGGACCACCCCAAAGGGGATGACCACACCAGTATGGTGACTATGGGGTCTGGTGTGTCTATGGGGATGCCACAAGCTCTCGGGAATAGGGACCATGGCTGTTTTTCCAATGCCTCTGCCTTCCTCCTGCCTCTTGTTCCATGAACACA
Source organism: Dinomys branickii (assembly GCA_004027595.1). Lineage (NCBI taxonomy): Eukaryota > Metazoa > Chordata > Mammalia > Rodentia > Dinomyidae > Dinomys > Dinomys branickii. The sequence goes on along the minus strand of PVLD010000339.1, from coordinate 140,575 downwards.
GAACTGCAGATGGACTATTTTATTTCCCCTTCTTACTCTCAGCATCCATTCAAACAGGAGATTCTGAGGAGCCCCCAGGGTCCAACTTGCACTGCCCAGTGGCCTTGCCCTACTTGGGAGCCCCAGGGACAGTTAGGAGGCCTCATCCTCCAGGCCCTATTCCCCATCCTATAGCTGCATGGGTCAACTGGATGCCCCACACTCCCAAGGTGCCTCTCTCTGCTAGACCCTTTCCAAGTACCAGCCCCTCTTCCTCTCTTACTAGGAGGGCCCTGCCAGGCTTGGATGCTGCTTCCCCATGGAGTCTCCTGGGCAGGACTCATCACTATGTCTCGAGTGTCACCTGCAACAGGAAACTCCTAGAGAGCAGTTGCAAGGTCTCGTCTCTGGCCCACATTTCAGAACTATCTGGGGGGGACCCAGAGAACCCGGAGGCAGCCAGGTCACCTCAGACGTCCTGCATCCACTCAAACACCAGACTCAGCTGCGTTATCCTCAAAATGCTCCCGAGATCAGAGGCGGTGAGACCTGGCCACAGACATGAAATAAATTATCTGTCCCCTCCCCCACACCAATGATAAATGGTTCTATTAGCAATCCAGATTGTTAAACCCCGATATAGCAGAATGCAGGGAACTGGGGCCCATCCATTCTCCCTCCGGCGCATACTGAGTTGTAAATAGGTTATTTTGTGTGTAAATAACACATTAAAACACAGCATTAGCTGTGTCTTTTGATAGGGTGGAAATTGTTCCAAATAAATAATTCCGGACAGGAATGTAAAATAAGCCAGATTTAATGGTGCATGCCTGGTGCAGTCGTGTTAAACATGACTAAAATGATAAACCCCAGAATATACTAATAGTAAACTATGCACTGACATCAAAGTAATGAGGCTGTGTTTTTACCAAGCTTTAGAAATGCTGAAATTAGTTTTGACAGACCCAAACGTCAGAAAAAAATTTTTAACATAAACACTGTCAATTTGGGAAGTTGGGGTTTGGCAGGGGGTTGAGGATGGGGGACAGTTGTGTCCCACCAGATCAGAAGTTCCAGGGGACTTGGTTTCCAAGCCTGGTGATGTCACCAGGTGACCGTCTTCCTTTCATGTCTCTGGACCTCAGTTTCTACATCTGCAAAATGAATGGATTTGAGTAATTCAATCTCCAACGCTTTTTCTAGTCCTGTTCATTGGAAATGGCCTCAAAGTCCTTCCTACCTCTTCATGCATTTAACATCCACAATGAACCAAGAGAAAAGACATGATGTCTGCCAGGTGCGACCAAGGCCCGGAGACCAAACAGACACTCCCAGCGCTGTCCTCCGAGGTTTTTATTCCAGGAAGGCAGAGTTCACCCACTCATGGCCACCAGCCAGAATACAGAGATTCCCAAGTGACCAGCGAAGGTGTATACCAGCTCCTACAACCAAAGATGCAGCCAGGCAGGGGCCAGGAGCCTCACAGAATGCAGACAGGGGCTGGGTCAGGTATAGAGACTTTGGAACTCCATGGTTTAGTGCAGCGTTAACAGCACTTCAGCTGGCATGAGGCCAGGGTACACGATAGGAATGCTCAAATATATGTCATGTTGACATGGGCACATCTGTGCCAGGCACGCTGCTACTGACCCTATAAACCTTATCCCCATTATCTCACAGTAGCCAGAACCTGTCCCCCTTACATTGGCCCCTTTTATCTGTTATTTCACTTTACCTAGTTTCAGTTACTTGTGGTCAACCAAGGTCCGAAAACATTACATGGAAAATTTCAAAAACAAACACAGGTTTTTAAACACCTATGAGTCTGAGCAGTATGAAAAACCGTCCCAACATTTTATGCCATACACTCAGTCCCATCCAGGATGTAAATATCCCTTTGTCCTGCGTATCCACACTGTATATGTTACTCTCCTGTTAGCCACTATGCAGCCATCTTAAATATCACGTGGGCTGTCACAGTATTGCACAGTCCTTGTGTTCAAGAAATACTTATTTTACTTAATCACGGCCGCAAAGCACAAGAGTGGTGATCTGGCAATTTGGATATAACAAAGGGACTTCATACTGCTTCCCTTAAGTGGACAAGGTGAACATTGAATGTATTTTCAAAGAACGAGAAAGAGATAACATTCACATAACTTCTATTACACTAGTGTTATAGTCATTCCATTTTATTATTATTTATATTGGTTAATCTCTTACTGTGCCTAATTTATACATTAAACTTATCATAAGTATGTATGCCCATTTGTATAGGACAAAACATGATTTATATAGGATTGGGATCACCCATGGTTTCAGGTCTCAATGTAATGGCCCCAATCCAGGCTCTTCCTAACTTGGGGCTCCACTGGGAACTGGAAGACTCCTCCAACAGCACCACTCCGCCCCCATCACCCAATACACCCTGGAACCTCCACATGGCCTGGGTGAGCCAGGCTGTCAGAGAGAACTGAACTCCACTCTCTGATCAGCGTCTGATGGGAAATGGCTGTTCTGTGTGCCTGGGTCATAAAACAAGCTTTGAAGCAGTATCAACAGCAATCCTGAAATCACTTAAATAAGAATAATTGCCCTCTTAGTCACACCTGAGTGGATCCCTATGCCCCCAGGCAAAAGTGAGTGGCCCTAGCAGAGAGGCTCACATAAGCAGAAGAGGCTGTTCCTCACAGCAAGTACCCTGGCATGCAGAGCTTGGCAGCTGGGGGATGAGGCTACTCTAAATGACCTGCATAAACAGGGCACCAAAGGCCAGCAGGGACAGCTGCCCAAGTGGTCCACTGGGCACACACCTGGCATGACAGCATCAGACCCACTCAGCAACCAAAGAAGGATGTCTACTGAGCTGCAGGACAATGGTGACTAACAATGCCCTGCCCATGTGGGTTTCACGGAGGGCATAGAAACAGAAGGGCCAAAGGTACCAGGGACTCTGAGGCATGTATCAAGGAAAGATTAGTATTGGACAGATTGGTAGATAAGGTAAGGTGAATGGGGCAGAGGATTTTCCAGCTTTGGACAATGGAGCAAAACTGCTGGGTCATTTTAATATTTATTCTGGCCTTGCATAGCACTCCAATACGGACATGAATGCCTGATCACAAAGTCAAACAATAGCTCAAAGAAGCTTCCTAGAAAGCCAAGGGGGGCAGCTAACAAGATGCAGGAGTTGGCAGTGTGAGCAGGTGGCAAGGGGCCCCTGGAGCACTGTTTCAAGAGTCACTCAGCACCTGACCTGGGTGTACTGGGTTGGTCCCAACCCTGTCAGCAAGTGACCCACCCTCCTGTAGGCACTTTACTGCCTCCAGGGAGATCCTGACAGCTGCACCCAGCACCTGGGAAGCATGTTCAAAACACACATGCAGGTGAGCATGATGGGGCACTGCCTGTAATCCCAGCACTCTGGGAGGAGGAGGCAGCGGTATCACCAATTCAAGCCCAGCCTGGGGCAACTCAGTGACTGGGCAAAGCCCTGTCACAAAATAAAAAGGGGCTGGGGTTATACAGTGGTACCTCAGTTCATGAACGTTTCTCTTTGCAAACAATTTGGTTCACAGACAGAAGTGTTTGGCAAAATTTTGTTTTTGTTTGCAAACCATGCATCAGGTGACAACCATGACAGCAGCCATCTTTTCCACACAAACACAAATGTGACCATCTTTTCCAAAATCGTAGAACAAGTTTGCAAACTGAGGTACCACTGTAGTTTATTATGAGGGCCTGGGTGACATCCAAGTAACCCCCTAAGTGTAACCCCCTAAGTGTCCAAGAACAGGCACTTAGGATGGTTGTCTTGTGCAATTCTCAGGCTTAGCCAGCTGTAGTACACTCTGAACTAGCTGCACCTACAGGGTGCAGGGGAGAAGGCAGAGTCAAAGAGGCTGGGGACTGGCTCAGGTCAGCACAGCAAAGCAGGACAAGAGTTCAGGTCTGGTTTCTGACCCAAGGTTCTTGTCTCTCTTGAGCAGGAAGGCACCAGAAACTGCACTTCCCACCAGTTGTCTGGACTCAGCAAGAGTGACCAGTGGAAGGGAGATTGCCTAAGTCAGACAGGGCCAGAAGAGGAAAAATGGTAAGAATGGTCACAGTTAACATAGCAAGTACATCCCTGGGACCTGACAGGCACTAACCGTGGCCATCACTTCTAACGTGCTCTGTGCACTAACTAGTAACATCGTACAGTACAGCGAAATAGGTACCATTACTATATCCATTGTACTGGTGAGAAAACTGAAGCACAGACTGTCCAAGGTCAGCAGAGCTGATACATAACCAGGAAGTCAGGCAGTTGAGGCTGTTTCTCACTACTGCCCTACCTAAGGGACAGTGCTAGAAATGCCTATATATGAGTGCCCTGTGTCAGACTTACAGGAGCACATTATTCATCTCCTGTGATCTTTGCAAAGCAGCCCTGTGTGGTACTCCCACACTATACATGGTAAGACCCACTCTGTCTTGCAGCCACAGCAAATGGTTCTCCCTTAAGAGTGCATCAGGGCTGGGGTGCAGCTCAGTAGAAGAGTAATCCATGTCTCCTAGCATACACGAGGCCCTGAGTTCCACCCCCCAGCACTGCAAAAATAAGAAAAAAAAAAAAAAGACAGGAAAAAGAGTACATCAGAACTATATAGAAGGTTTTTTCCAGCATGGTTGCTGTGCCCCGTTTCGACAGGCTCGGATTCAGCAGGTATAGGATGGGGCCTGAGAAGCAGCATTTCGAGGTGAGTGGGTGGTTAGCTCAGGGCTAGAACCCACCGTAGTATGCACAAGGCCCTGATGATAAAGAACCCTTAGAAGGGGAGGAATGACTATGTTTGCTTTTATTATTAATTTGCTGAGCACCATACCCAGAACTAAAAAATAAAGAGAATTAGTATTTCTAACAATTCCCAGGTGGCTGCTGCTTCTGTGGGGCAGGACCACAAGTACATTGGGCCCAGCCCATCAGGCTGCTTGATTTCAGAGATCAGCAAAACTCCTGAGCCCAAGACCCAGCCGAGTCTCACAGTTCCAGCCTCTGTAATTGTCCCCAAGGCTTGAAGTGGACAGGTTCCTGATTCTCTGCTGAGGTTCAGAGAATTTCAGAAATTTTTTTAGAACAAAATTTCATGATGAAAGAGGAAAATATGACAGCATTTGAACAGTTTTAGTGTAAAGCAATGAGAAACATCTGAATCAAATTGTCTTTAAAATTACACAATTTTAAAACTGGGGGTGGGGGCCAGGGCTCTGAGCCAAAATGTGTTTTTAAAGATTTATGGCCTCCAAAGCATTAGCTGTAGAGGCTGGGAAAGAACTACCCTGCACACTTCTGCCATTGCTCTCAGGAGCTGCTCCCGTCAGATGATGAGAGACCTTTTCCCAGCCGACGGTGGCACTGCTTTTTCCTGTGGCCACCTTGCCCTGCTCCACGCTACTCTGCGAAAGTGTTTCTGCTGCGCTTCAGCTAAGGAAGGTGGACACCACCTTTACCCCTAGCAGGTCCAGCCTTGTGGTCACCTGAGTGGGGTCGAGTCAAGGGACTTGGCAAATATGTCACAGCTTCACACCCCAAAGAACTGGCTGTTCAGAAGAGAGCAGGGGCTGCCAGATGACAGAACTACATGGTGACACACAAGGGAGCCGTTTCCATGGCTGATTCTCCAGAGCACAGTAGGTCTGGGCCCAAATTAGGGTCCCAATCACTCCCAAACATTCTCAAGTAAAGATCTAAAAGCAAATATAAGGGATAGGAGTATAGTGCAGTGGTAGGGCACTTGCCTCGAAAGCACGAGGTTCTGGGTTCCATTCCCAACATCAAAATTTTTTTTTGATTAATAAAAGAAACTACAGTCAGCTTTCCATTTTCAAGGATTCTGTATCATCAGATTTAACAAACTGCAGATGGAAAATATCTAAAGGGGAGTAGGAAATTGCATCTGTACTAAACATCAGACTTTTTCTTGTCATTTTTACCTAAACACAGTATAACAAATATTTGTATAGCATTTATACTGTATTGGGTATGACAAGTAATCTAAAGATGATTTAAAGTGTATGGAAGAATGTGCATAGGTTATATACAAACATTATGCCATTTTATCTAGGGGACTTGTGCTTCCTTACGATTGTTATATCCTTAGGAGTCCTGGAAGTCTTGGCCCATGTATACTGAGAAACAGCTGTACCTGAAAGAGCCTCACCATGTAGGAAGCAGGAGCCCCACACCTGGGCACAGCTCTCTACTGAAGCAGCTGGAGGCCTTGGGCAATCCCATTCCTATCTGTGCCTCAGGCTCAGCTACAAAAAGTCACTGTTGAAGGGGAGGCTGTGCCTGCTCAGGACTCAGAGCTCATGGCTGGTTTTCCAAGCTTTGCCACTGGGATGCCCACCTCCCAACTAGGACCCTCCTGCCCTTTCTCACTGCTAGCAGGGCTTGTTAACAGCTTCACCTTGCTCTGTTCAATTCATATTAGAACATAAGCAGGTCCCCCCTTGTGTTATAAAGTCTTGGTAAACAGTTTCAGGGACACCCAACATCCCATTCCAGATGTTCTGCAGAGTTTGATTAATCAATCTCCTAACCCTAAATAGACTAGTTTCATCACCAAAAACTGATGACAGTAGGGGGAAGGGGAGGTTGGCCAGCCAAGAACACAAGGTGTCCCTGTTGTACTGTCCCTCCTGCCTGCCTTGTGCAACCACCTCACCCCACCCACTGTCCATGCCTGGTCATGTGCCTAGAGGCCAAATGCCCACTCCTTGGGCCGAGGGACCACTGCTGGCTTCACAGCACTACTTCCTGGCCCCCACTCTGTACCAATTCTACTCTTTCCCCTGCACCAGGAGGTCCACAAGAGACCTTTGGTGCCCCTCCTGCTAGACCCAGCACCTGTTGAAAGCAAAGCCGAGCACAAGGGTGTCCCCACGACAAAGGAAGACCAACATTGGCCACCTGCTGCCACCTGACACCTGCTCCAATACATTCACCTCACCTTTGTCAGGATGTGCTCCCGAGGGCAGGCCCATGCCAGAGGCTCTGCAGTGCTTTCTGGGCCTCAAGTGTGCTGAGTGTTCTAAGCACCTGGACCATGACACCTCCACCACTATCTGATGAGATCTGTGGGAGATCGAGGTCCCAATAGCTTAGAGGCTATAGATAACATCCATCAAATCCCCTTCATAACACACATCAGGAAAGCCAGAGCCCAGACAGCACCCCTGGGCTTCACCACTGGGTCCCCCTGCCCCACTCCTGAATGCTGCCACTGTAATCCACCAGCACAAGGGGCCCACCCAATGATGCCCACTTTGCTCCAAGTGCAAATAGCAGCTTTTCTTGGATTCCAGGAGGGTCTTTTCCAGGAAAGCTGGAAAGAGGTTCAGACAGCAGAGATGGGAAGGACACTCTAGGGCCCTGTGACTGTCCCCAGCGCATGTACCTGGCCTGAGGCCTCAGGCCGCTTGCCCATGTGGGTCATTTCCACTGTGTGCTAAACTCCATCAGCAAAGCTCCCTTGGCCAGGGACCGAAAGCACAGTGGACCTGCACAGGTAGACAGGGAGGGCATCCTGGGGGAGGCAGGGTAGAGGGCAATACATGCCTCTCTAGAGCTACAGTGTTCCAAGCTGTGGGGCCTGCTATGGAGAACCCCTCCAAGCACTTCTTTCTACCCCAACAGTGGGGACCAGGTCTGATGCTAGAGGGGATCTCCCACTTCCATCCTAATTCCTATCTAATGACTACCTTAGTCTGTCCTCTGCTGTTGCAATAGCATGCACATGTGGAAGAGGAAGCCCAGAGATATGCAGAGGCCCTGCTCCTGGGAGTTCACTGCGCCTCCAAGAATCAGGCAGAAGGACAAATGGGGCATCACCATAAACTGGACAGGCCCCAACCCAGGGGCCCAGGGGAGAACCAAGAGCAGGGCCAGGATTCCCCTGGGCCACACAGTCTCCACTCCTCCCACCCTGTGTGGGCGGACTGCCTCAGCCTCAGCCTTGGCTCCTCCCTCACCATGCAGCTCTGCCCCCACCCCCATCCTCCCACACACACCCCCATACAGCCCCTCCTCACCAATGCCAGGCCAGGACAGCACCATCCAGGGAGAACGTGGGTCTCAGATGCCCACCTCCCAAGGGGACTCAAATGTTGACCTTAGATCTCCCTCTTCTGGCCCAGCCAACTTCCAGATAATGACCTCTGACTTAAAATCACAGAGAAAATAAAAATAAATATAGTAACAAGGACCTGGAGGAGGTCCTCAAATCCACACTTAGAAACACAAATCCTATGCCCTCAGAAGGCCTTTCCAGTTCCCCGGGCTCCCTGTGCCCTTTGTGGCCCACAGGCTCAGTGCCAGGCACAGATGCACAAGCTCAGCCCCCTCTGCCGTGGTGAGCTGGGGCGCGCACTTTAACAAGCTCCCGCGATTGTGAGCGCATCAAAGCGAGCAGAGGCCCGTTTTCTTCCCTCTGCGCTCTGAGCTGTGTTCCCCGCGGCAAGAGCAACAGGGCATGACTAAATACGCTTGAATAAAAGAGCAAAGAAAAGAAATCTCAGTCTCTCCACTCCTCAGAGACAGAAATAGTTCTGTGGCCTCCAGATGGACTTCAGTCACAAGGGGAGGTCTCGCCTTCCCGCCAAACTTTCCCAATGGGATGCTGGCACGGGCCAGTGGAAACCAGAGAGTAGTTCTCTTTGGGGCAGTAAAATGAGAGGCTGTGGCTCGTGGAGTCCCTTCTGTTATAATTAAGTTGGCCAGAAATTCACCTAAGATACTAAATTCCATACCTGACCCTCTAATTACAGCTAGAAGGCATCAGGAGACAATTACTCTCCAAAATAGTCCTCCACAGGCAAGAGGGGAGAAGCTCTCTGGGCACATCTCAAATGTGCCTGCTGAATGCGCCCCACGGTCACCCAAAAGGCAGCTTCTCCTCCCTCCCCATCCTGTGCTCAAGCTCCACCCACCAGAACCAGAGATGCCTCAATCTTCAGGCTTTGGGGAAGCCAGACCTCCAAGGAAATCTGCAGGCAACAGTCACTGGCCTGGGATTCCCCAGGAGTAGAGGCGCCCTGCTCACCGCCCTTCATAAACCCAGCATGTGTCCCTGATGACAGGGCTACCACTCTCATTAAATCCTAACGGGCTAATGAAAAACACCCTGCTGCTCATGGAGTGCGCAAAACAGAAAGTACCTCCTTGGGCAGCCACGGCTGCCGCTGCGGCCACAGCGAGAGGACAGGCCTTTTTACCAGGGTCAGGGAAAGCACTGCCCTCCAGGTTCCCGCTTTTGGCTTCTCTCTTCTCCGAGGCAGTGGCTGGGGCAGACGTCTCCATCTCAGCTGCTCATAGTCCTGGATAGCAACCCTGAAGGAGATGACAAAGACATTCACCAACACTGCACCCCGAACAGCAGGCAAGCACTGGCCCAGATTCCTGCTGCCACTCACTTCTCCAGCCACCAACTTCTTTCTCAAGTTCATAATTGGGAAGGAGTGCTTAATTACTTTTGAAAATTATTCATCCTGAGATTCATCTGGTCTGCTGAACAACCACATGGATGACAGCAGAAAATTTTTGTTGTCTCTTACCCAGATTTTTAAAAATCTAAGCAACAAGTTCCTACTGATGGGAGTGATCAGAACTACATGAGAATTTATATTGGAAAGAGTAACTTCCAACTTAGTATCACAGGGGAAATAAAAGTAAATATAATTACAACCACCTAGAAGACTTCAAAGAAAGGTGCTAGCCTTCTTGCACCTCCTTGCCCACCAAAATCCATCCTTCATTTATTCAGCTGGAGCCTCAGTCATTCACTTATTCACCCATTCATTCCATATTTTTGTACTGTTTACTGACTCACATGCATTCAGTAAATGTACCTTTCAGGCCCCTTTTAAGCATCCCATATCACACCTGGTGCAAATACATGGCGTCTACTTGAGAGACAAATAAATAAGAGAGAAAATAAATGTAGGTTTATTTCCATTAATGTGAGGTAGCACAAACGCAGGGTTGCAGAGTAGCTGGGTGAAGAAGAGCAGGTGGGGCACAGAGACAGCACTGATCTAGGGACCAGACATACTGGGAGCCACTGAAGGTCTGAGGGAGCTCATTGGCCAGGTGAGAAGCACAGCACTGGAGGGTTTGAGCGAAGGAGTTCCAAGATATGACCCACAATGCAAATGATCGCTCTTTACCAGTGCACAAAGACAGACACTGGGGGTAGGTGGCACTCCTAGACCAACCCATGGTCAGAGCCATGACCATGGTGGTCCAGGTGAAAGCGGTAGTGGTGAAAAACAGTCCCACCTGGCAGAGTAGGCAGACCTTGTCATGAATGGAATGTGGGTGGGGTGGGAAGTGTGGCATAGTGGTTAAAGAAAGAGCACCCAGAGGGATGCAGGGCACCAGCTCCAGTGGGTGGCATCTGAGGCATTTCCATAAGATGCCTCATCACTTTCACATGCTGCTTTCTGTATCAAATACTACACAATAGAATAGGAAAGTCAGAAGTTTCAAAAGGAGGGTGTGTCCCAGTTGACTCTATTTTTGGCTGAGCATCAGGATGGATGAATTGTGGTACCGTTTGCAAAGATGGAGAGAGAGCTGGGGATTTAGTTCAGTGTAACAGCACTTGCCTAGCATGCGTGAGGCCTGGGTTCAGACTTCCGTATTGCCACTAAAAAATAAAAGCAGGACAGGGAAGGAGTTTGGGGGGCAGAAATAAGACCCTTGGTTGCATCACATGAAATTCAAGGTTCCTACTGAAACCTGCACTGCAGACTGTTGGGAACACAAATCCAGAGCCCGGGGGCAGTTATGAGCTAAGAGGGAATAAGACAAACACTGGCCATGGTGGCCATGACAGTGGAAAAGAAGAGAAAGATCCAGCACACAACTCAAGACAAAGATCAGTTGCCACCAAGAAGAGAGAGCAGAATGGCCGGAGGTAGGGGATAAAGAAGAGGGAAGAACCACAAGAGAGTATGAGGTGCCAGAAGCCAGCCCAGGAAGGACACATTCAGCAGAAGAGCAACAGGAGCAATCTCCATTGCCTCTGAGAGACTAAGATGGGCCTGAGGCTGAGCCATCTCAATTGTCCAGTAGTAACCAGAACCACAGTGGGAATCATCCCATGGTGGCAAGACTGGTGGGTGAGAACCTTCTATCAAAGGCTGGGAAAATGCTGCAGCACTGTATAGGACTGCACTTCGCAAACACTGTGGCCATGCAGGTGTCCCCACTTGCTGAGGCTGCTCAGGGCAGAGGAGTTGCTGGATAGCTGCGTGTTCATTCACTCAATTTCTTTTAAGCAGTACTGAGGACCCAACCCAGGACCTTATGCTAGCTAGGCAAGTGCTCTAACACTGAACCAGCCCGCACTGCTCCTCCTAAAACTCTTTTTTTTGAGACAGTTTGTTAAGTTGCCCACAGTGACCTTGAACTTTTGATCCTCCTGCCACAGGCTCCCAAGTATCTGCAGTTACAGTTATGCACCCCCTTACCTAGCCTCAGTAACTAGCCCTTCCTTTTGCGATTCTCCATTGCCAGTAAGTGTCAAGCCTCCATACTGAGCGAGGCTGAGGACTGGCTAGGTTAGTGAGAATTCTTCCCACACACTGCTTCTCTGAATGAACTAAGTTTCCTCTCCTTGGGTACGGCCAGCCCTGTGGCCCCGTGACACCTCTCATGCAGCCTGATTCCATCTGTTATGCGTCCACCTGGGTTACTGCTTTCCTCCTTCAAGTCCAGCCTGGACCTTGTATCCCTTGATCACCAGGCCCTCCCAAGTAGGGCCCTATTTCCTTGCCAAGGGGATAAATTAGGGGCAGGAAGCCAAGTCTCTGCCTGGGAGTGTGGGTCTCTCTGGACCAGCCAGAAATCAGCAGTACACATGAGCCACACCAGAGTGAAACAGGTTAATCGAACCCCAGAGTCTGGATGACCAAGACCTAGCACAGCCCCAGGGAAAGGAGGGCAAGGTCCCAGGAGGCACTGATCTGACCCTCCACAAATGCAGATGGGGGAACTATAGGTCATTCACAACTCAGAAGCCACAGACTGTAGTGTTGGGACATCAGAAAGTAAAAAAGAGAGACTATGAAGACAAGAAAGAAGACCAGGAAAGGGCAATGGTTGTTTGGGTGACAGCATGCGTTGGTCAGCATGTCTTCATTGCCCAAAACCCATGCATTGAACCCTAACCCGCATGAGGATGGTGGCAGGAGGTGGGACCTTTGGCAGGTGGTTAGGTCATGAAGATCTGCCCTCACAACGGGATCAGTGCCCTTTAGCAGAAGTTCAGTGGTGCCTTTTCACCCTTTCCACCATGTGCAGATGGAGCCCCAGGCTTCACCAGTGCAGAAAGGGCACCGAATCTGCAGGAACCTCAATCTCAGACTTCCAAACCTCTAAAATGATGAGCCATAACTGTGTGCTCCTCCTAGACTGCCCAGCCTCCAATGTTCAGTTCCAGCAGCCCAAGCTGATGAGGGCTAAGCAGCCTCAGCTCCTGTGCCAGCATCCTGTCTCTTCGGTGGCAGAACAAATGTTGTCCCAGGAAGGAGCTGAAGCTCCTATGGGGATGAGAATTGCCCAGAGCCACTTCCCAGTGAGTGAGAAGGGACAGATCTCTACTCCAGTTCTCTGCTGAAATGCCACCTGAGGCCTTAAGGTGTGTTTGCTTCAAGAACAGGGCTATGGAGTGTGCTCAAGAAGGAAAGGAATTCATACTGGTTCCCAGGACCCGGCTGTGGCAGCATGACTCCAGCCAGGGTGAGCAGCTGTGAACACAGAAGCACCTGGGGCTCTAGACCCCTAGGGGCTGACTGGTGGCGGGTGCCCCTCATGTGCTTGGCCTCACTTTCCACAGAGTGGCTGCTGCCTTCCCCTTGCCACCCCTCCCCGGAGAGTAAGGCAAGAGACCAAGCCAAGAGCCTGTGTAAATCACAGGAATTAGCAGGATCAGCACAATTTCGGGGTAAACACCAGGCGCCCAGGGTCCCAGGCGGCCATTTCACTCTGGCAGCTCCTCTGAGGCAGCCACAGCCAGCAGCCCCACCTGGGCCTCTGAGGCCACCTGGGGACAGTGGGGAGGGGCTGGCTCCAGTTCCCAGACCTCAACTGGGGCCTGGCGGCCGGTCCCAGAACACTTCCAATGGCTCCATAGAAGCGCCAACATGAGGGCCTGGGAGCCACAGGCTTCCCAGGAAGAGAGTCAACAGCCTCACTCTACTGACATCACTCACACAGCACTGGCACATGGCACGAGCCAGACAACTTGCAAAAGCAATTGGAGCCATACTCCTCAAGATTCTGCTGCACCACAGGGCCAGCTGGGGCTGGAAGGAGGCCCCTTTTTCCAGTGACACACTGCATCCAGGTCACCTGCCCTTGAGGGCCTCAGCAGGGGTGGTGGCAGCACCAAGTAGCACTAGGTACATTGCTGGGACCTCCCTGGAGACCATCTGCAGGTCTGCATGGATGGTTAAGTTAAGCAAAGCTCCATGAGTGTTTCTGATGCACAAGAAATGAAGGAGAAACTGAACAGAATGCTCACAAGGGCCCTGTCACTTCCAAATAATGCGTATAAGTTTCACTTAAGACCACGCAACCTAACCGGGAAAGACATTTTTACCTTCACTAACTTCAACTGAAAGTTGGTGTCTCCTTTGGGCATAAAATTGGGCAACAAATCACAATGCCTGTGAACCTGCCATGCCATGTGTCCATACCACAACTTGGAATATCACCTGTGCTCACCTTGGTTGCCCATCTATAGTACCACTGACCTCAATGTGTCAGTAAAAAAGCACATGCACTATTATATCACAAATATTAATAGAGCCTTTGGCATTTTAGTAGTTGCAATCAATGTAATTGGTTTGTTTCATAATCTTATGTATTTTATTCAATGAATTTATAGCATTGTTCTATAATAATAATTATACCAGGCTGCTAAGGGGCCCATGGCACAGAACAGGTTACGAACTGAGTCACAGGACTGGCTTGAAGAACAAATTAATAATCAGAGCAGAATGAGCAAATCACCCTGAAACCTGAAATCCCAGATACCTACCACCACCTGGACGCTTTGAACTCCCCAGGCAAGTGAGTCACAGGAATTAAGGTGTTCTTCCCTGGGCAAAATCAATCTCCAGGAAAGAAATGAGACCTCTTCTCCCAGAGATCACAGTTACTGCAGCTATGGCATTCTTACCTCCTGTCTGATCTCAGCCAGGCAGCAAACATGCCCAAGCTATAGGCAGGGGCACGCACACACATACACACAAACAGACTCACATTCACACAGCATACACTCTTGGTGTTGCCGTGTGTGAACCATACACAGCCCTACACATGCATGTACATATGTTCACACACAAACATGCATACACCCAGACCACACATATGTACACCACACCACATAGCCCCATGCATAAATAAGGTCAGATATGCAAATGTGGTCACATGTACCACACGTACTCAGCATACGTATGTGCACACACAGCCTACACATAGTCAAACAGATACACATGCATACCACAGGTACTCACACAGATCCAAACAAACATGCACAGACTAGAGCTAATAAACACCCTCACCATGCTTATAGACTTATTTTTAAGATCAAATGAGACAAAATACATGAAAGGCCCTAGAGCAGAGAGGAGGTAGCTGCACAGAAAGCAGCTCAGAATAACCATCCCCTCGTTATCACTAAAAGGAGAGCAGGGACTCAGACTGCACATCTGTGGCCCTGAGGACCTGTCCTATATTGGGCCATCCCGTACCTGCCCCAAGCACAGGGGCACCCAAGCACCAGTCATTTTATCTCTCAACACATCCAGGTCCCCCATCAGGAAAATGGTCATTCTTAAGGGTGCCAAGGAACACGAGCCAGGTGCCATGTCACAAAGGCCAGCAACATGAGACCAAATTCGGCTCTGACTCCTCATGCTGGGAGCACTGAGAAGCCAGGTACCAGCTTCGCTCCTACCGCCCCTCCCACTCCGAAGGGAGAAGGAAAGAGAAAAGTGAGGGTACCCCAGGATTGCACCAAGCTCAGGACACTGTGCTTCATGGCTGGCAGCAAAATAATCCTATTTTTAATTAGGATGCATTCAATTCTCCCAGATAAAGGCATGTGTGCACTTGACCCAGGGTAGCCCACATCTACTGGGGGCCTGTGGTCATGCTATAGACCCCTCTGAGCCTTGGTTTGCACTCCTCTAACAAAGAGCATCCTTATTACCTCTAAGAGTGGCAGAAGGGACAACTAGCCTCCCGAAACACTTATAACACATATTACAGAAGCTGCCCCACGTGGGGTCCAGACTAGAGTTGGTGGGGCAGGGAGACCCTTGCAGGTGGGTGACTTTCTCCAAGTCAAGATGGCCCATCCCCAGGGACCGAGGCACAGGCCAGGCATCTGGAGGCTGAGACATCTGCAGGCTGTGCTGCCCACAGGAACTCCAGCCATGGCTGCACCTGTTTCTGCCCACCTGTCTGTCCCTACAGAGATCACAGCCTGCACACCTGTGAGGGGACCTGTACAACAGTAGTTCTGGTAGTCCAAGGGCAGCCACAGCAAGGAGCTCAGGATGATAAAATGATGTCCACCACAGCTGTCTGTCCTTGCCCTAGCTTCTCTTTCCACTGGGCACAGTTCCCACATGGACTGGTTACTCCTTCCATCCTTCCCTCAAGGTTCCTTCAGCACCCCACATCCATCCTTGGGGAAGAAGGTAAATGTGGGAGAAACCAGACCCTATGGAAGATACTTGGGAAGCTGGGACTGGTCATATATAGAAGGAAAGCCAGCTTCCTGCCCTACTGTTCTACTCCCTTAACCTAGACTCCACAGGGACAGTGAGGGGCATGCACATCCCAGCAAGGTAACAGGGAAACGCAACCTTGGCTATGCATGTGAGGTGCCACTGCATGGCAGCTGCTCCTTAGAGGTTCAATGCAGACCCTGTCTCTAGAGGTCTTGGCACATGGACTGCTCCCCAGCGTGTTGCCCACTGAGGCATGAGGACAACAACGGAGAAAGCACTTTTTAGCAACTCTCATGGTCCATCAAACAGGGCCCTTATTCCTGTGTAACTCAGAGAAAGAAGGGTTCCCTTCACCCGCCCCATCCTTCTTTGGTGGGAGGGAGCTTCATGATCAGACAGGGAACAAACAAAGCCTTCAATCATGCATAGGGGCCCTGAACCAGGAGACGTCCTGCCATCGTGTGATCTCACTGCTCACCCTGTCACCCATACCAAGCCAGTATCAGCATCTTCAATCAAACAGGCACAGAGGTTAAGTAACCTCCCTAGGGCCACACAGCCAAGACATGGTGGTCCTAGTAGCCCCACACAGGTTTCTTAGATTCTGCCTTTCTACTTTTTCCATCATGGCTGAATTCTTTGGATACAAAGATGCCTGCCACGTGCAAGCATTACCGCGGTGTCAGAAGAAAGACAGAGCACAGCTGCTGCTCCGTTCATGCAGACACATTTACAGAGTTTATGGAAATCTAAGTCAGTCCATGCTAAAAGTAGCAGAGGGATCGTGCTCATGGGAGCTCAAAAAAAAAGAAGCACTATGGACTGGGGGTGGGGGGAACAGGGGGGATTTTGATGCCCTTGGATTTGCTCCCCAGTTGCAAAGTAAAAATGCAAAGGCCTTGAACTTAGCCTGCAGAGGCCAAGGGAAGACTCCAGGACAAGAGATGGCACAACTGAAGGTAATGAGACACCCATGGCACATTCTGGGACAAGAGAAAGGTAGGAAAGTATTGCCAACGGGACAAAGACAGATAAACCAGGAGGAAGAGGACTGCAGGGCTGTTGGGGTCTCTGGGAAGGAAAGGCTGGGAGAAGTCTGCTGTTTAGACAGGATATGGATGCACCTCCTGGGTCTTGCTTCATAGTCTGGCCAGTCTCCCTACTGATCTTCTGAGTCCAGGGGCCTGCAAGGCAGCCAGGAGCAAAGCCTCAGCTCCCAGCATGGCCAGAAGCAGGCACCATGCAAAACTCACCCTCCAGCGGGTGCACCTGCTTCTTTATCGCTGCCTGAATTTATTTTTCCAAGTACAAAAGCTCCCTAATTTGCCCAGCCCTTGGGCTTACTGCTATTCAGGAAAACAGCTAATTAACCCTAATTCATGGGCTTGCTGGGCTGGGACTGGTCCCATGGGGCCAGTGGGAAAGACAGGCTCCTATGCACAGCCAGTCTCAGATCCAAGCAGCGAGTATCAGGAGGACTTTCTTCTTCTAGGAGTCACGGGTAAGACCTGCTTTGAGGTTGATGCTTGGGAAGGTAACCCAACTTGGATTTTATTTTTCACTTGTGTTCATTCCCTGAAAACACCAGGTCAGCTCTATCTCCCCATACTTCTCTGCCCAGAACATCACCCTATCTACTCCACCAAGGATGCTACACTGTAAATCCTACGAACCCAAGTCCTTCCTACCCAGGTCCCAGGCGTAGTCAACCATGTTCTTTGTGCTTTGGTACAGACTTTTATACCACTCCCTGTAAAGGGCAGCAGGTGGCACCTTCACAGGGAAGACAGAGTGCAGTTGGTAGGCAAAGAACACCCATGTGGAAAAGAACCCACTTCTCCTAGGCCTGGGTTTCCTCATCTGTAAAATGAACACGAATAGCACCTTCCTCACGTGCCTGACACACACAGGGCATCATCACCGCCACCTGAGTAGTAGCCCACTGGCCCCACAGGCAGTGATGCCTCTTCTGGGTGCGGTGCCCCAGCAGCAGCCTCTGCTGAAGACTGGACCCCCCTTCCTCTCTACCCAACCTGAGGGCAGGGCAGGCAGCTTCCCTCGACCTGCCCGTTGTGCCAGATTCAAAACTCCTGCCATTGGAGTCCTTCCTCCCTGGAGAGCCAGAAGCCCAGGGGAATGTGGTCTCTCCTTTGCATCCCCTATTCACAAAGGCTTGGAGCATGTGCTGAGGCCATGTCTGCAGGCGAACAAGGGGCCCACTGTGTGACCCGCCTGCCAGACCCAGATATTTTAACAGCTGTATTGTGTGTTTCTGAGGCGCGATTCCTAAACTTAGAGAAAAACAAGCATGGCCTCTGGCCTGAGGAAGAAAAACAGACAGCCCAGGGCAGGCTGCAGGCAAGGAGAAAGGCCTCTGCAGGGCCGCAGAACTGCAGGCTGCAGAGAATGCCAGAACACCCAGAACAGGCCAGTATGAGGAGCCAGGCACCAATCCCCCTGCTGAGGCCAAGGGTGGACATGGGGGCAGGAACTAAGGGCTGGTGGGTCAGAAAATCCCCAAGGTAGGCTGAGAAAAGGGAACAGGCAGCAGCAAGGGGTGCCCAGGATAAAGTTCCTGCCGTCACAGCCCCAAGGCCTCATCCTCCAGGGCTCATTGCCCCACCCCATCCTAAGCTGACCCTTGTCCCCAACCCTGCACCCTCTAAACCAGCATGGTCACAGGGCTCACTCTGCCTGCAACATTATGCTCCTGGCACCCACTGGTGTCAACTCCTTGAAGAGACAGAAACTCCCTGCTGACCTCCCACCAAGCCAAGCCAGGAGTCCATCTCCGTGACCCATGAAGTCAAAGCTGTTCTAGCACACCTGTTTATGTTTACCTGTCCCTCCTTACGCACACCCCAGACACAGGCTCAGGCCAACATCTGATGATTGGCTTAGAGACTAAGGGAACTCACAAGTTTTCTCAAGGCACTTACACCAGCTGGAATCCTTCTTTCCTCCTAATCTGCCCTCAGGCCTCAGTTCCCACAAGGTGAAGGTGGCAAACAGCTTTCAGCTTCTTTGACCTATGAGCACTCTCTGGGAAGGACTGGGCTGAAGACAGCATCAGGCTTTTTGAGGGTGAGATAGGTGCAATAATCAACCCACAATGTCTTCCACAGGAGATGCAATAATCAACTCATAACGTCTGTTGTGGGCAGTGTTGCCAGGTCAGCAAATTAAGGATGACTGGGGAGGGGAATGCATTCTTTCCTTAAATTCTAACCTCCTTGCAAGCAAAGCTTTGCTATTCAAAGTGCTCAGCACTGACTCCATCTGTTGACTGAGTACCTGCAGTGCTCTAGGGAACATACCTATTTCACAAGATAAACAAATGAATGCTTATCATTTAAAAGGTAGGTACTTTTTGAACCATTGCATGCTCAGAGGTGTATTTTCTCTTGGTTGACTATAGACAGGGAATGGTATTGGGGTCAGGGGCATAGTATTGGTTTGCTTATGCCCTTAGGACCACAGCCCAAACCAAAGCCTTTTGAGGAGCAAGGAGAGCCAGGCCTTCATTCAAGGGACATGGGAGAAAGCTGGAGCATGTATGCAGACTCTGGGAAAATCTCACCTCTTCCAACACTTTCGCTCAAGGAATACCAAATCACAAATATTTTTCTCAGAAAAGGGCTAGACTATCCCAGGTCCCTGCCTGACTGGCAGCAGTCCTTGACTGGCCCTACAGAGAGGACCTTCCCCCATGCCCACCATCCAACATGCAGGACGGGGGATGGGCTCTGGGATTTACTGAGCCCACCCAGGATCTGAGAGGAACCATGGTTGGATTCCCAAGCTTTAACCTCAAATGAGCCACTGTTGGACCTACAACTTTCAGCCTCCTCCACCTGAGCCCGGAGTCTAGTACCAGGAAAGGCCTCCAGGGATCATTTCGTTCAGCCTGCTACCCAGTGCAGGAAAAGGGCTTAGTGCTGCAAAAGGGCTGTCACAGAGCCCTGACCTAGTTTACAGCACAGACAGCTATTAACCACATCATTCCTCCTCCAGATTGGCTGTGCAACTCTGGGTAGGTGTTCCCACATTTCTGGGCTCAGTGCCCCACTTGTGAGATAAGCAGACCAGAGGCCCAGGAAACAGAATGTCGTCCACATAGGATGAAAACAAAAATTTTGGCCTGTGGCAGGGTGCAGATAAGATCCAAGCCACCTGTATTCAGTAACCATCAACTGTGTGCCAGGCACCAACAAGAAGGCCCGAGGTCACCCTCGCCTCTGGTATCGTGATGCCAGGCTTGGGGATGGAGCAGGACAAGGGTGGCAGCGCTTACTGAAGAAGTAGGGCAGTTGCTCTGCCCCTCGAGTGTATGGGAAACTTAGGCCAGTGTGTGGCACATTCCCTGGCACACAGTTGGTATCCAATAAATGGGTAGTGAGTGGGCACCATCAATGTGACCCCTACACTCTGTCCATTGGTGGCTCCTGCACAGCAGGTAGCTGTCAGAGACTGACAGAAAGCTGTAGCCTGGCTTGCTAGCCCTGTCTTACTGAGAAGGTGCCAGACAGACTTTGCTGGATATGAACAAAATTACCAACTACCTCACTTTCTACCATGAGTGAGTTGCTTTTTTGAAGCTTATTAGTTTTCAAGAACAGTTTATCAAAATGTAATGCTATATGCCCTGGAATAAAGTCAGACTTTAAGTGGTTTATGTATCAAAAATTCAGTTCTAAGCAGAGAGGGATACAGTACAGAGAGGGCTGGAGGGAGGAGGAGGGAGAGAGCAAGGTGCCAAAAGCCCTGCAGTTTTGCTGATGCCTAGCCTTGGCTCTCACTGTGGCCCACACCCTCCTGATAAAAGAACAGGTCTCCATGCCTGTTCCTGCACTTCAGCATTTCTTGGCATGACACCATATGCAAAATTAAGTGGCTTTGTAGTGGCTGCATGTTTTTTCTTCTCTCCTTTGGAAGAGACTCTCCAAGCACACTCAATCAAGTCCCTTTTGTTGGCTAGGCCTTTTGAGGGCTTCCGGACAGGAAATGAGAATGCTCTTTAAAGCCTCATCCACTCAGAGCCCTACAGATCTGCCTCCTTGCCCTGGGACCTGGGTGCTGAATTGGTGCCACTACCCAGCTCCAATCCGGTCTTCCTACGAGGACTGGCCAAGAAAGATGTGCAGAGATGCCCAAGCCTGTGAGAGGCCAGGGCACTTATGTGTGACTTCCTCATGCCAGAAGAGTTCTCACAACTGGCAAGAAGCCAAGAGGGGAAAACAGGGTGAAGAACTCCTTGTCACAGGACTCCTACCATAGTCCTCACTGAGCGACACGTTCCCTGCCCCGGGGCACAACTCATGATTTCAAGGCTTTGTACCCTTTGTGCCCTGACTGGAGGTCTACACCTGGCAGAGGTGGTGCAGGCCTCCCCTGCACCTATCCACAACTGTGTGCATGATGGCTCCATGTCAGATCTTGCTGCCACCACCCATTGGTAGGGACACAGCCTGACAAGAGAGCCAACTGAGCATGGAAACCCCCTAAAAGTCTTGGAAATCATAAAAGATCCAGCAGTCAACCAGGAACCTCCTATAACAGCAGTCCCCAATTAGGGGTGAAATGTTCCCCAGGAGGTATGTGGTAATCTTTGGAGACTTTTTTTTTTGCTAGTTTCTAAATTATGCTACTAGCAGCCAGTAGGAAAAGGCCATGGATGCCCTTAAACATCCTACAATTTTAACTAGAATGTCTGTGGTACCAAGGTTGAAAAACCCTGATCCAAAGCCTTTTAGTCACTTTATCATCCAGCCTCTGCTCGCTGACCTGCCTTACCACTTCATGCTGCAAAGAAGCAGAGCAGTGAGTCTTTCATCTAAAGTTTGCTTCAGCCTCTTGCTACAAACTGTGGGCAAGTGACTCAGCTTCTCCTTACTTCAGTATCTGTCTATGGAAAATGAAGCTAATCATTTGATATTCCAGGATTGCCACAAATCAGGTCACAATCTCTAGATATCTAATAGAACATCTTACATACAGAAGGCACTTAAGCCACAACAGACCTGTTCAGTGGCTTTGTAGTTCCAAACATGCTAGAGAGCTCAACTTTAGCTCCAAAGGCTGCTAAACTCTACCACCTGCCACACATCTACTCAGACCTTGGGCTGCCTGGCTCACACCATCACCAAGCATAAGGAACACATCAGAACGTCACTGCAGGGCTGACTGCACTCTCAAAACCCTGGCCACAACTGACAAGTCTAACGGTAGAGAGACCATCTTCACTATTTTGGTATCACAGCAACAAAGTGGGACAGAACTGCAGCAATTTAAGGTCATTGTCATAAAACTTCAGGAAATATGGACCTGGTTAATCTCACATAATAAGTGAAAATAAAACAAGATGGAATGTATACTATAATCACTACTGGAAAAATGAACTACATGTACAAGATAGAAACAACATACAGGAAAAAGCAAATCTTGTGTTTGGATTTTAGATAAAGCTGGGAGTTCTAGGTAAAAGAGGGGGTAATGTTCTTTTAGTGTAAAGTTCATTCAGGTTTTTTTCCCATTAAAATCCTATTTATTAATGTATACAGAGAAAATAATAGAGAAATAGCAAATCTAGTGTTATTTCAGACCATGAGGGGTGGAGAAGTCTTACTGTGACTCTGGCAAGTAACAGGGGACCTCCTAGGCTCAGAACAGG
This sequence comes from Dinomys branickii, assembly GCA_004027595.1. Lineage (NCBI taxonomy): Eukaryota > Metazoa > Chordata > Mammalia > Rodentia > Dinomyidae > Dinomys > Dinomys branickii. The sequence goes on along the minus strand of PVLD010000339.1, from coordinate 118,134 downwards.
GAAGGGACTGCTGATGCCTGCAGGACACAGGAGGAAAATCTGCCTTCCCATGGCCCGGATTTGCTTCCAAAGCCTCAGCCTCCTCAGAGGGGTCACTAGTGCCCAATTTGCTAGAGGACAGACCCTTGGGTCCTTATGGGAAAGGGAGGTCATGGCAGGGCCCCACGCCTGCCTTGCAGTCCTGTTCTCTCAACACACCCTACCAACACTGGCCACTTCTGGGCCAGCTTGGGTCTCCTTTTACAGATATAAAACTGAAGCCAAGAAACGTTTCCACTGAGGGCCAAGGCAGAGTGGGAGAAATGGCACTGGCCAATGTGACAAAGTGGCCCAGGACTGAGCACAGTGGGGTGAAGGGTCAGCCTGCTCCAGGCTCTAGGGTGGCTAGGGATGCAACAGTTCTGATGTCTATGAGTGGAGTAGGACAGGTCCCTCTGCCAGCCCCCAACACCAAAAACCACAAGGAGCTGCCACCGGCTCCGGGATATGTGGCCAGACTAGAAAACCTCCAGGCTGGGACGAAGGTCCAGAGGGCAAAGCAAGCATGGGATGAAGCTGCATGTCACAGAAAGTGGGTCTTTCAGAAACAAGCTACTATGGAGTGTCATTGGGTCTGTGACAGCACCGATCCCACCAGCCTAGCTCCAAGGGGCTCTGGAAGAACCAGCAGAGAGTGCACGCATGGGGACCTGACTGCTGGGACCCATCTCCATCTGTTTTCAAAGTGTTGATGTGGCCAACTCTTATCAGTAGGCTGGGCCCTGGGGACAAGAAGAGCCCTACACCTGAGCCCTCCTGGCAAGCCAACAGGTAGATAGTGTGTGCCAGTGCTGTGATGGAGGAGCATGGGGCAGGGCTGGGGATTTCCTAGAGGTAGAGATCCCTCATCTCCAGCTTCACCAAACACAGGCTGAGTCAGAGTAAGCAGCTTTGCAGAGCCTGAGGGTGAGCTGGGGAGGCTGAGCTGTGCCAGTGACAGGAGACCTGCATGGCCAGAAAGCAGAAGAGTAGAATGCACAGGGCCCAGTGGGGGTGGGGTACAGAGAACAGAATCTGTGCCAAGCCAGGAGCCTATGCTGGATTCTGAAGGTCCTGAAGAGACAAAGAAGAGTTTTGAGCAATGGATGATATATCAGACATGAAATCCACACAGTGAGGCTTTATTAGAATACAAGCACTCCCTGGCATTTTGCAGACTGATGGCCTACTACAGCTGCCACGTAGACCTCTACCATCCCCTAATAGACCTCCACTGAGCCAAGCTCCTGGCCTTGTAGTTTCTAAACCCTGGAGCAGGTACTGGCCATGAGGGTGGGCTGGAGGGAAATGTCACTGTCACTTCTCTTGGAGGAAGGACCAGAAGCTCACTCCCCTTCCTCCCAGAGAATGAGGAAATGGCTCCCTGAGGACTATCAAAGAGAGCAGCAGAATGCTTGGACCAAGGGAGAGCATCACCCTACTGGTAGGGGAGAGAGAGGACAGCTCGGCCAGAGTCAGGCAGATAATGCACCAGGTTCTGCTCTTCTGCTTTTACCAACAAGGGGACCTTGGCAGGAGGCTTAGCTTAACCTCCCCAAGCTACATTTGTATCTGTAGTCAACTACGATTCCTTCTATTTCTGAGAGCATTCACTAGAGGGCCATGCCTCCCATCATTACTTATCTCAGGTCCCACAAAAGAGTCTGCTGGAAACTCCCCACTCCTGCTGGGAAGGAGAAGCAAATGACAGCCACCACACCCAAATCTTCTGGAAAATTTTCACCAGTTCTGCCTTAAATTGTGCCTAGCTCGCCTGCTCAACTTTCTTCCCCAACTCACTTCCTCTCCCCTTCCTTCCTCCCTCCCTTTCTTCCCTCCTTCTGACTGTCTCTCCTTCCTTCCTCCCTTCACATCTGGCAGTGAGACAGAGCCAGAATTCCACATTTCAGCAAAGAAAGCTGTCTCTGCTCGTCGGGGAAAAAGGAAGTAAAGCCGGCCCTACTCAAGCCCGCTCATTGCCCCGTGGTGGAGCTGGCGATGGGACCTTTCTGGCCTCATCTGAGTGCAAATAGAGTTTGTTTTCCAGATGCCAAAGGGTGTATGTGTGTGTGTGTGTGTGTGGTGTGTGTATGTACAAACACGCTCACATCAGACTTCCTTTCATCTATAGCTGCTAAGCCCTGAGCAATAGAGGACTTTATGATAACTGAGAAACCCAAACTATTTAAACTCTACGAAGAAAAAATCTGCTGTGATGAATCCACATTCCTTCACCATGCAGTGAAGTCTATGGGGCTGCAGAAGGGTGACTGTGTTGTTTTCGCCTCGGCAGCTCAGAGGATGAAGCCTGGAGCAGCCAGTCATACCCCAGAGACAAGATGGCACAGAGCAAGCCTAGGGTGTCCGGCTGCCTGAGTCTAACCCTTACCCTTCTTTGCATCTGCTAGGCAAGACAGTGAGCTTATTAGTGACTCAGTTTCCCCCTTAAAGAGCGGAGCAGATAATGATAGGGTGGAAGACAGGTGAGATGCAGACCCTCTGGGCCACTGCACCGATCTTCCAGGCCATGTTGCAGGATGGTGCACCTCAGGCCCTTTTCCATAGGGACTTTGAGGCATCTTTCCCACCAGCACCACAGTGCTCCATTACTGCAGCTTCCAAGACTGCCACAGGGCCTGGGGCAATCAGGAAGTACCTGCAAAAAATCCTGACCACTGGCCAGCCCTGGCCAGGACTCACGTGGGCCTGTGCAACAGCAATGGTCAGAAAAAAGAAGACCAATCTTCCATGAGGACTTTCAGGAGGCAATGGCACCAGCTGTCCTTTCTAGACAGGACTTTGAGGAAATCACTCCACCCTCCTGAGGCACAATGCCCTGATCTATAAAGAAGAGTGAAGACAGTGCTAATATGTGCACCCATCTGCCAACAAATGCTTCACCCACGCCTGCGCATATGAATACTCAGCACAGGGCCAGTGCATGCAGCGCACCCCATGTCTGTCCTGATTTGCACTGCTCACAGGAAGAGGGTGGGTCCATGTGAAGAGAGACACTGCTCTTCTTTTTCGTTTACAATACTCTGACAGCTGGGCTGCTGAGCTACTTGGGGACTTCTGAACCCAGATGCTTCACATTCTCATTTCCCCTCAAACTGTCTCTCAGGCAAGGCTGGTGGGTCAAATGCCCAAAACATGTGTGGGCTGGGCCAGGTGACACATCTCTAGTTCAACCCAGCACTTGTACCGGCAGAACCAGGAACATATCTACAAAGCTTCTGTGTCTCAAGTCAAGCCAGCAGCTTTCCCACCACTGCTCCCAAGAGCAAGGCAAGCAGCCAGAGAGCGTGGGGCTGTGTGGCCAGGGCACGAGGCTCTCCTGTGTCTCACGCAGCCATGAGGAAGCCCTCTATGCTTTGCTCACCTGGACCTGGGCCCTGCTGGATGTATACCCACAGGGCACAGGCAGACAGGTGCGAGACACCTACACCCCTGTCCCTCCACACTAGATGGGAGAATTAGGAGCTCTACCTGCCTGCCCCTCAGACACCCCAGAGCCTAGGAAAGCACCTACCCATGCTGTTCACATGCACCAGGGCTCAGCTCAGCCCTGCGTCACCTGCCCTGAGAACCTGGCAGGCATCCCACTTTCTCCCCTAATTACCTACCTGCTTTGGCTGTGTAGGTGACAGCATGGGCTTCCAGGGCAGAATCAGGGCAAAGGGAGGTGGATTTCGAGTCACAGTAAAGGACAGACACTGTAGGGAGCTAAGTGTGAGCTCTGAGCCACCATAGAGCCCACCAGGAAGCCCACAGGCAGGCAAGGAAATGAACACCTCTCAGTACAGGGAGAAAGGCCAGGCCTCAGGCTATAGCCATCAGCAAAGGGGCCTCCGGGGCTATGAGAGGAGGACCCAGAGGGGTGCGGCAGCAGCTCCATTTACGGTGAATGCGTCACACCTCCTTCCAAACAAAACCAAGTCTTGAGTTATTACAACCACACTGAGTCACAACAATGCTATGCCAGCTACACTCTGCCCACTCGATGTTCAGTGCCACCTGACAGCTGGATCCAGCACAAATCTGCCAAGCTTGGAACCTGCTCAGCGGGAACTACCCGTGCAACCCCAAGTCCGCAGCAACTCCTGTACACCAGAGAAGCTCTGTCATCTCTACCCTCACCACGCTGGGTTGTGCACCCAGTCTGCGCCCCGAAGTCCCACGTCTACACTCTAGACACACAACGCCATTGGCCAGGCCTTGGGCAGGAGATAGTCCCGGTCATTGTACCCACCAGAGCATTTGCAGAGAAAATGCCTATTCCCCCAAGTTGCATCACCTGTTGTTGCTTTCCCACTTTGCTGCTCCCTAAAATGTGCCAGGCACAAGTCTGAGGATCCAGGGAGCTCCATGTGAATCCACCTCTGGGAGACAGAGACAGGCCACAGAGCCAGAAGAGTGCCCAGGGAGCCTGCAGCCCACTCCTCACACCAGGCCCAGGAACAGGAACATGGCACCCCTGATCTTACTGAGACCTGTCTCATGTACACACACACACTCCATCTGGCATGCTCCCATTCGCCTTCACTCATACACACTCACACCCTCACGCTGCGCTCACACTACCTAACACACCGGCTCCCTGCTGTACATCCACGTTATCATTCACGTTCATGCAGCTGCACATACCCATAAAGGCACCCACTCTTGGGCTAACATACTGACACTCACACATTCGTACACATGCTCCTAAAGTCATAAACACCCACACACACCACGGACAGCATGCCCTTGGGTACCAGCCTCCCTCTGACCACTGCTGGGTGGTGGCAGGATAGGATTCCTCTGCAGACAAGCTTCCAGCTTCAAGAGTAAGGGTCTGCAGGTGGGACAGGCCTTGGCTCAAGGACCCCATGTAATCCTCCAGGCTCCCTGCCTCGCCACACACAGGCTGGGCCAGCGGCAGTACTGAACCAGCTGGATTCCTCATGCCCCCACTCACCCTTCCAGCCCTCCTGGGGAGACCACACACCACAGCTCAGCCCCGGGCCTCTGCAGCCATTCTAGGCCCACAGAGCCTCTCTTTAAAAGCTGAAAGTTGCCAAGAATGGTGATGGCCACCAGTAATCTCTGAACCCTGGGAAGCTGATGCAGGAGGATCATAAGTTGGAGCCCAGCCTAGGCAACTTAGTGTGTTGGCAAAACTCTGTCTCAAAATAAAAAATAAAAAGGGCTGAAGATACAGCTCAGTGAGAAGGTCCTGGGTTCAATCTGCAGTATTAAAAATAGCTGGCCACTGGAAGGAGACAGATCAGGGTAGAACAAGACTAGACCCAAAGCTAACAGTGCCTCTTACCAACTGTATAAGCCTGCCTCAGTTTCTCCATCAGGAAAGTGGGAATGGCATGACCTGCATCAAAAAGATCAAACATGTTGCTAGGCATCAAAACCTAGCACCCAGCAGGAGCTCAATGCCACCCTTACCATAACCCCCACCCTCCACCCTTCACCTGCTCAGAAACCTGGTGGCAGTAGCCTGGAAGAACAGCAACCGGCTTGCTGGGGCCTTGTCTCACTGAGGCACAGTCCTGGGCAGACTGAGCAAGGCCAGCAGCAGCAACTGCCTGACCAAGAAGGGTAAAGGAGACCCAGGCCAAGGGTGCAGAATGTAGCGATGTGAGTCCAGAGGAGGGCTGGGCCCAGTGTCACAACCTAGAATGAGTCTGTCACACAGTATGGGCCAGCACCACACATGTTCTGCCTGGCCTCACACCTCCAAGAGGGAGAGCCAGCTCCTCCCACCTTACTGGTGAGGTGGCCAAGGCAGCCTGCCCAAGCACACACTGAAAAGGTCATAGAATATTTCAAATCTTGGTTTCTCCATTGTTTTGCTCTCCTGCAGATTTTGAGAAGGGTAGGATGACTTGACCAGGCTGGGCTCAAACGTGATCCTCCTGTCTCAGCCTCCCAGAGTATTGAGATTACCAGTGTGTGCCACTGTATACAGCTCCAATTTTTAACTAAAAAGGCTGTTACCCACCTAAACAAACCAGGGGACCCCTAGCTGCTCTGGGGACAGAATTCCAGTAGGAATCCCTTGGCATCTACAGAGAGCTCCACAGGAACCACGATGCCTCTGTGCCAAGGCAGATATGAGCAAGCTCCTCTAAACAGCGCAAGTGGCGTGCTGCCCACCAGCAGAACAGAACCATGCTTGAGACCAGCACTAACTACCTCTGCGTGGATCCTACTGAGCAGCACCAGGAGAGGTAAGGTTGTCTAAAGAAAACAGGCGTCATGGAGCATAATTATTAAATGTTGTCATTTCGGAAGAAAATTAATTAGCAATAGCGGTAGCTGTCTTGTGTCTGCTTAAGCAGCGTGCATCTCAATTAAAATTTAATTGCCATAGCTTCAATCACAGCAGGTTAAATGGTTTGAAATGCTGACCGGGTTCACGTCTCCACAAAGCTTAAATTAGTGTGGAGTGCAGGAGCTGTCACAGAAGGGGAGGTGGCAGGCAGGGGAACAAACAGGGCAGACAGACAGGATCTGGAGTATCCACGTCTTGGTCTGCCGCCTCAGGCAAGGGCCAGTGTCCCACATAGGGATGGAGCTCTGAAGCCTGCCATGAGTCACCTGGGAAGCCATCATGTGGACAACAGTCCACAAAATGGAACAGGGTCTGGGAACATAGGTTGGGAAGCAACTGACAATGTGCCTTCCATCGGTGAAATGAACTCTCTAGAGCAAAGACCTCCAATTCCTATGTCTCTAGGGCCCTGTAGCAACAGGGATGGAAAGGGTGGTGGCACCCAAGTACCCAGGCCCTGTCCAAGCAGGCAGCCAAGCACTGTGCTGCTTCTGTAAGAGGATGAGGGCCCACCGTGCTGCCCTCTCAAAGGAGTCAAGAATGGGGGTCTTATTCCAAATTTCTGGAGTTTTAAAACAGAGTGTGAACCTCTGGATCAATGGCTATCAGTTTTGGTCTTTTATTTGGGAAGGGATGGTCTCAGAAAGCAGGTTAGTGGCTGTGCAGTGGGCGGGGGAGGCAACTGCTAAGGAGTACAAAGTTACTTGGGGAATGATGAAAATGTTCTAAAATTGGATGTGTGATGGTTGCACAACGTTGTGAATACTTAACAACTACTGTTCTATATATTTTCAAAGGAAGGATTCTATGGTATGTATATCATATCTCAATAAAGCAGTTACTTACATGCAAAGAAAAAAAGCAAGAGTTGTGCTGGAGTTGTAGCTCGGAGTTTTATCATGAACATGGCCCTAGGTTCAAGCCCCAGCATAAAGAGAGAGACAGACAGACAAACAGAGACAGAGACAGAGGTAGAGACACAGAAACACAGAGAAGGAGGTAGAGAGGGACAGAGAAAGACAGAGAGCGAGATGGAAAGAGAGAGAGAAGAGGCTGAGACTCACAACGCTGCCAGCAGCTGCTGGATTTGGTATAGAAACGTCTTCAGCTCCTACCTTTCAGCTATGTGCTGAGGGCAGGCACAAGCAAGCTCTGGGTCAGCATAGACAGAGCAGAGCAGGACGCTTCTAAAGCAGCAGGTCATTTCAAGGAGGCGGCTCCCCACTTCAAAATTAGGGTGTTCACGAGTGACATGTAGTGGTGCCAAGGGAGAAGAAGGAAAGGTAGAAGGGGTCCTCGAACACCATCCAAAGTTCTCTCTCCCTCCCTGCAGGTCCCCCTGGTAGGGTAGAGCTGATCATCCTACCTCCTTGGAATCCCCAGGCCATGCCACTTTCGTCACAGGCTCGATGAGCCTACACATGCAGTTTTCAGACTTCAACACTCTCCCCACCCCACAGCCAACAGGGAGCCACCTGAAGCCAGGCATTGAGTTGCAGCTGTGCAAGGCACAAGTGGCTCCCAGGGGGTGCAAAACAGGTGAGCAGAACTGATCATCTCTCCTTAGCACCAGCCAGCACCTGGCATGGCATAGGCCATAGTGGGGCTGGCACAGCATCCAGAGACCCACTGGAGAGTAGGCTAAGCAGCCTCAAGAGAAGCCTGCTGCCTTCCCAGGGACGTGCAGCACCCTGCACAGGCTGCCAGAGCTGTCGCCTGCAGGTGACAGGATGCCACATATAATGTCAGGATTATTTGTACTACAGGGCTATCTTTTCTCCTTTATCATTTATACTTTCTTTAACTTTCTATATTACTTCCTTAAGCATGGATTGTTTGCTGTAATTATTAAAAATACATTGCAAAACATTTGTCCACTGCAGAAGGTATTAGAGTAAGTTTTCCCTGCCCAGTAATTGCCAAGTGTCAGGTGCACACCTCCCTACAGCTCAGCCTGGAGTTGGCCACCACAGTGTTCCTGGGGACATGGAACTGTTTCTAACAAAACATGTGTGCTCCCATTTATAGACTCCCTGGGCACTAAGCCACACACCAGCCTCTTTGGATGGCAAAATGACTCTATTCTGTACCCCAAGGAGGCACAGCCACATGGAAACAAAAACCAAGGAGACCCATAATGAGTTGCAGAAAAGGATGCTGAGTGTCAAGAATAAGGGGAGGCTCCCTAGAAAAAATGAGGCCTTGGGTATCCTGTCCTAAGGTTGGCACGGGATCAACAATACCAATCAACCCCATCCTGGTCATGGCAAACATTGCTAATCAATCATAGCACTTTTCCCCAGTAGCCCTTGGGGTCCCTCTTGGCAGACTCTGCCAATCAGACTACCCAAATACAGAGAAAAAAAACCAACTCTGTCACCCTTCATCTGCATCGGGGCAATAAGGAGTCTAAGTCAGGGAGTTGCATGACCACAGAGTATTAGACTGGAATCTCTGGGAACAAGGGTGACTTGGCTCCATGTACATAAAAAGTATGAGCATGCAGTCTGCAAGCCACCTGAGATGACAAGGAGAAAAGGGAGTAGGGCCACACACAACCATTTGGAGGCCAGCCACCACTCTCCCCCTTACCTTGAGGAGTATTTATTCAGTAAGGCCAAGGCCCCTGGGTGAAGGAAGAAGATTGAGCTGCTGGCTGAGTAGCTCAATGCCCCAGTCACAGCACCACTCCCTGGCTCTGCACCAGGCAGCCCATGTGGAAATGGACAGAAGCCCCCAAGACAACTCTGGTCCCCTGCCCAGATTCCAGCCTCCCACCTGGAGCAGTGTTCCAAGCCATACTAAGTGCTCCTCCAGACCTCGTGGCTTCCAATAGCACAGGTGCTACCTTTAGAGGAGTTCACGAGTCTGAGAAAGGGAAAGGCACTGATGGGCCCTTATGATCCCAGGACTCTGAAAGGAGAGCAAGGACCCTTGGGAGCCAGTCAGCCACACTGGCAAGGAGCCCAGTAAAGTGCCACATTAAAGCCCTGCTGCCTGCCATGGTCACAGGGAAAGTCACAGCCTGATGTTATCCCTGAGCTGCAGCCAGTGCCCTCTGCTTCATCCTGCCTTTTCCTTGTGGAGCGCGTGGAAAGGCCTGAGAGCTTACAGGTCCATGGATGGTACCCAGGCAGCATCAGACAGCTGCCTCTTAACTTGGATTCTTACTTGGTGCCATAACGGTCAGGCAAAATAAGGATTCCTGGTGGCATGACCAGGTGCTGGGTTTGAAAGAGTTACCTCAGGCAGCAGATGATAGTCTCAGATGTGGCCAGGTATGGCATATAAGCAGAGCAGCCCCTTCCAGAGAGCCGGAGCAGCCTGCAGGAAGGTGGGGTCTGTGCTGATGGCTGTACCTCAACAACGACAATAACCATTACCCTTATAGGATGCTTACTAGGCATCTGGCACTGCTGAGTACCTTTCATTGGCCACATTTAGTCTGATCTCTGTGGGCTGCAAGTCCCACCTCCAGATAAGGAAACTGAGACCCCCTACCTTACTCAAAACTAGATGAAGCCAGGCCAGAATCCTCAGCAGGCCTTGCCTTGCATGGTCACCACCCCCAAATAAGCTGCCCCTCAAGAAGCGAACAGTATTCGGTCATCTGCTGAGACCACCACCCCAAATCCCAGATACGGAGCACCGTCCTTGGTATCAGTTATGCAGTGACAGTTCCTGAGTGCCTTGACTCTCACCAGGTCCCAAGCTGAGGACACAAAGACAGGGGCTGCCCCACCCTCAGTGTGGTCCTGGTCCACTGGGAGGCTGAGCAAGCAAACTGTCACTGATGCTGGAGCTGTGCCCAGAGGGAAGTGGGGGCCTGCCGCAAAGAATGGAGGGGAGTAGCAGGGGCAGAGGAGGTGTTCCAGCAGGAGGCTGTCCTAGGCGAGGCCTGGAGAAGAGGCTGTGAGTGGGGCAGGGAGAGGCAGTAGGAACCAGCCATCAGGGAGTACAGAGGATGCATTTGGAGCAGGAAGAGGGCTGGGAACCGGGAACCTGTGGGTCAGGGGGCCTCATATGTGGCCACTAAGTTGTAGGACTCCAGGGAGCTCCCAACTGCATTCTGTGTGATTTGGGTTTCTGAACACCAAATATGTGGTGCCTGAAGTTGGAAAACCAGGGATGAGGGCTAGGAATATAAGCATAGTCAGCGAGATTCAGGCAGTGCTCTCCACAGTCAGGACTGTGCGGTTACAAGACCTCCTAGAGGCTGGGCCCATGTGTGCGCGCATATGCACATATGCACACACAGTGCTTGTGCACTAGAACCTCTACACACTCTCACACACTTGAAACTTATGAAGAGACACACATTACCAACAAACTCAAACAGAGCACGTACTACAAACACATGCACAACCAGAGATGCACTTACCCACAGATGTATGCATAGCACACACGGGCAGCAACACAGACACATTCCTGCATTCCAAGACACACAAGGTCTGCTGCCCTCAGAGTCACATCTGCCTCGACAGCAGCAGCAGAACCTAGTATCACTCACTGTCCCAAGTGGGCAAGGATGATCCCTTAACATTTGAGAGTGTGGGCCAGGTCTCTGGGGACTAGAAAAGTCTTTGTGCAGAGATAGCTTCAGGGAACAAGGGACAAAGTCTCAGGTCCTGAGGTTCAGAGGGTGCCCCTAAAACCTTGAGCACCTAAGGAGCCCAGGAATCTTCCTCCCTGCAGCAGAAAGGGCCTACTGGACTTGGGTGGTCCTGGCTGCCCAGCATGGGCTGTGAATTCAGAAGAAAGCGAAGGGCCTTCTTGCTTGTGTCCACTTTACAGAAGAAGCCCTTAGTGCCCAGTGAACATCCATTCACTTCCTCACCACCAGCTGCAAGTGTGAGTGTCAGGCTCCAGCCCGAGTCCCACATGGGAGGCTCCAAAGTCAGAGTGAGTGGGACAGGACTGGGGTGCAGCCCAGAGACAGAATGTAATTAATGCCCAGCATGCACAAGGTAGTGGGATCTAACAACACACACACACACACACACACACACACACACACACACACACACACACAGTATGTGCACCTCTGAAGATGGGCAGTAGACTTGAGGAAAGCAGGAAACTACTTCCTGTCATGACTGTTGGATCATTTCTGAATGAAGAGCCCAATTCCATCTCCTTGTCACTGAGAAGCCACGAGAATACAGCCTGGCCAGCCTGGGTTAAGTCCTCAAGGGTCCAAGCTGAACAAATGAGTACACAAAAGAACAGGGTGGCTGTTCAATTCCCCAGGAACTTCACCATCTTCCAAATGTCCCTGCTGCAGTTTTCCTGACAGCCAGGATCCCAAGGGCCAGGCCTCTCCTATTTTGGGCGGAGCTGCTGCCTGCCAGCCCAGGTACAGCACTGTGCAGGGGAGGCCTCACCAATAGCAGGAAGACCCAGGGCCTGGCATCCTAGGTGCATGGGCCCATAGACTGCACAGGCCTGGGCAAGTGCTTGGGGCCCATGCAAGGCATGAGCTCATCCAGCCCCAGGCAGCAGGGGAGGAGGAGCTGGGAGACCAGCCTACTCTCCACATCCACTTTCCAGAGAGGATGGCAGGGCCACTGGAATTTCTTCACAGCTCCTGGTGTAGCAGTTGCCACTCACAGAACCCCCTATAGCTTCAGACACTGTCCAAGTGACTGTTTTTTTCTCACCTCCATGGCAATCCTGCCCATCAAGACAAAGGACCTCCTTTCCTTAAATAAGGAAACTGAGGCACCATGGGAAGCAGAAGATTCAATTAACTCAGCTAATGGCTCCAGGTTGACCTGACTCAAGTGTAGTGGAAAACGACCCCTCAATACCATCAAGTCACAGAGACCCAGAGTTTACTGCAGTGGCTCAGATGCAGATCCTGCTGTCTCCGCCCCCAGCAACCTGCAGGCTCTCTGGACAAGAAGACCACATCTTCTCACCTGCAGGCCCAACGGTAGCACCCAGCCTCCCCATGCGAGTCCTACCAGCAGATTCCATGGCCAGGAATTCCTGCTCTGATGCCACTTCACCTCTCTGCCTCAATCTCTTCTACTGTCAGATAGGGATGAATCCGCTGTCACATAGGGATGAACACACCTGGCTATACTGTGCACAGAGCCTGGCAGAAAGCTGCTGCTCGGTACAGGTGAGCACCTGTGATCATCGGTGTTCACTGTAGTATTGTTACTCCACACGACAGATGCCACAGCTTGGAAAAAAAAAAATAGGCCAACTTTGTAGGATCAGGCAGGAGCACAAAAGAGTTTGTGGGTGGGGACTCTGGGGTAGAACCGCCCAGGAAGGTTGGGATAGACATGCATTGACCCTGGAGGAGCAGTACAGACAGTGCTGGGGGGAGAAGGGTGGTGCCAGAAGCAGTGGCACCAGGGTTATTATTTGAATCACAGTCACTGTGACTGACTCTGGCCCAGCATATCTCAGACCCTATGCCCCTCACACCTCACAGTGCCACATGATAGTGTACTTAAGTGCCCTTTCTCAGGCGAGGCCCGAGAGGCATGGAATGGTGAAGAACTTACTGAAGGTCCCAAGGGGGGTGGGCTGAAGCTCAGCAGGTGGGCCAGCACCCACGCTGTCCTCCACTGCAGGGATGGCACCGACTGGGGGGCGGTGCATGCTGGGCAGAGGAGCCGCAGCCACTTGCGGTCTGGAGGAGGGAAGGAGGTGAGAGGAAGCCCCACCAGCTTCTGTGCCCCCATGCCAATTTGGTGAGTGTATTAAAAAGTTTCTTTTCAATTACCTCTTTCTTGATAATTACTAATAATGCTTTGATGGAGATGTGATTTAATTTCCCAATTGGCCTGGAAATGAGGAGCCCCATAATTGTTTGACCCTCTCACTGATGAGGAGGGGGGTCTTGGCTCCCCAGAGGCTGAGCAGGACTAAAAACATCCCTCTAAATGTGCCCACCCCCAGGCACCTGACACCAGACATGCAGCACCCTGCTCAGCACACACAAGGACCAGGCCTCTAGCTCTGCTACACCTTGGAAAAGCTACCAGTGCTCATCCAGTGCTTCAGTCACCTCCTCAGGAGCCCCAGGCCCAGGTCCTCAGAAAACAACCCCAGAGCAGCCTGCCCTGGCCTTCCAGGCAAAGGGCAGCTTCTCCCAAGCCCCTGCCCTGGAGGCAGACAACACTCCCATTCAAGAAAAGGAAAAGATGTGGCAGCCCCGTGCTAGGGCCTGCCACCATCTGTCAGGCAATTTTGTATCTCATCCATCTTTCAAAGGCCCTCAGAGAAAGCTGTGATTACACACAAGAGACAGAAAGGGGACTGAAAGCTGGGTGCCCAAAGTTCTTGGGTACAGCCTTGGTCTGGCTCTGAAGGCTGCAGTCTTTCTCTCCCAGCCTCCTTCTAACCAGGCCACTTTCTCATACATGGGTTTTGTACAGGCAAAACCCATCTTGAGTCAGGGCAGTTGCCTGGTGACACCAAGACTTGGGAACAGGACTATCCAGCCAATTTCTCCAGACCTACCCCTGGAAGTTTGCTGAAGTCCTTCAGAATCAAATCATATAATAATGCAATGATGAGGCAACCAGTTTACTCAGATACCAAATCTGTCACATCATGTTATCTCAGCAACTCAGAAAAAAAATCACCCCACATGTAGGCATTACTGTGTCCCCATTTTAAGATGCATAAACCAAGGCACAAAGACCATAATTGGCAGACCTGGGAATTGGCAGACCACAAGGCCAGTCACAGCAAGGACATCCTCCACTGCCTCACCACTGCCCTGGCTTTCTCCCACCTTAGTGAACAGAATCTCAGGCTACAGAGAGAAGGCCTTTCCTTGCATTTCTGAGGTGTAGCCCCTCCTGGCCACTGTCTTTTCTTCTCTACTGAGGGCATCACCCTAGCCCAGGACTCCTCGAGTCCTCTCTAGATCTGCCAGGTAGATGCTTCCAGAGCCACCTCTTTTCCCAGGTAAGGAGAGGGATCTGGGGTCCACATTCCCTGGGGTCAGGAAGTGACGCACCCTGCTGTGTTTCCTGGAGACTCATGTGTTCAGACTGAGGCGCCACAGCTGGACTGAAGGCCACGAGGGCATGCAGGGTCAGCCAGCTCCAGACATGCTGAGAAACAGCAGGCAAAGCTCAGCCCTGCCCCACCCACCAGCACGAACCCCTGAAACCTGCAGCCCTGATGCAGGAAAATATGATCCGGAGACATGAGCAGGGAGCTGGACAAGAGACCCAGACATCCCTGAGACCTTGCCCACAGAGGGACTTTTGTTTGGAAAACAGGCGTTATCACTGTGACAAATGCTGTCTGGATTCCAGGAGGGGTATTTTTCCTGCTGCTTTTAAAATTCCAAATCTTCTCTCTACATCAACAGCTTCTATCTCATTCCCTGTGTCTCCAGCCTGCGTTACACACATACAAACAGGAAATCAGACTGCAAACTTCAAAACTCAGGGAGACAGGAGCCTCCAAGCCCTTAACGAACTCGGTCTACCCTCGATGTATCTTCAGAGCAAATGGCCTCACTAGCCATTGGGACCGCCCCACCCTGGAAAAGGAATCTACTGTCTCCCGGAAGCCTGTTCCCCAGACAGCCATAGATGGGTCTCTGATGGAAGGATGTAATCTCCAAGTTATTACTGACAGGCAGGGAGGGAAAAGTTTCAGCACAACCCCTCTGTCCTGAGGGGCCAGCAACCACCAGGGCTCTCCCAGCTTTAGCCCGCGGGGCATAAGTACAGGCTAGGAACCGCTCTTCCTGACACTTGGCCTGTGACTACCTCCTGCTCCCCCACCTGCCTTGGCCCTGCTGCCGTGCTTGCCACCTCTGATTTGATCCCAACACTCCTGTTAGCCACTCATTTGTTCATCAGGGCACTTGGCTTCCCTCATAGGCAAGAAGAGGCCACCACCAAGGTCAGCCAAGGTCATGCAGCAAAGGAAGGACATGTGCCCAGAGGTATAGGATTGTCCCAAGGTAAGGTCCCTCTGCCTTCCTCCAGTAGCACCCAGGACTCTATTGAGGATGTGAACTAGGGCCTTCTCCCCTGAGGGTACATGGGACAGGCCAGAGGCCCCAGACTGGGATGTCTAGAGCATGAGTTAACCTGCAGAAAGGAGTCCAGAACCACTGAGGCAGGAAGTGTCTTCGTCAGTTTTCCATTCCTATAGTTTAACACCTGAAACCAGGAATTTAGAGAATACGAACAGAGGTTTATCTGACTTTTGTTTCTAGAGGTTTGGAAGTCCCAGAGCACAATACCAGCTTTGGCAAGGACCTTCTTGCTGCACCATAACATGGTGGACAGCAGATAGCAAGTGTCCCAGCAGAGCTCTCTCTTCTACGTGTCACCAATGCCATGGCGTACCCCCCCTCCAGGTCCCAGCCTAGTCCTAGTTACCTCCCACAGGCCCCACCTCCAAATAGCATTAACATCTTCACTAGTTGAAGGTTTTGTTTCCAACAGATGAATTTGGGTGACACAGTGAAACCACAGTGACAGAGGAGATTGGGCATGGGAAGAGAGGTGTACTGGGATCTCCGAATCCACACAGCTCGGCATCTCCAAACCCCATATGAAGAACTTCTCCTGGGTTCCCATGAGATTGGATGGTGTATAAGGACACAGGCCCCAGGAAAAGCCCACTCCCTGTCCCTTTCTCAGTAGCCTGCCCTGGGTCTCCCAGACCCAGGGTGCACTTTTATTTTTGCTTTTCTCTTCTCTCTTGTTCAGCCCAAATTTGCTTTGCAGAGCCAGTTTCTCCCTCACTCCTCACTTTTCAAATAAACTTCAGCACCGTTTTTGGCTTGTCTCATTCAATTCTTTATTCAAGATGAGGAAGACTTGGAATACATTTAATTGGTGAGCCATTTCTAAAAGGAATTACCCAATGACAAGGGTGGGGAGGTTCCAGGAAAGGTCCCTGAAGAGGAAAGTGGGATGGAGAGGCAATAGGGCAGGAGCCCAGCACCTGCAACCAAGACAGCACTCTCTACAGGCTGGATGGGAGCAGCAATGATCTCAGGGGCTTCTGCAGGCCATTCGCTGCAGAATAAATGAATATGAAAAAATGTGAGAGTAATAAATAGCTTTGGAGCCACACTGATGAGCTAACTGATCTGAGAGCCAACCTGAGGTCTTGTGTGGGAGAAAAGTGAACACCCCAGAAGCAGTTGCTCCACACTGAGTTTTAGAGACTCGAGGTCAACAGGAAACAGTTTCCTGAGTACAGGACTTCTCAGAGCCTTCAAATGCCAGCACACACACTTCTAAGATCCCAAGAAAACTACAGAGTACATGGCTTCTCCCCAGATCACTATAGCACTGGCCCTCTCCACCTACAGCAGCCTGTACAAAGCAGAACTGTAAAAAGCAAACTCTGGGGAAGCCCATTCCTGCCCACAACATGCAGCATGAGGTGCTGAGGTGGGCCCACACTGGCAGCCTGGCACCCACCTAATGCCCAGCTGAAATCCAGTCCCTCACTCCCACTTGGGCAGGGGGGCAGGTGAGGGTAACACTATGAAAAAGGCTAACCCAGAAGCTATTAGTTCCAAGGAATGATGGAAGGAAGGGAAGGAGAGAGAGACAGAGAGAAGCAAAGGAGGGAAAAAACTAGAACATTCAAATAAACACTGTGGAGTACCTATTGTTAACAAACTGCTGGGGACATATCTCACAAGTGTAACAAAAGCTACAACTAAGAACCTCACTCCTAATAGTTTGGGAGGCAAATCCTGGACTCCTCTGTACATTCTCCTGTACCAGTGACATTCCCACACCAGCACATTCTTTCAAAGCATCATTGAAGCCACCCATGGCAGCCCTGTACCAAAGGCAACACAGGGGCTAGCGGCACTATGCATGGGCCCAAAGGTCAGCTCAGATACCATGTTTGTGCCCTTTTCTGTGCCCAGCACTTCTGGGGCAGAAGCTGCCCTCCCTAAGTCCCTGAGGATTGGCAGGTACATGCAGGTAAGAATACAGAAAACCCAGAGGCTTCTGTCCAGGACATGAGGCCTGGAGGATATGTGGGCTCATGTGGCTAGTGGACTCTGCTTAGTTGGGAAGTTCTTGAAGCAAGACATCCTCATGAGCTACACAATTAGCTCCCTGGCCCAAGAAATGGCTTCATGAAGTACTTTCCAACTGGCAAGAAAAGCATAAAGAAGGATAAAAGACCCCCCTCACTCCTACCTGCCCCCAAACCTTCACAGAATGTCTTGAGGTTTAGACCCCCACTTACCTTCTAGAGAAACGTTTCTGACATGTCCAATGCATGTGCCACACCTTCAGTAGCAGTCCCCAGTGTCTGTTAAACTTCCCAAAAGAATGGAGACAAGATGGCATGTGCCACTGGGGCCAGTGTGGCTTGTGATGAGAACACTGGCACTAGAAGACGGCTCTGCCAACCAAGGGGAGCAGACGGCTTACTCACAGCACAAAGACTCTGAGCTGGCCCCTCCTGCTCTTTCCGCAGCTATTTTCCAGGGGCAGAGACCACTGAGTACCCGCTAGACACTTGGCCTTGGCCATTGCTGACTTTGCTGCCCAAGACAAGCCTGCATGGTCTTCATAAATCAGATTTTCCAAAAGACAGTTCCTTTGCCTCATTTCTGGACTGTAAGCAGATACTATGGAGGCCTTCAAGGCTCCCCAACCCAACAAATGCTTCTATGCATTCAGCAAACATTGGTGATGGCTGGTAGATGCCAGCTGCTCCCCTGGGCAAATACAAATCTGAGCCCCCATTAGTCAATCAACTGTGATAACAGTTTGAGAGCAGCCTACCTTGTAGAAGACAGTGGCACAAGGGAGAACCTGGCCAGTTGGATCTGTGGGGCAGACTGGGAGAATACATTCAGGGAATCCAAGATTAGTCCAGCTGGAGCAACAGGTGACACCAGGGAAAGAAGGGAAATGAGGCCAGCAAAAGAGCAAGGTCAGAGTCCCAGGCATGGGACACTGGGCACTAGAATCGTGCAAGGATCTGCCTCTGTGGACAGTGGGAATAGCCTACCCTTCCCTCTATCCCATCAAACTCTGACCCTGGCCTCAAAACCTCTCCAGGGCCCAGCCAAGGAAAACCTCCCTCTGTGATCCCTCCAGCCCCAGTGCTCCCACTTGGCTTTAGACTTTGCTCCTGACAAAGCCAAGGCCCTCAGGGTATCTCTTTAGCTGCACACTTTTACTAAAGGTAGAGACACAGCAAAAGAGGACCAAGGCTCTGCTACATACCGGCGTCTGCCTCAGCCTCTGCACCTCTGCACACAGCCCTCCCAATTCCAGCTGCAGCTCCCTGCACCATTCCCTGGCTGGTGCCAGGCTGAGCAAAGGAATAAAGAGAGGCAAGGGGAGCACCCGCCCCAGACTGGGGTGGCAGCATGGCTGGGACAAGCATCTCGACAATGAGGACCTCCTGGTCTCGTGCCTCTCCTCTTGGATCCTAACAAACCAGACTGCTTCCCTGGTTCTTTCCTCCACTCACCTCTGCTCACCCACCCCACAGAGCTGCTACGTCCACCCAGGGTCAACCCGTCCAGCCCAGGCTGTAGCCTGAGGAAGTCTTTTTCCCTGGCAACTTGCCTTTCTCCTGCCACCACCGCATTCTCCTTTACTGTGAAAACCAGAGAAACTGCACCAAGATCCACGCCAGCCACGAGTCATGAGAAGAAAGCCGACCCAGCCTTCAGTGTGGGGCTCCAAGGTGCAGCTCCGGCCCGGCTGTCTCCCTCCTCCTTCCTGCTTGGCTTGCCCTGCACAGGACAAGGCCCGTCTCAACAGCCTCCCAGCCGCCCGCAGGATTGCACAAGAGGGCATCCGGGGTCAGGAGAACCTTCCCAGGCCAGGCTGAGCGGAGAAAAGCATGCCTGATGAAGAGGAATTAAAGGGCGGCATTCCAGTGGGACTGAGGAGCGTCATGGAAGTTTTGTTTAGATTTTTTCAGAGAGGTACACACAGAACTGTGGGGGCAGGAGAACTGAGCACAGGGAGACTGGGTGAGGCCTGAGAACCTGGTGAGATGAAAGCATTGACCAACCACAAGGGTGCAAGAACAGACCCAGAGTAGCAGCACCACTTATGGGGGGACAGATGAGGTGGGGTGCTTTGGCCTTGTCCTGCCCAGTGTGGGATATTGAGGACTCACAGGGACAAGTCACCAAGGAGCTTGAGGGATGCTTATAATGTGGTTTCTTTTCCAGCATAGCCTCCACATACAGGTGGCAAAGGGGAAAGGTTCCCACATCTCCTAATCAACCTCAGGAACTCCCTCTGGACCCCAGCTTGGGGGTCTATTCTATCACCAGCTCCTGATGAAGTCTCATCCTTCTGGTTTGGGGAATAGTGTGATTTTTAGGCTTCCCTGCAATGATACCATGATATTCAATGGAAGGCCCAAGACACCTTCTCTGATCCCACCCAGGACCACCCCTGGCCTGGCATCCCAAGAAGCAGTCCAAACTCCAGGGCAAAGCAAGCCTGCAGGAAGCTCTGGAGTTGGAATGGGCCCTGGGACCAGCCAGCACATCCCTTTTCTTTGACAGATGCAGCCTGAGGACCTCGTGGGGTAGGGGGCACACAGGTTGGACTGCCAGCTCTGCACTGTACTGGTGGCCTTTGTGGCCTCACACAGCCAACAGCATCTATGCCAGAAGTCATGGAGCACAGAAAGAGCCTGTACCCCACCACCATACCTCTCTTCTCTCTTTCTCCAGATGAGGAAGAAAGGCCAGCTGAACCTCACCCTTGGACCAGGCTATTTGTCCTTAAACAACCTGTCATGACTATATAATCCCCCTTCTGTGCAGCAAGGGTCCTGGAGAGCAGGTGCTGAGGGCCCACTGACCCTCTCTTTGGCTCTTCTCCAAGTTCCCTGCCCCCAAAATAGCCATGCTGGTCTGGCCTGGCCTTTAGATGATGGGCTCCCCAGGGCCTGGTCTTGGCCCTCTCTCCCGGCCAGAGAGGACCAGAGGCAGCTCTCCCAGCCCTCTTGATGATTTATGGCCTCCTCAGCCACCCCTCCCAAGCCTGAGGGCCCAGCAGATATTTTCCATGGCTGCCGCTGACTTTACACATTACAGGGAACCCCAGGTCCAGGCTTTAGGCCCGGCCCATTTCCCCTCTCCCAAGCCTACATGCAGGCTAGGGGCCCACGCTACACATTTGTGCCTAGGACCCAGCTCTGTCACAGGGGAGGCAAGACAAAGCCCAGGGTCTTGCAGCCAGGCCTGAGAGGCCCAGTCAGGGGAGGGAGCCAGGCCTCCCAGCCAGCGCCATTCACACCAGGCCCTTCCCACTTCCGCTTTCCCCTTCTCCCCATGACAACGTCTTGATCGAGTGCCTCTGCTGGCAAGCTCAAGCACTCTGGGGTTTTCTGCCCTGACGCGGCTCCCACGCTCGGCTGTGCACACAACCCTTGGACAAGCTGCTGAGCTTGTGTGTGATGCTGTGAGGAAAACGCAAATCTCCAGCCCACACAGATGCTTTCCGGGGCCTGAGCTCCCAGGACAGTAGCGAGTGAGGTGTCCCAGTGCTCCCAGCTGCAGTTCCTCCCTGGCCATCCCTCCTCATACACTCTGACCACACCAGACTCCGGTTAAGTCCCAAACATGCTGAGGGTGAGGCCTATGGTCATGTGGAACACTTTACACCATTTAAAATTGGAAAGGTCGTCCTACTGAGAAAAATGAAAATTAAACGCTCTGCTTCTGGCCTAGATGGAATAACTGGGACCAGATTTCGGCTCACACCCGAAACCACCAAAAAACCAGACAAAACATTTGAAACATGTCAGGAAACAATGGAAAGGAAACAAATGAGGTGAGCCTGACACTGCCCAGCTTACTGTCTGAAGAGTGTTTCAGGCCACAGCCAGGGAAGGGAAACCTAGGCAGAAACAAGCAGATTCTTGAATAGAGGAGACACTGGTGAGCATGCAGAGAGACCAAGTGGTGGGGTTCACAGGAGAGACCATAACAGAGGGTGGAACCAAACACAAGGAGAGCTCAAGAGACATAGGGCTCAGGGTGGTACAGAGTATTGTCAGTAGAAGCCATTCTTTCTCCAGGGCTAGGGAAAGTGCCCGTCAGGTAGATGACAGGGAACAGAGCCTGAAATGCCCAGGGCCAGTGCCTGCCCCTGCCCCCATCACCACCAAGCTGGGAAACCACAAACAGAGCACTGGGTACCACCTCAGAAAGGCTCTGCCTTGATCAAGAGGAATAACTAACCCTAGATTCTGGTCCCATCTAACAAATCTTAAAAGAAAGATTAAACTTTCCAGGGAAATCAACCACATCCCACAGAAAGCTTGAGAATTTTTATAGGAAAACAAAAATATTCACCACTTAACAAGATAAAATTTACAATATTAAGTACCCATCAAAGGTCATCAGCCATGCAAAAATAAAGAAGCAGGAAAATATAATTTATAATGAGTAAAATAATCAATTAATCCAAACTAAACCAAAGCAGACACAGATTTAGAATCAGCAGACAGCAGCATTAAAACAGTTATTATAACTGCACTCCATATGCTCAAGAAGTAAAGAGGAGGGGCTGTGATGTGGCTCAGTGGAAGAACACTTGTCTGGTATGTGAGCAGCTCGGCTTTCATTCCCAGCACCAAAAAATGGAGGAAATGTGGAAAATATAAAAAGACTCACCCAACTTCTAGAGATGTGTTGGGTGGAATTAGTGGCAAATTAAATACAACAAAAAAAAATCTTGAACATGAACAAAAAATGAACAGAAATGATCCAATATGAAAACCAGAGAGAGAAAATATGAACTAGACATTAAAAGAGCATGTGAGCCATGCGACAACTTCAAGCCACCCAATACATGTCTAATGGGAGTCTCTAAAGGAGAAATGAGAAGGAAGGATAGGAAGAAGAAATAATAGTTAAGTATTTCCTAAATTTGATAAAAGCAGTAAATTCACAAGAAGTCTTAAAGCTTCCAGAGCAAAAAATACTACTACAGATGAAGTCATTTGGTAACAAAATAGATACATATATCAAAACATCACATGGTACCCCATAAATGTGAACAGTTTTTATGTATCAATTTTTAAAAATATAAAATAAGGAATTCACTGGGTAATGACAAAGGAATTCAAGAGGACACAGCAATCCTCAATATCTGTGCACCTAATAACATAGCTTCCAAATCTGTGAAGTATAAGGGCTGCAGGTGTGCTTCAGTGATAGAGTGCTTGCTTGGCATGCATGAAGCCCTGGATTCAATCCCCAGTACCACAAAAAAGAAAAAAGAAGAAAAACAATCTAAGAGATTCAGAAGAATCTGTTTAATATGCAAAGGGAGTCAATGGAATTTACCATATTATCCAAAGCAAGAACAAGACAAGGATGTCTACTCTCTCCCTATCCCTTAGCAACAATGCTTTGATGCTCTACCCAGTAAAATAACATTAAAAAAAATTAAAAGATATCCAGATTTAAAGAAAGAAATAAAGCTATCTTTATCCACAGGTGACCCGATCATAGAATCTACAAAAACACACAGGCTATAAGAGCAATGCATAGCTTAGCATGGTGGAACATGGCTATAATTCCAGCACTCTGGAAGGCTGGGAAAGGAGGATCACTAAGGTCAGTCCCAGTCTAGGCAACTTAAAGACTTACCAAGACCCTGGTAATGGTCAAACTTTAAATGTTTTAAATTTTTTTTAAAAAAAAAGGAGGGCTAAAGATATAGCTCAGTGTGAAGGCCTTGGGTTCAATCCCAGGTACCACAAAAATAAGTAAATAAATAAATCAATATGAAATCGCAAGGGCATAGATTAGTCAAAACAACTTTAAAAAGAGTAACAGGCTAGAGATGTAGTTCAACGGCAGAATGCTTGTGTAGCATGTGGGAGGCCCTGAATTCCATCTTTAGTATAGGAAAAAAGGAAGGAAGGAAGGGAAGAAGGAAGGAAGGAACAGAGGGAGGGAGGGAGGCAAGGAGGGAAAGAGGAAGGAAAGGAGGCAGGGAGAAAAGAAGGGAGGGATTGGAAGAGTAACATCAACTGATTCAAGACATATACTGCCATAGTAACCAAGAAAATATGATGATGGTGTCAAAATAGAGAAATAGATCAGAAGAACAGAATATGAAGCCTAGTAACAGACCCATACACACTGGTAAACAGATTTGTCTTTTTAAAAAAGTGCAAAGGGAATTTGGTACAAAAAAATAGTCTTTTCAACTAACAGTGATAGAACAATTGGATACCCAATAGAAAAAAAGAGAACTTAGATTTATATTTTGTTACATACAAATATTAACATGGACCTAAATGTAAAATTTAAAACTTCATTATTTGTAAAAAGAAAATAGAGGAGAAAATCTTTGTGACCTCTGTTTATTTTAGTTAAAATACCAAACTAGGATCTACAAAAGAAAGTTTTGATAAGTTAGAGTTCATTAAAATTTAATTTTGTACTCACTCTATTAAAAGCACTATTAAACAGATAAAAAGATAAGCCATATATTAGAAGAAAATATTTACCAAGCATATAAAGATCTCTCAAAATTGAATTATATGGAAATAGCCAAAGTTAAAAGATTTAATCAGGATCTTCATTAAAGAGTATATGTAAATGGTAATGAACTACACTAAAAAAAAAAAAAACACGCAATATCATTCATTAGGAAAATGCAAATTGAACCACACTAAGATACCAAAATGGCTAAAATCACAAGACTGACTATTGCAGGTGTTCACAAGGAGATAGGGGCATCCACAAACTGCTGTTTATTAGTCTCCCTAACAAACACTTTGTTGAACCATTTTGTGGTTTCAGCTATTTGACTTGACACTTCTATCTTAAGATTCATACATTCTCCTCCTCCTTAACATTTTCCCAAGAGAAAAAAAATAGCCCATGTGATGACTTCTACAGAAATCTTCACTGCAGCCTTATTTGAAGTATCCCCAAACTGGAAATGACTCAAACATCTATTAACAGGCACCTGGATAAAGAAATTATGGTCCAGCCAGGTATGATGGCGCACACCTGTACTCCCAGCACTTGCGAGATTGAGGCAGGAGTATTGCTGTGAGTTCAAGGCCAGCCTGAACTGCATAGTGAAATGCTGTCTCTTAAAGAAAAGAAAAAAGAACTGGTGGTCCCCTCCTGTGATGGAATACTACTCAGCAACAAGAAAGAACGCACTGTTATAACTTAGATCCAGAGCGCTCCCCAAAGGCCTCCTGAGCTTAGAGGCAGGACTTTTGGAAAGTGAATGGATCCTGGGGTGCTGTACTATCAGAGGATTAATCCACTGATGAGTTCACAGCTGAATATGCTGTTAGAAGGTGGGGCCTGGTGAGAAGAGGGAGGTCCCTGGGCGTGACCTGAAAGACTATTTCTCTGTCTCTGGCTCCTCCCTTCTCTAACTGCTTCCTGGCCACTATGAGGTGAGCAGCTTTCCGCTACCATGTCCCTCTGCCCTGCTGTTTCTGCCTTGGAGCCAGCAACTATAGACTGAAACCTCTAAAACCCAGGAGCCCAAATAAACCTCTCCTCCTTTAAATGGTAAGCATTGGCTATTTTGTCCCAGCAATAAAAAAGTGACTAAGATAGCTACTGATATGGTCAACAACATGGTTGAATTTTGGAACAATTTTGCTGAATGATAGAATCTAGTCAAAAAAATTGAAAAATGAAAGGAAAAGGTACATACTGTATAGTTACATCTTTTCACCATACTGGGATTTAACACAGGGCCTTCACCCTGAGCCACATCCCCAAGGCTTTTCCTTTTTTATTTTTAGACAGGGTCTAAGTTGCTAAATTAACCAGACTGAGCTCAGATTTGTAATCCTCCTGACTCAGCCTCCCACAGTACTAGGTGTCTTAGTTATTTTTTTTGTTGCTGGGACAAAATACCCAACACCCACAAGTTAAAGGTTTGTTTTAGCTCGCAGTTCGTAGAGGTTTTAGTTCATGGTTGGCTGGCCCCAAGACAGAGTGTTGTATCAGGGGGACATCACAAAGGAGAAATAGTCCATGGCGGGGAAGGCAAGAGGCAATAAGACTTTCCTGGTCTTTCCCCTTTTATTCCATCCAGGCTACAAGCCAATTCATTGCTGCCACCCATACCCAAGTTAGGTCTTCCCTCTTCCATGAGCCCACCATCTACCCCCAGAACTATGCTAAGCCAATCAGTGGACAAATCCAGTATCCCACACGCATGATCCAGCCACTCTCAAAAGCACATGAGGCTTTGGGAGTCCATCTAGATATAAGCCATAACACTGTGATTATAGGCCTATACCTCCTCACCTGTCTATATGGTTTTATCTATAGAAAGCTCCAGAAAGTGTAAATCTATAGTGACAGAAGGCAGATCAGTGGTTGTCTGGGGGAAGGTAAAGGAGTAGAAAAAGAAGATAACAGAGAAGCCAGAGGAAACTTGTGGGGCGATGGCTATGTTTGCATCTTAAGTGTTCCCCAAAGCCTGAGTGTTAAAGCCATGGTCTCTGGGTTAGAGCTGCTGGGAAGTGCTGCAGACCTGCAGGGTTGGAGCACTACCAGTGGAAGGTCTCTAGGTCTTCCGGCCATGAGGTGAGAACACACTCTCACATTAATATACTCCCTCCCCACAGGCCCAAAGGAATGAAATGACTGTTGACTGGAACCTCTGAAATGGTGAAACCCAATCAACTAAAAATTCTCCACTGAGATGTAGTTTTACTCCTCTAACTATCAGACTGGAAAAATCAGAAGATCTGATAATATTGCCCTGCTAGAGTGAATAAGGTAAAATAGGCAATGATGTTGTAAACTGGTGGTGAGATTAAATTTCTATGAAAAATTATTTGGCACTATCTACCCAAATTGCAAATGTGTCCCTCTTATACCCAGAAATTTCATATTTAGGAATTTGCTTATAAAGGTATACTCAGAAATGCAAAATGATAAGGTTATAGGTACAGTCTGTTTACAGTGGCCAATATCCACTCATGAGGACTAGATAGATAAGCTATAGATACATGACACTGTACAGAAGGGAGGAGTCTGTCTGTTCACATGAAATAGAGTGAAAATAGTAAGCAGCAGTGCAGGTTGTATGATATGCTTCCGTCTGGATATAAAAAGAAACTAGTATATACAGTAACTCCCTGACTTACAAACATTTGAGCTGTGAACTTTCACAGGTGTACTGTATAAGACTCATTGTACCTATAAACAGTCCTCCTGGATTGCAATGTTTCCAAGTCAGAGTCACTTATTCATTTCCATGCTGCTTGCATAAACCTTGCTCTGGAAGGATACACAATAAACTAGCATCACTAATCAGTTCTGGAGCAAATGATGTGGAAAGTAGTAAGAAGACTTTACATTGTATATCTAATCCTTTATGACTTTGAAATGATTAACCATGTGAATGTGTTACTATTCAATAAATAAACAGTATAAATGAAAATTACAAAGAGGCAAAAATGATTGAGGTGGATCAATACATATGTCTAGATGTGGGAAGAACACAGACTTACTGCTAAATACAAGGACAGCAATTGCCAAGCACCATATAGTATGATCCCACCTATGTAAAAATGAATGATGACAATGATAAAATATCAGTCTGTGTCACTCGAGAAACTCTAGCACTCACAACCGTACCTATTACCAGTGGTTACTCTCCAGGGGTGGCCTCCTCACTCCACAGTGCACACTCTGAATGCTTGTCCTTTTTTATCTGCGTGATGTTTGTACTATGAATAAATGGGCCTTGTGGGCTGCACCCCGCCCCGGAGTTTGTCTTTAATTCACTTGCCTACAACTGTGAATAAAGAGGCTTAAACATCACCTCACCTTTGATCCAAAATTCTAAGTCTGGAAGTTTATTCAAAGAATCTGATCAGTCACGGTCAAACACTTACATCACTAACCCAAGAAATTGTGAGCCCACACATTGAATGTCAGTGCTTTAAGAGTGCTAGAAACTATGTGTTCCAAAACATAAACTAGGAGAGGCTCAGAGGGATAGGGGCCGCCGAAGGTCCCATGAACTCACAGGCAAAGCCAGGCTAGCACTCTGGTGACGTCTCCATGTTTCCAGTGCCATATCCACCAAACTTCCTCCTCCACTCTAAACCCTCCAAAGTTACTATAAAAACATTGTACACTGAGATAATTTGTGGGGCCCAAATGAACTGTAACACATACTTAAATTATACAAAACTACAGCTCCACCCTAGTAAAATTAATCGTTAATTAGCAAATGCTCTTGCTTTCCTAATCAAGGGAGGCAATCTGGAATCTGCTTGATTGATTCATATTTCTTGCAAGGTCAAACAAAAATGAAAAAAATCCATTTCCTCCCTCAAAAAATGTCCCCAAATTCATATATCAACAAACATTTACTAAGCACAAATAAAGAGAAATTAACAAGTGCTTAAAAGTAAGGGAAACCTTAGGGACAAATAAGAGCCCAGAGCTGAGGCAGGGCTTCTGAGAGGAGAGGACCTTTGGCTTGATGGATGAGGAGGAAGGACAGACCAAGGGTGCAAAGGTCTTTAAACCTCCTATGGGCAATGGACAGAGGATGCATGGATGGATGGATGGATGGGTGGGTGGGTGGATGGGTAGATGAAGGCTAAATGGATATATAGGTGAGTGGATGAAGGAAGGAGAGGAGATAGACGAATGCGTGAATGGAGGATGAGTATATCAATAAGTGGATGAAGCAAGGGTTGGTAGAGGGAGTATAAACGGATGTAGGATACAAAGGTGTATGGGGTGGATGCTGGGTGGAGGATAATGGATGGATGCTGGATACATGACCCTTGAATCACTAAAGATAGTCACATATGGCAACACACACCTGTAATCCTAGCACTTGGAAGGCCGAGGCAGGGGGATCACAAGTTTGAGGCCACCTGCACTGCATACTGAGTTCCAGGACGGCCTGTACCACATGGCAAGAATTTGTCTCAAAAAAAATCATTAATTGGTCTCATCTCCTCCTCTCTCCTGCCAGCCATGCCATCCAACAGGCTCAGGAGGCACTCCAGAGAGGGAGCTATTTCGGGTCAGGAACAGGCTGACACACCCATCACCAATAGATGGGCAGGGACTGGCAAGCCAATAAAGAGGTACATGTATATTTGCTGAGAAGTCCCTCTCTTGTCCACAGTTGTATCTGCCTCGCTTGGCAGATTGAAAAAAAAAGCCTTCAGTAACTGAGTCAGCCCAAGCCTGAGCAGGTACAAATAAAAAATCAAAGGTGACCATTGCTTTGCTGATCAAGATCCCAAATGTTCCAGCCTCGGGACACCCCTGGGCCCACCAGACATTCACATCTCATGACCTGAACATGCACCACAGGTACACAATCCACCAGGAAAACTGTCCTTGGGGGTCACAGGCACCCCTTCCAGGCATCTCCAGGCTGACCCCATCTCCCAAACTAGAAGTCCCAGAAATGCCACATTGTGTGCACCCCTTGCCCTTCTGCTGGCAGTCACCATCATCACAGAAGAACCCTCCTGGTCCTCTCCATGAGGAAACTTCGCAGCTGTTCAGCACAACTGTGTTGTTAAATACCCCAACTCAGGTCTCTGCATTCCCTGACCAAGAGCTGCCATGAACAGCCCAACACAGAAGTCGCTGAGGTGGGAAGCATGTCAGCCTGCAGCCAGGAACACAGTGGTGTCTGGCTTCTCTGGGAGACCACTTTGGGTAATTCATGCTCCTGGGCAACATCTCCATGTAGCCACCTTGCAAGGTCAGACTGGCTGATTCCTGGCTTTTCTAAATAGCCTCCCTGCTAGGCCTGAAGGACACTGGAGGAAGATAGTCGCTGGAGAAACCTACTGGGATTCCAGAAGCCGCCAACTCTGTAACCAAGTTAGCAAGGTGCATCTGCTTAACAAGCACCCAACACAGAACAGATGTTCCGATGAATGCCTGCTGATCGATTGATGGATTACACAAGGAATTCTTCTTGAAGGCATCTGCCACACCACTTCAAGTTCAAGGCACAGAAAAGAAGGCTAATGATGGCCAACCTGGCATGAGGAAGAAGGACATAAAAATCCTGCTACCAGGGTCCCCTGGCCATGTATCACAGGGAAGGAACCCCAGGACAGGCCTTGCAGGTGCTGTCCACCCACCAGCAGTCATGCTATTCACACTGTTGACACTGGGCTCAATACCCCCTGCTGCCCAGTGCACTGTGGAATGCTGAGCACCTATCTTTGTCCTTTCCCTTCTGAGGGGTAATAGCATGAATCTGACCAGGTTGGCTCCCAAAAGTCCTGCTGAGCTGTCTGGGGCCTGAAGGGACTCTGGACAGTCAGACCCAGAGATGGCAATGCCAAGGCAGGGACCTCAGCTTCGGGCAGCCAGCTTTGCCCATACAACACATCCACATTCACAGCCCCAGCTGCAGGGATCTCACATGCTCCTCACAAACTCCAACAAAGCGTAACTGACCCACAGGGACAGAGCAAGAGACTGAGGCCAAGAAAAATGAGCTAGGACAAGTGGCTGGGACCCAGGGGGCCTCATGCATGCTAAGCACAAACCAGGCCCTTCCATGTGATAACCAAGCTCCTAAATTCTATCCCCTCATTGCCTCCTTTAATAGGAACAATTTGTAGGGGGTGCAACTGAGCCAACCAAAGATCACCAGCCCATGCAATCTTACTGCTGACACAGCAGTCTGGAGGGTAAGTGCTTCATAGCCTAGGTCTTGGACAGGGGATTGACTCTAAAGGAATCCAGGACATTGGGGGCACAGCAAGCCACCCCACCTGTGCTTGGGATCAGCCCATGCCACCAGAGTCTGGACCCTGCACCACAAGGACCTCTGGAGCAGAATGGTAGGCACTTGAGCCCCACAGGATTCAGGAGACAGTCTCTCCGCTCACATGCACTGTGCCTCTCACAACCGAGGTGGCTGGGCTCCAGCAAAGGCTTGGGGTCCCATGCCCACAGGCCCAGCTTCTCCTGCCCAAGCAACCAAGGTTTGTGGGTAGAGCCTGGGAACCGTGTAAGGCTGGGAGGCCCTACATCCACCCTAATGGGTGGACAAGGTTAGTGGGAGCCGTGCTGAATCCCTGCACTCAGGTCTGCTCACCCTCAGGCAGGATTCTTGCAACTACAGCCTGATATCATCCCAGCACGGGAGTGTGGCAGCCAATACCAGCTCCACTCGGGCATCCTTGTCCCTGCCAGCCTGTGCTCTCCCTACCCTTCTTGGAGACCAAAAAAGATGCCCATGGGAGGTCTTTCAAGTGTGGTTCAAGCAAGACCAATTCATACTGTTAAACACCAAGTGATCCCACAGACGGTCCCACTTCCAGCCACCTCCGACATAAAATAAGAATATAGCCATGTGACACAAATTCAGGAAGACAGGAGCCGCATCCAGGGGATCCTTGGACAGAGTCCACAGCTTATAAAACAAGATGCTGATTTAGCACACTCTTTCCCTTCTCTTGGGGGATGGCAAAAACTGAGCACCAGAGTCATCTTACAGTCCCAGCCACTGTCCCACGCTAGAGGGACTCAACCCTGAAGTCCACTTCTCTGTGCTACTTTGTAGCAAGAGCAACTAGATTCTCAGCTAAATTGCCTGCCCCAGCCTCTGGCCCAGCAGCCAATGTCAGGGCAGAAGCAATTCTTCCAGTTTGCTGACAATCAGTACTGTCCCAGACCTGGGAAACTTGACAGTAAACAACATTCATTCTCATCACCCCAATCTGGACAAAATGCAGATTGCTGGCCCACTCTGCAGCAATTCTCCTTCAGTAGGTTCTCCCTGCAGCCTAAGAATCTGCATATTTAAGGAGCTTTCCACCTGAATCTCATCTCAGACACCCCAGAGCCCCACTTAAAAACAGCCTTTGAAGCCTTATCCTCAAATTTTCCTCCATTCCCTCATTTCTAGTTCTGACCTTACACTCTTCTGCTACTTTTCTTCTTTTTACAAGTACATCTTGAGAAAAGAAAAAAATCTAGCTCATAAAGAGAGCTGGTGGTTAAAGTTTTGCTGGTAAAAATGTATACCCGCATAAATATACATAATGCACATCCTTCATTCACATTTAACAGTGGGAAAAGTAATCTAGCATACTACATTGCATGTGTAACATACTACATTATGTATATTATGTATTTCATCTTCTCCAGACAATTGCATCTGAATTACAATTCAAACCCTTTCATCCTGTTCCTGCTCTTGGCCCATAGATCTGAAAAATCCAGGCTGAACACTCCTAACTCTGATTTCCTCTTCCATGACATAAGGCAACTAACATGCCCACAAACACCCGACATGTCCCCTTACCTTGATCTCCGCAGACACCGAGGGCCAGCCCTAAATATACTGTCACTGCCTGAACACACACAATGTATCACGACAGCACAGCCACCACTGTCTGCGGAAACATTTGAATGATGTGCCTTCAGCCTGTCATCTGACCACCCTGACCTCAATTTTTTGAGAAGTGAAGTCAAAGACTACCTTTATCTTCAGAGATCTGAGACATATTTATGTGTCAGCCCTTCCTTCACTGTCTTCAGCTTTCATGAGTTTGGGAAGGCCATCACAGGCCAAGTGCTTCACCTGCCCCCTGCCAGTGGCCCCAAGCACATCCCCCACCGCTGTCCACATTTATCCTGTGGCCACTTCCTAAAAGTGATCTGAATACTGAGGCTGGCCAACAGGAGAAAGCAGGAGGAGCATATTCCTTGCCTAAGACTAGGTTCTCCCGACCTGTTGGCCCTAGGGGCAGGGTGCACTGAATCCCAGAGTTCCTAAGCTGGGAGGACC
Organism: Dinomys branickii; assembly: GCA_004027595.1. Classification (NCBI taxonomy): domain Eukaryota; kingdom Metazoa; phylum Chordata; class Mammalia; order Rodentia; family Dinomyidae; genus Dinomys; species Dinomys branickii. The sequence continues at coordinate 86,013 of PVLD010000339.1, read as the reverse complement.
TGAGAGATCACATCCACCAAGCCTGTCCTTCCACCGAGCAGCAAAGCCACTTGCACAGGGTCACCCAGTGTTGAGTGCCTAGGCCTCACTCCCCCTGAGGATAACCATGGCAGGGCTCTGGCTGATGGCTCTCCCAGGTGCATCTGTCCTTCTTACTTTCTTCCTTAACTTTTTCCAGAGGAAAACAGCTGGGAAAGGTGTTATATATCAAAGTCTTCCTCACAGATATCTGGATGGTCCTCTGGCCCCACTTCCTACAGCACCGTTGCCAACTTCACAACAAGTACTTCACAATGGTTCTTAAGATTGCTTTAATTAGCAAACAGGAATGGGGGGCACAGAGCCCCTACATCTTCCTCTTCCAGCTGGTATATTCACACTTGCCCTTCAAGAACAGTTCAAAGGGGAAGCCTTCCTTAGCTCCCACGGCAAAAAGGGTTCCATCCCATAGAACATGGCACCCTGACAGTCATGCTGGAATACACACATTCATTTCTGTGTCCTCCCCAAGATGAAACTTCTGAGTTTTTTATCCTAGCTCCTAGGCCACTGCTTGGTGAACTACAGATTCTCAAAGCAAAGAACCAACAAATTAAGCACTATTTTCTGGCCATCAGTGTTTGCCTACACTGCAGATACTTGCATACTAATCTCTCCATCTCAGGTTTAAAAATATGGACTTATTTTTTTAACTCCCAACATAATGAATGAGCTTAAATATTAGAAGTTGAAATTATTAAGTAAATCATTTCACCAAAGATTCTATTTGCATAATATTAATTCATGATGGCAGCTAAAACAAATTCATCACATTCTGTATATTAGAAGCTGATTTATGTAGGAATTGAAAAAAATCATGAGCTCAAAATTATGTTGACATGATGTACATGCTCAATGGAAAAAGGTTTTTCTCCCATCTTCCTTTTTTTATTTTTCTTATTTTTTTAATCATCCAAACAGCTGAATTATGACGAGAAGGAAAAGGATTTGAGAGGAAGGACTGGCATCTCAGAAATGAATGATGCTGCCACCTCACGTGTGCGGCGGACTCTCAGCCGGGTACACACACTCTCCAGTTATTAATGTCAAGTATGCCAAAGATACACTGGAAAATCATTACCATTCATCGCCACTAACCGCCATTAAATTTCAATCAATTCAACTTAGCACAAGTGTACTTGAGCGGCCCTTACAGTTCCTTATAAATGTGGCTCCAAAGTCGGGCTGACGTACTGTATTGTCCACAACACAAAGAAGCACGCTAAGCATCCGCTCAAAGGAAACTATCTTGGACCTGGGGACGATATTCTTTTAAGCATTCTTCCCCAAGCATGCAAAGATCATTTTCTGAGCCCTAGGCGGTCTCAAATCCCTACAGATCAAGACTAATAAAGGGGAAAACCACCCGTCCTCCCCTGTCTTCGGGGTGCGGACGGAAGGCCTTCCTGGCTACATACAGTCCGTGGATGCCTCACAGAAACAGTTCCAGAGGCCACCAAAAGTTTGGTAACTTGGGACTTCCTATCTCTCTTGGCTGGAATGCTCCCATTGCTCCGCAAACGGTCAACGGAACTGGAGCCCCGATCCAGGCAGCGCGGGGAAGGCGAGCCAATGGACTGCAGGAGGTGGGTGGCGCTCTAGGCACCTCTTGGAACCGTAACCGCACCTTTCCTAGGTGGAAAGGGCCCCAGGCAACCGGCCGGTCCCAGGGGTATCTAGCCCGCTGGCCTTCTTCCCGACTCGCCACGAGCGGGGTCCGGCCCCCTGCCACCCGCCGTGACAATGTGGCCATTGTTCGGGCGCCGCAAACCAGGCAGGCGCGCAGGTGGGAGGGACGCGGCCGGCGGCCCGCGGGCGTTCCGGGCACGATTGTCCCCCGTGCGCGCCGCTCGAACACACGGGCTCCCCTGCCCGGCTGGCCAGCACTCTGGGGGCAGAACACGCAGGGGGCTGGGGAGAAAGAGGGTGACTGACAAAGGAGAGGCAACAGGAGACAAAGGGGCCGGAGAGAAGCAGAAAGCAAGGGGTCGGGGAAACAAAAAAGGAGAGAGACGAAGAGGAACGATGGGGGAGTAGGTAAAGGAAAGAGAGACCTAGGGACTGGGAGGAGTGCAGGAGGGGTGACAGAGAAAGGAGGAAGAAAAGGAAGGAAGATGGGAGAGAGGGGGGGGGACAGACGGCAGACTAGAGCAGGGCAGCCCCAGCTGTGCAGGAAGCCGCTGGAAAGAGCAAGAGTTCACCCAGCGAGTCAGCAGCAGTAATCACGCTAGGGGCTTTGCTTAATTACAGGCCCGAGCTGGCTCTGGAGGAGGGAGATACTCAGCTGTGTCCCCGGCCAGGCTGGGCACTGGGCAGGTTTGTAAGCCTGGGAGATACAAATGCTCCACTTCCACCCACCCCCAAGCCAGGGGCCAGGACCGTGGGGGAGAGGCTGGCGGCTGCGCAAGGCCAGCTGGGCACGGGTTCCAGGAGCAGCTTTCCGTATTCACTTGGGACAGGAGTCCCTGTGCTGGTCAGCCAGAAGGCCACGGGCCTGGGGAGGCCCCGCCTGGGCCTGCAGCAGGGCCACTTTCCCTCCCCTACGCCCACTGGAGGCCTGGGGCCCTGGCCACCCGAAGGGGGTAAATCAATCCCAATCCTGCGCTAATGAATAAAAAGTCCCCTGTATTTCACTGCTGTTTTTGGTTCATTAAATTTTCCACAGATTTGCAGAGAAGAAAACATAATCAATAAACCCTGACAAAAATGAACGTGTGAAAAAGGCCAGAGAATGGAAAAGCGAGATAAAAGTGATATCCGATCACAGATTTCCGAGGCAAATGACGAGCTCGGGCTGCTGAAGAATCTCAATGGGCCATCGCCCCTCCACTGCTGGCCTTCCATTTGCTGCAACTCCTCATTCAAGACAATAGAAAAAGCACTAAAACTGTTTTTCTTATGCTAATAGCTGAAACCCGGCACTCAGTTAAAACACACTTCCCAGGGACCTGCTTTTTTTTTTCCTAAACAACACACATGTGCACACACAAAAAACCACATAAACTTGTTCCATTAAAACTCAAATCTCAAAGAAACAGTTTAAATATGTACTTTTTGGTCACATCTTAAATGAGTGTGTATGTAATTTTTTTAAGAAACCAGAAAGAAAATCTAAACTGGAATATTAGGGATTCTTTTGCTGATGAAAGAATTGGGGGAAAATAAGACGCTAATCATGCAGAAAGTATGCTGTCTTCATCCGTGTGTTTCCGCAGGATTTTAAATGTAGTTGTGTAGATTAAGGATGTTTTGTTGCTCTCAAAATCTAAAAAAATGACCAATGATTTGCTTTCGAAAATCTTAAAATATTCCACAGTAAACCTTCAGATTAACTTTGCTGAAAATGATTATTACTGAAACTGGCATTATGTATTTCTTTGAAAACCACAATTGTATGGAAGGTGCTTCTCTACCGAAGCGCCCTAGCAATCGTCACTGTCTGTGACCCTTTTCCCAATCTGCTTTTAAACAGTAAGCAGTCTGTCCGTGCCCAGTTCTTTGAAAGTGAGAGAGCCTCACACACTGAAATTGCTGGGCCTTCTGGCTGTCAGTACCTTTTCTGCCTCTCCGAATTTTCTGGAATCTGAGAACATTGTTTCTGTCTTTGGCATTCTTTACATGTTTCATTTGTCCCTGCCTCTGACACTTACTGAAAAGAAGAAAGGGGCAACTGCTTCCCCAGGGTTCCTTTTCAAAGGGCCCTGGTCCAGCGGGCACAGCTGCAGCTGTCCACAGCGAGGTCCACCTGGCCTGGGTTCCCTTGTCCCTCAAGCACCAGGAAACAGGCTCTGGCACAGGTAGATGCCCCTCCCCCAGACTCAAAGTAGCTAGGCCATTTATTCCTCCTCCCCCAGAGGTTGGGCACAAGAAAGGAAGCTGGCTGAACATACATTCCAGGACCAACCAGCTGCCCAGCCCGCAGACACACAAAGATGCAGGACTCTGGTTTTGAGTTTTAACAAGCCAGCTGGGTGTGAGGGGGTCACACCGGCTTTCAAAGCGCACATGACAACCTCCTGGTCTCATTTGAAGGGAACTGCTGGCATCTGTGCGCTGAAGTTTTCCCCTGGGGTGGCCGAAGGGGGCCCTGATGCAAGAAGGGTGTTTATAGGCAAATATCCAATTTTGTCTGTCCGCCTGCTGAATCCCCCGGTTGCTAATCCAGCCCCAGGGGCTGCACTGTGTACAGGGCACTTGTGGGAGTACAAAAAGCGTGAAGTATTTGTGTATTTTTCAGTCTGCAGTGCAAACAAGCGAGCTCTAGTACACAGCCCTGGAGACCCCCGCAGCCAGGCAATGAGCTGTTGACCGGCAGCCTGAGGTCTCCTCTTCTGACCAGGCAACTCAGAGGATTTCCTCACTGTTCAGTGCTCTCCAGAGGGAGCTGGAGCATCCTGAAAGAGTGGAGAGGGCTCGGCTTCAAAGTGGGCTGAGTTGAGAGCTTCTCCGAGGACTCAACTGGGGCCACTGCAGCTTGGGAGCCGTCTGGTGGTCCTAGTTCAAGGAATCTGAAGCCTGAGCAAACTTAAGCCACATCAACTCCCACAAAGGAGAAAAACAACCCTCACAGTCCCACCGTGTGGCTTAGTGAGCAGACCCTGCCTTGAAAGGGGTTTTCTTCCTCTTCCTTGGTCTCACCAGCTGACTTTGCAAACAAATCACTCAGAGCAGTCTGTCAGGTGCAAGGCTGGTTCACCGAGGGCTACCTCATTTGTCGGGTGCGAGGCTGGTTCACCGAGGGCTACCTCCAAGGCAGGTGGGCTGCTCTAAATGCCCCTTGTTCCCAGCATTAGTTTAAATCCCGCTAGAATCAGAAACAACCTAGGAAATTGGCACAGTTGTCAAAGCAATGGGGAAACACAAAACCACCCTAAATCTTACAAAATATAATTAAAACTCATTGGACAAGTGACAACTTTCCATATAGCTGACTCTGAGGAGAATGTGTATGCTGAAGTCTGCACAACTTCTGGAACCCTCAAGAGAACAAGCAAACCTAGGAAATCGAAAGCAAGAAAGATGAGGAAAGAGGAGACCAAGCAGAGAGGCCCTTTGGGGAGCATCTATAGGGCCCAGATTCTACATTCTCCCCGAGTTACTCTCCCCAGAAGACCAGGAGCTTGAAGAAGGCTAGAAAGCATCAAAACTCAAACTAATCAGGCATGGTCAAGAGCTCCTTCCCTCCCTTGGGAAGATCAGCGCAGGCAGGTACACAGTGAATTTTCTCCAGACTGAGCAACTGTAGAGCTGCACCCAGGCTCAGGGAAGGCCTGCCCCCAGACACACAGAAGCCAGAGAGAAGAAAACTCCCAACCAAGGTAAGGAAATGGGCGGGGAGGGGGCTCCTTGGGGAGGTGGCTAGAACAAACAGATCTCATCAGGGAGACTCTGACAAGCCCGCCTATTCCGCTGGCTATCCCCCGCTGTATATTTTGGATTTCACAGTTTATTTACTTTACTTTTTGGCACCGCGCCCCCCTGAGCATGCCAATACAATATTTGTTTAAACACTATTTTATGCCGCTTGCGAGGGAAACGTTTACTTTCAAATTCTCCAACATCCCCCAGAGCCTCGTCTGCAAACAGCATATGAGCATTTTACAACTGCTCCCTTTATCTGAAGCTGTTGGGATTAAACCTTCACACGCCCGGCAAGGGCGACAGGGCAGGGGCCCAGGACAGCGCGGTGGCCACCGCGCTGCAAAGCCCGCGCCGCAGGCTAGGCACCCAGAGGGATGCCCTGGCTCAGAGTCAGAGAAGCACGGAAAACACCTCCAAGGCGCAGGACCTGACTCTAAGACAGAGGTCTACTTTCCCAGTTGGGTTCAACGCTGGCAGCCACAAAGCATTTACCACAAAAAAAAAAAAAAGAGGGCAAGGGGGCGGGGGTGACGCACTCGGTGGAGACTGAGGTACCCTAGGACGCTGTGCATCTTAGCGCCCCGTCCTGCGCCTTGGAGGGCCCGGTTACCCGGGGTGAGGAGCGCGGGCTCTATCCCTAGCTCTTCGCGCTATAAAAGTCGGGTTTCCTAGGAAATGACAGCAATTACTGCCGGGCTGAAAAGGCGCCGAGTTGGGTGGACTTCCAGCTCCCCGGAGCGGCGGGCGCGCTCACACTCACACACACGCGCGCGCGCACACACACGCACTCGCTCCCTTCCCCCACCCCGCCCTACACCCCCCACCCCGCCCCCGTCTGGGGAAAACGCTCCCCTCTCTAAACCCTTAATAGGATTGGCGCCCAACTCTCTCCGCGCCTCTCCCCATCCATCACACACAGATCAAGTTGCAGTAGTGGATTTTTCAAATTCCTCAGCAAATATACTTGTTGAGAGATTGTCCCTGGGGGGCTGGGAGGGAAACGATGAGTGAGGGACGGGGATGAAAATGAGGGGTGGGGGAACCGGTACCCGGGCAAGGATTACGCGCGGATCTCTTCGTGAAGTCAATCGGATCTCGGGACCGAGGGCAGGAGAGGAGGAAAGAGGCCAGAAACCAAGCCAGAGAGAAGCGTCTCGTTGAGGGGGAGGGGGCGACAGGGCCCGACGAAAGGGAGGAAGGAGCGAGCAAGAAAGAAAAGCAGGGCTCCGGAACGCGCAGCGCGAAGAAGTGAGTCAGAAGTTCACAAGCGGCCGGCTACAGTCCCTCTGCACACAGCACACTCCCACATAAGTTCCAACTGCCCCCCTACGGGAGCTTCAGAGCATCCTAGTCTCCGATCCCACCCACCACCGCTACCCTCCTCAAAACCGCCTCCCCCCACCCCACCCCAGCGAGGTGCCACCCGGCCGCCCGTCAGTGCACTCCCAGAGAAACGCTTTTCCCCCAGGTAGAAACGGAGGTGAAAGTCGATCACCGGCCACGAGTTCCCAGCTCCAAGATCCCTCTTAGGTGCTCTCCCTTATGGGCCAGAGCCAGAAGTGGGGTCGCCCCACTAGCCTCTAGTCCTCCGGACCAGGGGTCACGGTCCCGCGCCGTGGCTCTGGTACCCCGACGAAGTACCCTCTGGAGACGGCGCAGCATCCCAGTCTGCCAGGGCTCGGCCGAGACAGAACGCGCTTCACAGGGAAAAGCAAGCAAAAGAAGGCCAATACAACTTTACCGAGGAGACAAAAGTTTGCCTCTAGCACGCAGGTGGCCTCTCGGGCGCCGGGCAGTGGTTGCAGTCCCCCATTCCAACTTGGCTGGCGCGGCGACTCGCCGCGGGCGGCAGTGCTCTGGGGGCTCAGGCTGGCCCGGGTGGGGCGGGCAGGCAGGGGAGGGGACCCACGCGGCCGGGGCCGGGCAGCCCCTACCGCCGGCGAGCGGGCAGCTCCCGGAGGCTCCGGCGTGCGGCGCGGCCCGCGCTCCTTCCCCCGGCTCCTCCCGCGCCTCTTAGCCTTCCTACACGTCCTCTGCCGCCGCCTCCCGCTCCTCCTCGAAGTCTCATTGATGGGAGTTTGAAAAAAAGTCCGCGGAGCGGTGCTGCCTCGGCTGGCGAGCGCCGGCACTCCTACAATCCATCAGCGCCGCTGGACTGCTCAGCGCCCCCGCGCGCTCGGTTTTGGCACACACGGGCGCCGCGCGCACCCCTCCTGGGGAGACTGGGGGGGACACGGACGCCACGTGAGGGGAGGGGGGAAAGGGACGGCGGGGAATTCTCCTCCTCCCCTACAGGAAAGTTGGAGTAGGGAACAGAACCCGCCAGTCTGCAGCACTTTTTTCAAGGCGCCGGGCCGGGGGATTGGGAGGTGTCGCTAACTCAAGTCAGATGAGCTCCTGAGCTCAGACGCTCTAACTGCTCTGTTTTCAATCTCTGAACTCCCCGCTGCCCTCCCTACTTCTTCCCTCCTCCTGGAGATGCCCGGGTCGCTGTTCCCAGAGCGCCCGCTTCTCCGGGAGCCGGGGCGGAAGCCCGGATAGTGAGGAAGGGAGGCGGGGACTGGGTCCACGCGGACCCTCTTCCTGTTGGCGGCATACGCAGGTGCTGGGGGTCCTGCTGCGCCCCCTCCGCGGCTCGTGCAAGTTGCCTGCGGAGCGATGACGAGAAATGAAGCAGCCTTTTGGGTTTAACGGTGCATATGTTTTCTAGGGAGGATTTTGTTTTGTTTTGTTTTGTTGGAGATTCCACTGGAGCGGCTGCAGCCAGATGGAAATAATCAGAACCCAACAACAGAGGGAGAAGGAAGCAAAAACCTCGCTGTATTTTCGGGCCAAAGCGTGCTGAGCAAACTGGAGGAGTCCTGGAACCTCCAGCCACCCCACAGCCCCGAACTGGCCGCCCGATTTAGAGAAGCAACAGGGCGGCTGGATAGAGTACCCTCTAAGGCTCCGGACCTACCCCAAAGTGCCTCGTGAGGGTTTTTAAAAAATATTTCTGCTTAACGTTTGCAGGACTCTTTAAGCCGGGTGGGGCTGGGGATATAGCTCAGTGGAATAAGCTCTTGCCTAGCAAGCGCAGGGTCCTGAGTTCGATCCCCAGTACCGCAAAAAAAAAAAAAAAAAAAAAGATTCTTTAAGCCGGGTGACACGGTTCTAATTTCCTTTGTGTTGTTTAACCTTGATGCCTCTATATAGTAGGGTCCTCCTGTACAACTGAGAAGACTGAGCCTTATGTAAATGAAAGAAGCCCCGGACCCCGTGGGTTTCTGTCTTCCTGCCTTAGTTGGGTCTGAAAGTGACCTGCTGAGGATGGTAGGCGGGTCCCCTCAGCCCCTCTTCTTAGAGTGGCCTGTTGTCTGGAATGCAGATTGCAGACCCGTTTCCGATTCCACCCTCCCTAGTGGCTGTGACCGTCACAGGTCCATTTTCCCTTTTTTGTCCATAACTCTCCATTTACCTTTGATTCTCCCCTGACTTTAATTATTAGTGCTGGGGATCAATCCTTGGGCCTTGTGCAGGCCAAGCACATGGTATGCCCCTGAGTTACACTCTCAGCTGCACTCCCCCCCCACCCCTTTCTTTTTCTGCGTTGAGAATTAAACGGAAGGCTTTCTGCATGCTAGGTAAGTGCTCCACTTCTGAGCTACATCCCAAGCCTTATTTTTTACTTTTTAACCAAAGGGAGAAGCATTATGACTCTGTTCCCTATTCTTTATTACCTTCCTCCCCTTCCCCTGGCATTCATGTATATGAAAGGAGCAACATTTTCTTCTTGACCCAGAGGAGGAAAACAGGCAGAAAAATATTAGAACAAGTTGATGCTAATTTTGTTTTCCTCAAGTAGGCTCTCCAGATGGAGAAAAAAAAAATCCAAACTGGCAATGTTTTTAAAAAGCAAAACTTGCAGAAGCCAGTACATTAAAAGGAGAAGTCTGAAAGGGGCTTTTTCTTTAAATATGATCGGATTCACCATTCCTCTATGCTATTTGTTTAAATTCCTGCTGAGCTTTCAGAACACAGACTGGAAGGAGACAGAAAAAGTAAACCCTCCCTCTCTCCTTGGCCATATTTTAATGACCCTATTCATATCTACCCATGAAATGCGGGGATCATTTCTTGTTGCTGGAATATTAGCAGCGTCAGCTGATTACTTCATTACAACCTTGTCTCTCTTGGTTTCCTTGTGCTGTAAAGTTTGTGAAGAAGTTTAAACAAATCAACATTTAGGGATCTTTTCCTTTTTCTTTGTTTTTTTTCTCAGTCCAACCGAACTCCTGCTGGAATCCAGACACTCACAGAACCTTTCCTGGCTTATTTTGGCAAGAAGATGACTGTGGAGAAGAGGATGGAATGTTTTTAGTTTAGGAGAGTTCTGGGAGCACCATGTCTTACTCTCAAGATGGCCAGAACCTTGAGCACCGAGAACAGCAAGAGGTTTGGAGTGGAGGTGTGCTGGGGTGGCAGAGGAAGCCTTCAGTGGCTCTGCACACCAGGTCCTCTGCCCAGGTCTGGTACTTGGTGTATGCCCTTGAGCAAGTCTAAGTTCATTCAGTCAGCATCTTTCTGTGTGCCAGACATTGTGCTAAATGGTACGGTAGCGCTGTAACACCCACAAGAGCCTGCCCCTCAGGGAGCCTGTCTCATTCACAACACAAACATCCTAACAAACTGAATGAAAACAGGACTAGGAGCTCTGAAAATCCATAGTCAGAAACCTGAGCATAGGATCAGGGCAATCTTAAACAGCAAACAAGGAATGAGGAAAGGTGGATGAGGAGGAAGTGTTTGTGCTGGCTCTTCCTTCTCTCTTTCCATAGATGGGTTTGAATGATAAGACAATCCAGTCCCAAGGAGAAGCCACTTTTTCATTATTTCAGTGATCTAGTTATACTCACACTGCTTAGTGATGGGACTATTCTGAGAAATTCAATTGACATTAGACAGCTGCAGCATTGTGTGACCACCATAGAGTATACTTATAGAAGGAACCATCCGATGGTTCCCCTTTTTTTTTTTTTTTTTTTTTTTTTTTTCCCCCCGGGACCGGGGATCGAACTCAGGGCCCTAGTGCTCAGCGGCAAGCACTCAGCCCACTGAGCTGTACCTCCGGCCCACCATAGAGTATACTTAAACAAACCTAGCTGTTCCAGATTAATTTCTTGACATGACTTGGTACAATCAAGAGATGGAACCAACATGAGATGTATGTGTCTGCTACTGGAATAACACAACATAATTTACAGTAAACATTTCTATAAGTAGAAAGAATACTACAATCTAGACCAGTAGTGGCAAATCTATGGCACACGTGCCACAACTAGCTGTTATCACTGAAAGCTCTAAAATGTTTTACCATGATTGCTCTAGACTAACAATAAAAGCATAATACAGCAAATACATAAACCACTAACAGTCATTTATTATCACAAATCGTGTATTATATGTAACACTGTGTGCTACACTTTTATATGACTGGTAGTATGAGAGGCTTATTTTCAACAAAAGCACCACATACATGGGAATAATGCATTGTGATGAGACATTTCCACAGCTACATAAAACATCATTAGGAATAGGAATTTTTCTGCTCTATTGTGATTTTATAGGATCACCATCAGTCTCTTGTTGACAAAATATTATGCAGTGTACAGCTAGCTGTGCTAGGAAACCAATCACCCCCAAACTCAATGGAATAAATTAACCATTTATTATGCTCATGGATTCTGTGGGTTGGGAAAACCCGAGACAAGACATAACAGGGACAGTTTTTCTCTGCTCCACTGTACCCGGGGCCTTCACCACTGGCTGATTCTGAAGCAGAGGAGTATGGCATAGGAGAAATGGTCCATGGCATGGCAGGCAGGAAACAGCAAACCCACCTTTCCCTTTTATCCCATCCAGGCTACAAGCATTTTGGGTGGTGCCACCAACACCAAGGATGAGGCTTCTGTTTTTAGTAAATCCATTCAGCCACATCTAGAACTGTGCTAATTCCACTTAGTGGACTAATTTAGAATTACATGCCCTTAATCCCAGTATCACACCCATAATCCACATTCACACACCTTAGATCCAGCCACTACTGAAAAGCCCCACCTATGACTGCATGAGGCTTTGGCGGGACAGCTAGACACAGTCCATAATAGACACTAATCCCTTTTGTTTTGTTCCCAACTTTATATTTTTATTAGTATATATTTGTCATACAATTGATCACATTCATCATAGGGAATCTGTACCTGTGCGTTAAATATCTTGATTCTTCTTGTTTTCCCCCATTCCCCTCCCCTCCCTTCAACCCTTCCCTTCCCCATTTACAAAAGCTTTGTTGCCATTTTCCCTTTCATCTTTCTTTTTTCCCTTCCTTCTCTTTCCCCTCCCTCCTCCCTGTTCCCCTTCCCATTTGAACATATTTTTCTTACTTCTCAATATTTATCATTCACCATGCTGTTGGTTTAAGTTTGGGTTTCTCACACAAGAGGAACAATACAATATTTAAACTTGTGTGTCTGATTTATCTCACTTAAGATTATGGTCTCAAGGTGCATCCATTTTCCTACAGATAACTCAAGTATATCCTTCTTTATGGCAGAGTAGTATTCCATTGTCTATAAATACTACCTTTTCTTTATTAACTCATCCGTTGATGGGCATATGGGCTGTTTCAATGACTCAACTATTATAAATTGTGCTTCTATAAACATCAGTAAACATAAGCATATAGCTATATGCTTCTATAACCATGAGCATATAGCTCTGTGATATGATGCTTTAACTCTCTCAGAAAGATACTTAAGAGGGGTAAGAACTGGATCAAATGTAACGTCTAGTTTTAGGATTTTGAGAAATCTCCATCCTGATTTCCATAGTGGTTGTACCAGTTTACACTCCCACCAGTAATGGAGAAGGGTTCATTTATCCACACAACCCTACCAACATTTTGTTATTGGTTCATTTCTTAATGATAACAATTCTTTCTGGAGTGAGATGGAATCTCAATGTTGTTTTAATTCACATTTTTCAAATGACCAGTGATGTTGAGCATTTTTTAATATATTTATTTGCTGTTTGTATTCCTTCATCTGAGAAATGTCTATTCATTTTAGAGCTCCATTTTTGGATTGGGTCTTTAAATTTAGGGAGTCTGAATTTTTTTAGTTATTTACATATTTTAGATGTTAGTCCTCTTTCTGAAGAGTGATTGGTAAAAAATTTTTCCTAGTCTGGGTAAGGTGGCACACACCTGTAGTCCCAGCACTCAGTAGTTGATCCAGGGAAATTCCCATTACACTGAGGCCAGCCTGGGCTACATAGTGAGTTTAAGGCTGATCTGAACTGCATGAGACCCTGTCTCAAAAAAAAATGTTTTTTTACCATCCTGTGAGTTGTCTCTTCAATTTGTTGGTAGTTTCATTTGCTGTACCGAAGCTTTTTAATTTGATGTGATCCCAGTTATCAATTCTTTGTAATATTTCCTGTGCAGTCAGGGTTTTGTTCATAAAGTCTTTGTCTACACCTATGTGTTCCAGAGTTTTACCTATTCTGTCTTCTAGCAGATTTAGTATGTCCATTTTAATATATTTGATGCATTTCAATTTTAGTTTAGTGAACGTTTATGGGTCTAAGTTTAATTTTTAGCATGTGGAAAGCCAGCTTTCCCAGCCATTCATTAAAGGGGCTGTCTTTCTACTAGTGAAAGTGTTTGGCCTCTCTGTCAAAGATAAGGTAGCTGAATGTGCTTGGAGTTGTTTCTGCATCTTCTACTCTGTTCCATTCATCCTCAGGTCTGGTGGTTTTTATTTTTATTTTTTTACTGGTACCATGTTGCTTTTATCACAGTAGCTTTATAGTATAACTTCAAATTGGAGATAGTGATGACCCCTGCATTACCCACGTTGCCCAGAATTGCATTCTTTACTCTAGAGCTCTTCTGGATCCATATGAGTTTTTGGATTGTTTTCTCTAGTTGTATGATTTATGCTACTGTTATTTTGGTTGAGGTTGCATTAAATCTGTTGAACAGTTTTGGCCATTTTCACTATATTGGTTCTGCCTATCCAAGAACAGGTGATAGCTTACCATTTTCTGCTATATTTATCAATCTCTTTTTTCAGAGTACTATAGTTTTCATTGTATAGGTCTTTCACTTCCTTTATTATATTGATTCATAAGTATTTGATTTTTCTTGATTCTATTGTGAAAGGTGTTGTTTCCCTCATTTCTTTCTCAGTGAGTTTATTATTCACATATGCTTTTAATTTTTGAGCGTTGACTTTGTATCCTGCTGCTCAATTTGGTTATTAATTCTAGGAGTCCATTGGTGGAGATTTTGGGCTCTTCTATGTAGAATATCAATCATGTCATCAGCAAATAATGATAATTTAACTTCTTCCTTTCCTATCTTTTTCCTTTTTTCTCCCTTATCTAATTTCTCTGGCTAATGTTTCCAGAAATATATTAAACAGGAGTGGTGATAGTAGCCATCTTTGTTTTGTTCCTGATTTTGGAGTGAAAGTTTTCAGTTTTTGACCATTTAGTATGATGTCTGCTGTTGGTTTGTTATAGATGGCCTTTATCAGCTTGAGATAAAGACCTTCTATTCCATTTTCCTGTGGGGTTTTTATCATCCATGCGTTTTGGAATTCATGTGGTTTTTGCCCTTGGTTCAGTTAATATGGTAGACTACATTTATTGATTTGCTTATGTTGAACCATCCCTGCATCTCTGGGATAAATACTAGTTGATTCAGGTATATAATCTTTTTGACAATTTGCTGCATTCTGTTCGCCAGTATCTTATTGAGCATTTTTGCATCTATGTTCATTAATGTGATTGCTATATAGTTCTCTTTTTTTGGTCGGTTGCTTCTCTGGTTTTGGTATAAGAGTAATTCTTGCTTCCAGGAATGACTTGGGAGTATTGCTTCCCTTTCACTTTCATTAAAGAGTTTGAGAGAGTAGTAGCATTAGATCTGATCTTCTATAAGTTCACTGTAGAATTTATCACTGAATCTGTCAGGACCTGGCTTTTCTTTGTTGGTAGTTTTTTTATTACTCTTTCAATTTCACTGACTGATATTTAGAATTTATTTAGAATAAATACATTATTTTATTTAATTATTATTTTATTTAATTCTTAATATTTCAACAAAATTATTATTTTAATTCTAAATGAATTGTTTAGGATGTTTTTGTCTTCTTGATTCAACTTTGGTAATTCATATGTATCTAAGAATCTGTCCCTTTCTTCTGAGTTTTATATCTTACAGGAATACAGATTCTCAAAGTAGGCATTCATGATCTTCTGGATTTCTTCAGGTCCTTTGTGATTTCACCCTTTTCATTCCTAATAGCATGGATTTTGATCTTTTCTTTCCTTTTTTTGATAAGGATGGCTAAGGGTTTATCTGTTTAATCTTTTAAAGAACCAAGTCTTTAATTCATTGGTTCTTTGTATAGTTTTCTTAGTCTCCATTGCATTAATTTCTGCTCTAGTTTTTATAACTTCCTCCCTTGTGTGTGCTTTTGGTTTAACTTGCTCTGCTCTTCTTTTGCTAGAACTTTGAGGTTCAACATTAGATTATTTGAATTCACTGTGTTTTTCTGATATGGGAATTCACTGTATAAATCTTCCTTGTAGGACTGTTTTCATTGTGTCCCATCAGTTCCACTATATTGTATTGGCATTATCATTTAATTGTAGAAATTGTCTAATTTCTTTTTTAATTTCATCTGTGACCCATTGGTTATTTAATTTCCATGTGTGTATGTAGTTTTTGTGGTTTCTTTTGTCATTGATTTCTAGTTTCATTGCATTATGATCTGATATTATGCATGGAATAATTTCAGTTCCTTTGCATTTACTTAAGCATGTTCAGAGAGCTATTTATGTGGTCTGTTTTGGAGAAAGTTGCATGTGCTGGTAAGAAGACTGAGTATTCTGTTCTTGTTGTGTGGATTGCTCTACAGATGTCTACTAAATCCATTTGTTGAAAAGTTTGGTTCATCTCTGATATTTGATTTTTTTTTTTTTTTTTTGCCAAGTGGATCTATTTGTAACAGTGTATTGAGGCCCTCCATTATAATTATATTAGTGATCTGATTTTTCATATCCATTGGTACTTGTTTTATATAGTTGTGTGCAGCAGTATTTGGTGCATATGTTTTTATGATAGTTATCCCTGCTTGGATTATTCCCTTAACAAGTATATCGTGACCTTCTTTTTCTCTTTTTATGAATCTTGGCTTGAAATCCACTTTATCTGCAAATAGAATATCTACCCCTGCTTTTTGTCCATGTTCCTATCACATGGAATATTGTTTTCCATCATTTGACTTTCAGTCTATGAATTTCATTTTGAGTTAAATGTATTTCTTCTATATAGCATATTGTTTGGTCTTGTTTCTTGATCCATTCTGCCAATCTGTTTTGTATGATTGGTGAATTGAGACCATTCATATTGATGGATATAACTGATATATATTGACTTATCCTTGTCATATTAATTTCCTGTTATTGCTTCATGTCTTATTTTTCTCTTATTGCTGAAACAAAATACTCAGTGCCCAAAATTAAGGGAGGAAAGGTTTATTGAACTGACAGTTTGTGGAGGTTTCAGTCCATAATAAGTTGAGTCCAAGGCAGGGTGGCATGGCAGAAAGGTGACAGTTCATGGTGGTGGAAGATACCAAAAGCAATGAGAGGAAAAAGGGGAGGAGCAAGCCTCTTTTTCTCCTTTATGTTGTATGTAGGCTACCTATGCTAGGGCAGGTGTACTACTCATACCCCCCCAATCCTAGTCACAAACTCTAGACTCTGTCAGCCTGTCCCCCATGACCACATGAGGCTTTGGGGGGCCATCCAGACACAAACCATAACAGTTCCCTTCCTTTCCCTTCTGTTTAATTGCTTGTCTGGCCTAGTGGATTCATTCTATTGTGATTCATGTAATTGTTATCTTTACTGTCTTTTTCTAGAATATCCTTCATAATTTTTGGAGTGCTGCTTTGGTGGTCATGAATTTATTCAAGTGTTCTTTATCATGGAAGTATTGTATTTCTCCGTCAATTTTGAAAGATAATTTTGTGAGGTATATCACTCTGAGTTTGAGGCTGTTCTCTTTTACTTAACTCCAAGTTCTTTTTGACATAATGGTTTGAGTTGAGAAGTTTTTTGTGATTCTGATAGGTTTTTCTTTATAGATGATTTGTTTCTTTTCTCTAACAGCTTTTAGTATTCCGTTCTTGTGTTGAATTTCTGAAATCTTGACTATTATATGCCTTAGTGTAGTTTCTTTTCTGATCATGACTGTTTAGAGTTCTATATGTCTCACTTAAGTGTATGTCAAATTCTTTTTCCAAGTTTGGAAAGTTTTCTACTATTATTTCTTTTTTTTTTTCTTTTCTTTTTTTTGCGGTACTGGGGATTGAATTCAGGACCTTGTGCTTGCCAGGCAGGCACTTATTCCACTGAGTTATATCCCCAACCCTCTACTATTATTTCTATGAACAGATTTTTTTATGCCCTTTGTGATATCTTCTGATTCTTCATTGATTCAAATTAACCTTATATTTATCTTTTCTGCATCATCTAGCAACTATTAGATTTTTTGTGGCCCCTTACTATTTTTAGGAGGTCTTTCATTTAATGATCAGCTTCCACAACCTTGTCTTCTAGATCTAGTATTCTATCTTCACACTGACTGACTCTGCTGCATATACTTTCAGTAGAAGTTTTAATCTCCTGGATTTCTATTTGAGTGTGTTTTATGAAATCTAGTTCTTTTGTGTGTTGGGCATTCATGGTTTCCATGCCTTTTTTAAGCTCCTCTTTTTTAAAAAAAACTGTATCTATTCTAGATTTCCTAACCATTTCCTTCATTATGGTCATCATCTCTTTATTTATCTCTATTTTGTTTTTGTCCAGAGATTTATTGATCTGTTTTGTTCCTTCTGCTGCTACCATTTCATATAATTCAGCTGGGTAACTTTTGATTTTTTATCTACCACAACACTGTTTTCATTTGCTTTGAGTGAGCTGGGAGTTACAGGTTGCATTTTGCTTCCATGTTTTCTCATTTAATATGTTTGCTTGTTTGTTTGTTTTCTGCATTAAGGGTTGTAAATTATTTATGATAGGTAGACCTCTTTAGGAAATGACTACTTTTCAGAGTTGTCTTCTAGGGATAGCTAGCTTTTGGATTTTGAGTCTGTCTCAAGATCCTGCCCCTTCAATTTATTATGGATGAAATGTTGCTGCCTATTTGATCTAGCAGCCAGTTCTTTGATACTGGCTACAGTACTGGACTGAGTCCTAGACAATCTAGGTATTGGCATACAGGGAAGATCAATTGATCACAATAGCTATGTCACCTTGGCTATAATAGTACAATTAGTGATAATGATAACATCAAACACAGACTGGGAATGACAAACTGTGATAACTATTAGTTGCCTTTAAGTTTGTATAAGATTTATAGTTATATAACAAAATCTAAGACAAATTAGAAAATTATATGCAGTAAATATCTACTCAGTAGAACAATTTTACCCTAAGGGAAGAAAATATAAAAGGGATAAGAGGAACAAGTACAGAAATAAAAGAAGAGAGATTAGAAGTAAGGCTGAAGGATAAAGGAAAATTACTCAAGGCTTGGAAAACTGGTGAAGAATACAAGAGGGAAAGGAAGAAACAAAAACAAGAACAAAGCAGAACATAAAACCAATGCTCACACTCATGAAAAAACAAAAACAAACAATCCAATAAAAACCTAAACCACCAACAACAAAAAGCTCAAAAATAGTATAAGAGAAGAAAGAAAGAAAAAAATTTTCTGTGATTTCAAACCTGTGGTTATCTTCTGTGATCTATAGACTTGTAGTAGTATCCAGTTCAGGGTGTGGTTCAACTCTCACTGGTAGATTAAGGAGGCAGTCAGAGCCAGATCCATACTGGATAATCTCAGAAAGTCAGCAACAAGATTAGGGCAGGGTGCCAGTTCTGGTATTTTCAAATCTACAGAAGCTCAGGTATAACTGGCCTTTGTTCAGTTGGTGCCTGAGTTGTTTAGCTTGTAACACTCTGGGTGTCTTCCTGCTAGTCTGACCATGGCTCCCTGACCTCAGATATCTCCTATGGTTGTCCCTCACCTAGTCACTGTGAGATTTTATTTTATTTCATTTCATTTCATTTCATTTTAATTTTTGAGACAAAGTCTTGCTGTATAATTCAGGCTGGACTTGAACTCACTATGTTAGCTGTCTCAGTTACTTTTATTTCTGAGACAAAACACCAGACACCCTAAGTTAAAGGGGGAAGTTTTATTTAGCCTATAGTTTGTAGAGTTTCAGTCCATAATCCACTGTCTCTAAGTCAGGGTGGCACAGTTTCTGGCAGGAAAAGACAGAAAAAGCAACAAGGGAAGACAAGCCTCTTTCAGTCCTTTTATCTTATGCAGACTACTGGAATTAGGGCATTACCAAACTAATCAGTGGGCTGATTTGCTAATCATACACCCTTAATCCCAGGATCACACACTCTAGATCCAGCCACTTCTGAAAAAGCCCAATGACCGCATGAAGCTTTGGGTACATCTAGACACAAACCATAACAGTAACTCAGACTGGCCTTGAATTCATATCAATTCTCTTGCCTCAGTCTGGTGAGTGCTGGGATTATAGGTGTGCTCCCAGCCACTGTGGGCTTAAACACTGGGACCCCTGAGATGAAGCCAAACCATAGTTGCTTCAAGTCCCAGATTCAGTTGGTCCTTCCCTAAAATGGTATCATACAAAGTACTGTCTCCAGGGGACACTGCAGTCATGTAGACTGGAGTCACTCACCAGCTTTTATAGTTCCCAGCATCCACTGCTCTGTTCCACTGGTGTGTTTCTTCCTGGAGGCCTCTAGAGTCATCTGCTTTCACAGTGTCTCTATGGATTCAATCCTCCCCTCTCATGCCACAAGCCAGGAGCCAAGGAGAAAGTACAGACGGCCCCTTCCTTTTTCTACATTGAGGTCCGTCTTCACTCTCTCCATGGGCTCTAGTTTTCCTTCCAGATCCCTCCTGGGTCCTGGAGATCCAACTCCCTCTTTCTCTTCTCCCTCAAGTTGCTACCTTCTAGTGTTTGGATTCCGAATCTTGGAGAGGCTGACTTGTCACTGTTTACTGCTCTACCATCTTCCCAGAAGTCACCAACCCCATTCTTCAGGGCTGGTTCCTCCTGACCTAACCACCTCACAAAGAATCTACCTCTTAATTTTATTGTTAGTGATTAAGTTTTACTGTATGAAAGTTTGGGGAGATACAAACATTCATACCACAACAACCCAGTGGCAAGACTTAGGAGCACAAAAGAAATAAGAGACTCAATCCCCACCTCAAGGTGTCTATGCTATCATCAAAAGATACACACATTTGGCCACCACTGAAGGACATAGAATGGTGCATTAAGTAGAGAGTGTACAGATAGCCGGTTCCCAGCTAAATAAAGCAGTAGAGCAAATAACCATCCATGGCCAAAGAACAGAGTCAGGAAGCCATCAGCATAATGAAGGAGAACTCATCCCCAAAGTGGAATAATCATCTGCTGCTCCTTGGGGTCCCCTACTCTCATCCCCCCTAAACCCCAGGATCCCTCCCACAATCTGTAGAGTCACTTACATGACTCAGTGATGTCTGTTATCACAGTACACATACATCTGCAAGGGTTACACAGAATCTTTCTAGGGAGATACTTCCTTCTACTGTGCATGTCTTATATTATTTTCAAAGCAAGTGCCTGTGGGAGAGAAAACATGAAGATGCATGGTGATGAGGGGAAACTACTAAGGAAACACGTGCACAAAGTAAAGATACCACAAGTATCTGATTTGCAGCCCAAATCTGCAGCCCTCTCCCAGACAATTTGGTGTAGTAAAGTCCTATAGAGAGGCATGTGGAGGTCTGTTAAAAGAGTTAGGAACCCCTCCCCATGGAAGCTCCTTCTCCTCTTTAGGTCTTCCTAGAGGACACAGCTGGGAGAGTCAAGTGCAGAAGAACTAGGCCTCTGTGGCTAGTATAATCCTCCTTCCACCCATGCATGCACATATGCATTCGCTTGCTGTCTTAGTCAATTCTTCAGGGCTGGGACTCCTACACTTTAAACGAGGGAGAGATTTATTTTTGCCTTACAGTGTTGGAAGTTTCAGTCTATATTCACCAGGCTCAAGCACAAAAACTGCATGGTAGAAGGGTCTAGATGCAAGAAAGTTGCTCACATCATGGCAGCCAGAAGCAGAGAGAGAAGGCAGGAGCTAGGGAGGGAGACACCTTCTTCCAGGCCATGTGCCTAGTGGCCCCTGTCTTCCAACCAAGCCCCATCACCTAACAGCACACTCACTCTGATTTCATCAGTGCCTGAATCCAGTGAGGCATATAGCACATCCATGATCCTTCAAAGGCACTTGAGAATTTTGAGGGGCATCCTAGATTTAAACCATTACACCCAGTCATCCCCATTGAATTGTTGCTGCATGCTATGCACATAGGGGATAAGAAGATGGACAAATGTAGTCCTTGCCCATCTCTACCCTCTGGTGGCCTGAAAGTGAGACCCCACCTGCTCTTCTCTCAGGCCTGGGTGGTAAGGGTTGAGAGGGTAGACCAGGAAGGGAAGGGAGTAGAGAGGGATTATCAGACTCTGACATAGTCATCCCAGGCAGGGGAAAAGAAAGCAGGGCATGGAGAGAAGACAGCAAGATAAGCTGGGATCAGAGATTTAGAGAACGTTTGCGAGTGAATTTTTTGTTTCCCTCAGGCCCAGCCTTCCCAGGAGCTGAGTTTCTTAACCAAACTAAAACAGACAGCATCGTCTCACAGCCGCTAAAGATTTCCAGAAATATTAGCAGTCTATACCAATCATGTCATAGTAAAAGACAATATTTCAAGACAATTCTAAAATAAATTCCTGAAGACATCTAATTAAAATTGGATGGAGTTCTCATTAGACAGGCTGCCCTCTAGACTGGGACAGCCACTCCCTGCCCAGGAGCAGTGCAGCAAGGTTCATTGGAATCGATTTCCTCATGCTTGTCTAGTATGCACAAGACCCCAGATCCCATACCCAGTGCCACACAATTACTAATTATAATTAATTGATAATAAAAAGGATAAATCAGTCACCAGTCTTAGAAGCTAGGAGGAAGCCATGGAGGGGCCACTTCCTGGTGCATCCACTTCTTGAGTCCCATTCACTCTGTGCATTGTCTGCAGTAGAAGCAAGATAAGATAACATGAAATTGCTATGGTATGATGTTTTTAATTCTTCCGGAAAAAATACCCAGAAGGGGAATAACTGGGTTAAGTGGGACTTTCAATCCTAGTTTTCTAAGGAATCTCCAGACTGATTTCCACAGTAGTTTCACCAATCCAATCGACATTCCCACCAGCAGTGGAGAAGTGTTCCTTTTTCCTCACAGCCTCTCCAGCATTTGTCATTGGTTGACTTCTTAATGATAGCCATTCTTTGGGGGCTAAGATGCAATCTCAGTGTTGTTTTAATTTTCATTTCTCGAATGACTAATGATGTTGAACATTTTTTCATATATTTGTTCACCATTAGTATTTCTTCATCTGAGAAATGTGTGTTCATCTCAGATGCTCATTTTTGGATTGGGTCTTTGAATTTTTGGGGCCTGATTGTTTTTAATTCTTTATATATTTTAGATAGGAGTCCTTTGTCTGAGGGGCAGTTGGATAATATCTTTTCCCAATTCATGGGTTTTCTCTTGTTGGTGATTTCTTTTGATGTGCAGAAACTTTTCAATAAGATGAGATTCCAGTTGTTGATTCTGTGAAGTATTTCCTGTGCAGATTGGTTTTAGTTCATGAACTCTCTGCCTACCCCTATGACTTTGAGAGTTTTACCTATTTTCTCTTCCAGTAGATTTAGTGTTTCTGTTTTGATATTTAGATCTTTGATCCATTTTGACTTTAGTTTAGTGCATGGTGATAGACATGGGTCTAGTTTTAGTCTTTGGCATGTGGAAAGCCAATTTTTCCAACATCATTTGTTAAAGAGGCTATCTTTCTTTCAGTGAATGTGTTTGGCCCCTTTGTCAAAAATAAGGTGACTAAGTATATTTGTAGCTGCGTCTGCATCTACCACAGTGATATATGTGCACCCATGTTTATAGCAATGCAATTTGTCATAGCTAAATCTTGGAAACAACCCAAATGTCCATCAACTGAGGAATGGATAAAAAAGATGTGGTATTTCTATACAATGGAGTATTACTCAGCTATAAAAAGGTAAACGTGAGGTAAATGGAAGCAACTAGAGACCAGAGTTATAAGTGAAATAAATCGGACTCACATGTGTAAACATCACATTGTCTCCCTGGTGTAAGAACATAAAAGAGTAAATATAACCCAAAATGTAAACAGATAATAAGAAAGGAAAAGAAACTGCTCAAAGGAAGGAGCAACCGGGATAAGGGAAAGAAGAAAAAGTACTAAGGCAAATTATATATATATATATATATATATATATGGGTGATATGACTGTACTGTTGGTGTCTGATGGTTTGTTAGGAACAGTTAATGTTTAAAAGTTTTTTTTGTCCTACTATTTTGACCAATTTTGAATGCTTATATCTGGTAATCTGAGCAATTTCTGTGACAACAAGAATTTGCAGTATAACAACCAATGGTGAATTCCTATCATACTGCCTAGTGCCACTATGTGTTGTCTCTAATGTTGTTGTAAATTATTATTTTCTTATTCTCTTTAATGATTTGATTAATCTTCTTACATCTGGTAATCTGAGCAACTTTATTGAAGATGACAATATGTAATATAACAACCACTGTTAATCCCTATCATTTGTTTATAAACACTGTATCATTTTAAATTTCCTTGTTTGTGTTGTTTCTGTTCTGCTTTTGTCCTTTTTATTTCTGTACTATTTTCTTTAAAATAAAAAAACAATAACATGAAACTCACTGGAGGACTGCCATTGAAAACAGTTTACATCCAAGTTTTCCACAGATGTGTGCAGCCCACTTCCTCCCCTTGGCACCTCCTCTGTCACCCTGACGTTGTTAATGTTTGAACTTGTTTGAAGTGTGTTTTGTGCCTGTGGACTTTGATGAGCCTCATTTTGCCAGAAGTCATCTGCAGAGAAGCAACTTCCCACTGCCTCTGAAGAGAGTAAAGATGGATAGGAACAGAGCATAGGTCCTTTCCTGACAGCCTCATGGTAAACAGCTCATGGGGCGCCTCGGGTAGCAAGCCCACTACCCCAAATCGGAGTAGATAACAAAGGTTTCCATGCAAGTGAGCATAAACCAGTTAGAACATAAAATGCAAAAGAGGACCCCAATTATAAGACAAAGAAGCTGGGTATGATGGCGCACTGTAATCCCAGCACTTAGAAGGCAGAAGCAGGAGGATCACCTCAAGTTCAAGGCCAGCCTGGACTACATAGTGAGAGCCTGTTTCAAAAAACAGAACAAAACAAAATACACAAAAACAGAATAGGACAAAGAAAGCGAAAGTAGGGCTGGAGAGGTAGTCAGTGGTAGAGCAGTTACCTAGTACGATGATGTCTTGGGCTTCATCCCCAGGGCCTTAGGAAAAAGAAATAGACAGAAAAGGTGGGGGTAGAGTAGAATCTATAAACTATCTCATCTTAAATGTTCAAAACAATCCCAAGCCTAGATGAGAAAAACCCTAAGACACTGGAAATGTGTAAAAGTAGATTTGAGCACCAAAAAAGGTGTATGTTGTTAGACAGAAATGGCCAGTGTCGTTAAGGAGTTTGTCCATCCTAGGTTAATACACAAATTATTGCAATCCAAATAAAAACACCACCTTTTATTGAAGGACAGATGCGGGCGGGCTTAGATAAGTTAACAATTATCCAGTTCATTTGGATGAAGAAAGATGCACAAATAGCCAGGAAACCCCTGAGAGAAGCACCTAGGAGAAGAGGAATGGCCCACCTGTCTTTCAGACAGTGTATAAGTTTCCTTCTAGATTAAAAAAAGTTCCTGGTGAATGAATGACAACAATGGGGTGAAATACAAAATTCAAAAATAGACTCAACTGTAGATGAAAGTTTAAATTTCAACAGAGGCGGTATCCTAAATGAGTGGGTGAGAGATGTGCTTTCAATAAGCTACACTGGGAACTGGGGATATAGCTCAGTGGAATAAGCGCCTGCCTAGCAAGCGCAGGGTCCTGAGTTCAATCTCCAGTACGGCCAAAAAAAAAATGTTTGGGGCTGGGGATATAGCTCAGTGGAATAAGCGCTTACCTAGCAAGCGCAGGGTCCTGAGTTCGATCCCCAGTACCACAAAAAAAAAAAAAAAAGCTACACTGGGATAACTGGAAAGTGCATGGAGAAAGGAAACTTGGAGCTGCACACCCAACGCACCCTGTCACACTGTACACCAGCATGAGTGAGACTTGGATCTCATTGACCCCCCAGCACTGATTCTAAATAGATTCGTTATTTAGAAGTAAAAAAATCGGAGCTGGGGATATAGCTCAGTGGAATAAGTGCCTGCCTAGCAAGCGCAGGGTCCTGAGTTCAATCCCCAGTACCGCCAAAAAAAAAAAAAAAAAGAAGAAGTAAAAAAATCAACTGTGCAAATGTCAGGCGGAAGTATGGGAAAATTGCCCTCCAGCTTAAAAATGCAAAATACTTTCCTAGCCAAAACTTAAAATCCAGGGACAAAAATTTTAAAAGTAATACTAGATTACTTTTTTTTTCTTGCACTGTTGTAGATGGAACTCTGCCACTCAGCCTCATCCCCAGCCTTCATTTACACTTTAAAAAAGAACATATAAATATATTTCAAGAAAATACTTAAAACGCTAAAAAAGTAAAATCAGGAAAAATTATTCGCAACTGATTCAGAAAAAGTTACTATCTCCTATATATCAAAAACACCTAGGGCCGGGGATATAGCTCAATAGAACAAGCGCCTGCCTGGCAAGTGCAAGGTCCTGAGTTTGATTCACGGTACCACAAAAAAAACAAAAACAAACAAACAAAAAAACACCTGAAAGTACACGAAAGTCCAACAGCTTCATAGCAGAAAAATCAATTCTCATTTTTAAAAAAACTGAAAATGCTCTCCTATATATGAAAAATTCTCCAACTAGCTTATAATAAGAGGACTGCAAATTAAAGCTATTTCAGATACTATTTCTGCCTGACAAAAATCAAGAACTTCACAGCATACTCTGAGAATGAGCAGCAGGAATCAGGCCCTATACTTGCTGGTGGGAATTCTGCCAAGTGGCCAAGGCCTCCACAGGGAAACTTGGAAGAGTTACCAAGTTCCATTTGGATTTACCTACCCATCTCACTTGCAGGGCGAAGGTGCCTTAGATATGGCAAGGCATACACAGAAGATGATTAGTAGCCACTCTGCAAAATTTCAAAGAAATAGAAATAGGAGTAAACAACAGAAACAACTCCAGTAAACCCTGTGAGGGCAGATTGCACGAACTATAGCTTCACAGTGGAGAATCACATAGGTCTGAAAAGAAAAGGGATATCTTTATATATATTATTAAATGAAAGTGTATACTGTATACCACATTTTGTTAAAATGAAGTATGTACACATGGAGCAATCCTATTTTGTTTTGGTTTGATTTGTCTTGGCTTGGTTCTGCTTTGTTTTGTTTGAAACAGAGTCTCACTGTGTAGTTCAGGCCACCACACCTGACTATTTATATTTTTAGTTGAATAATCTATAAAATATTTCCAGGTTTTTTTCCTGTGGGAAAGAAGTAAATAAGACAAAAGAGATGGGAATGGGAACTAGATTGCTCTGACTATATCTTGGGTTTTTAGAATTGACTTTGGAATCAGAAAACATTTTACATTATTATAATAATAAAATTTATCTTACTATTATAAAATAATACATTTTAAATAATAATCCCCAAAATTAAAGGTAAAATAAAGCAAATAAACATAAATATGTATCTAGCTAGTAGATACAAAGAGACAAAATACTCTATATGTGTCTTAGTTTCTTTCTCCTTGCTGGGACAAGAACTCTGACACAAGTTAAAGGAGGAAAGGTTATTTTAGCTCACGTTTTGTAGAGATGTCAGTCCATAGTTGGCAGGCTCAAAGCTAAGGCAGTGTAGCAGAGGAGAGACAGCCCAGGGCAGGGTAGGTAGGAAGCAGCATGGCCTTCTTTTCTGCCTTTTACTCCAGCCAGGCTACAGGCCTGTTGGTGGAAGCTACCCACATCCAGAGTGGGTCTTCCCTCTTTAGTAAATTCATCTTTCACACCCAGAACTACACTAAACCAATCAGCAGACGAATCTAGTATCACACACCCATGATCTAGTCACTCCTAAAAGCCCCACCCATGAAGGGGTGAGGCTTTGGGGCATAACTATATATAAGCCATAGTAATATGACTTAAAAGATATAATAGTTTGACCATATCTCCTGAAGGGATAAGCCTTTAGGATAGAAAGAATTGGAAGTGTACCCTGTTAGTCTGAACAATTTTTATATGCCAGTTAAAGAATTGAATGAACTGGAAGCTCAGCTCAGTACAGTGCTTGCCTAGCATGTGCGAGGCCCTGAGTTTGATCCCTAGTGCTGCAAAAAATAATAATAACAATTTAAATAAAAATTATACTAAAAATATGTTTCAATCAAAAAAATATGTTTCAATCCACATGTATAGAAAGATACTCAGAATAATTCCACCTCATTGATTTTCTTGGACTCGTGCTGTCTTTTACAATACCCAGTAGCAAGTGATATGTGGCTACTGAGCATTTCGAATGTACCAAATCCAACCACGGAAGTGAATTTTTATTTTATTCATTTATTCATTGATTTTTGTAGTAGTGGGGATTGAACCTAGGGCCTTCAGACTGAGCTATATCCCCAGTACTTTTAAGTGTGTTTAGAACAACGTGGATATGTGAACCCACATTTTCTACTATAAATGTTGTATTGTCTAATCCAAGTCAAATTACTATTGTCTCCCCCCCCCCCCCGAGACAGGTAGATCTTACTGTGTTACCCAGGCTGTTTCCAAGCCTCCTAGCTCAAGTGTCCCTTCCACCTCTTCCTCCTGAGTAGCTGGTATACAAGTCTGTGTCTTGTTTTAAGTGGGCTCAAGTATTTCTGGTGAAAATTTAATATCTGAGCCATGTGTGGTGGTGCACACCTGTAATCCCAACACCCAGAAAGCTAAGGCAAGAAGATCACCTGCCAGCTTGAGCTACATTGTGAGTTTAAGGCCAGCGCTGAAGTATAGAGCAAGACAGTGCCTCAAAAAACAAAAACAACAACAGAAATGAACATCTGAATTGAGTATAAAATACTGCATTTGAAAGAGTGAACACACAAATAATATAAAAAGTAAAATATCAATGTCCTTACATTAGTTATATATGAGAATGATAGTATTTTGAAGATATTGAGTTAAATAAAACATTAGATAATTTCACCTGCTTCTTTTTCATTGGTGACATGGTCAACGAGATAATTTTCAATTCCATTTGTAGCTAGTATTTATGTCTGTTGCACAATATTGTCTTAGAGGATGCTATCATCATTTTGATAGATGGAAAGTAGAAGGGAAAAAAATCCAGCATTAGCAGCTGGGGTGTAGTTCAGTGAGAGAATGCTTGCGTAGAGCACAAGGCCCTGGGTTCTACCTCCAGCACTGCAAATAAAAGGATCAAACATTTGTCTCACTTTTCTTATACTATCTTTACCTCAGAGTAACTAAGTAGTTGATAAAGGGAAATTTTTCCTTTTAGATAAAGTACTAGTGGGTGGCTGCCATGAGTTCCTGTAATTCCTGCTACTGGGGAGGCTGAAGCAGGGTGATTCCAAATTCGTGCTGGAGATGGATCCCACAGCCTCACCCTTTTTAGATAAGTGCTGCACCACCGAGCTACACTACAGCCTGGGGCTATTTTAAGAGTCCTGATCTGTTAGAGATCAACACTGAAATATCTCATCTGAAAATCAGCTGCCAAATGACATGAGGAGGGATCCAGGGTGTGGGTGACAGCAGAGATAAAATAAGATCAGCCATGGGATGATCACTGTTAATCCTAAAGGATGGCTTCATGGAGTTTATGATATGTCTTCCTGAGCCTGAAATGCTTTCCCTGACCCCTCTAGATAAAAAAAGGCCCTTCAAAGAATGTACAGCAGTAACAACACTGTGTTGGTGATGTCTAGGGCTCTGTTCCCACCCCTGTCCCCAACCTTGCTGATCCCTTTTGGCTTCTGAAAGCAAGGTCCTGTTAGATTTCAGCTCTGGCCCCAAGCCTAGAGGGTGATGCATACCACTCAGAAGTTGCATGCGCTTGCTGTGTGAATACACAGACTGCCTGCTCTGAGCGGACCTCCATCCTGACCACAGTCCACTCCGGCTGTCTGCTTCCGCTGCCTGTGGTGTTTGATGCATGTAGCCTGTCATAGCTTCTTATTTGGATCTGGAAAACTTCTCTTTACTGCCTGGCTATGTGGGGAGTACTGGATGCCCAGGCATGACCAGAGTTTCAAATTCCAGACAGGAAATGGTGCCTTTTACTAAATGTCCAGAGTGGTAACAAAAAGTAAAATTAGAGGCAATGCTGGGCCTGCAGATCCTGAAGGCAGGGATGCTGTCTCATTTGTTAGGTATCTTCATTTCCGGATGGACCCCTTGTGGGCTCCACAAGGGGTGTTAAGCAGATGAAGGAGGAAAAAGCAAATTACCTGTTTCTGATATCTCTTCAATTTGAAACCCAGGTGAATAAAGACGGCTGTTAAGATCTGAATATTTATGCAGCCCCCTGATTTATGTTGAAACCTAATCCCCAAAGCCACAGTATTAACAGGTGGGGTATTTAGGAGCTCCTTGCCACATGTGGATGTGTCCCCCCAAAGCCCGTATTTTAACACCTTGGTCCCAGTCTGTGGCACTACTAGGAGGTGGTAGAACCTTTAGGAGGTGGGGCCTAGCAGAAGTTAGGTCGCTGGGGGTGTGGCCTTGGTGGGATATCCGGACCTTGGTCCCTCCCCTTCCTCTTTCTTTGCCTACCTGCTGCCATGAAGTGAGATGTAGCCTGTGCCACATGCACCTGCCATGATGGGCGGCCTCATCACAAGCCTGAAAGCAATGGGGCTAAGAAACCATGGGCTGAGCCCTCCCAGACCAGGAGCATCAATAAAACTTTCCTCCATACACATCAACTACTTGGGCATTTCATCATAGCAACAGGAAGCTAACAGTTCCATGGGTACTGAGGGTGTAGCCCTTGTGAATGGAATTAGTTCCATTACAAAAGAGCTACAAGAGCTCACTGGTCCTTTCTGCCAAGAAAGAACACACAAAAGGCATCATCTATAGTTAATGGGGCTCATCCACCTTTTTACCTGCCAGCACTTTGATCTTGGACTCCCCAGCCTCCAGAACTGTGAGAAATCACTTTCTGTTGTTCATAAATTACCTAGCCTAAGATATTTTGTTGCAGCAGTCTGAGCTGATTAAGATAATGCGGCACAGGAAACTGACCCCTGGGTGGCTGAGGAGGGAGTCACAGAATCAAGCTGGGTTGATTCTGGTCCTCACCCCACAACCATTACAGCCCAATGTACCATGAAAAGTGACAGGTGCAGATGCAACACCTAAATCTCCAAGATGCATGAGGCCTAGGAACGAGGCCAGAAAGTGGAATGCTTAGCTGGGGTCATGCTGTCTGCTTCTCCAAATAAGACAAAGATGCATTCTGAGAATAAGTGACCAGATTGCTTGATAGTGAATCCTCGTGCAAGCTGAGGACTGAGAGACAGTGTGGAAGCAACTCATAGAGAGACTGCCCCTGCAGAGCGTGAGAAAAAGTTATGGATTTGGGGCTGGAGGTGGTTCAAGTACAAGTGCGAGTTTGGGCAAGGAATTGCTGCCTCCAGGAATCAGGCAGCAGTGAACTGACTTTTCAACTCTGTCCTTCTGCAGTTTTGTTAATGACTTATGGAAAGGCAGGGCAAGGCTGCTGGAGGTATTTGGGGGATGACACAAAGTAGAATCTGATGCAGAATTGTATTGCCTTGCTCTTGGTAACACTCAGGTTAACTCAATTCTCTCAGCAAGAAAACTCTAGACATGGCCAGTGTGCTTGCTGTAGGCAAGGAGCATGCAAGTGAGTACCAAATTACTGCCAGTGGTGCTCCTGGTGTCCTCCAGCCCATCTTCCTTGCCCCAAGAAGACAGGCTCCAAACCCAGAGTCATGGCTGGCAGCAGGAGGAACTGCAGCCATTTGGCTGAGTTAGACTCTAGAGAAAAGCCAGAGATCTTCCTATGGGCAAAGCCTGGACGGGGACACAGGAGCCACTGTCTTGTGATGTGCCATGTTGTTAGCTGGCCCTTGTGGCCAGCAGTCAGCTCTGTTCTTATTTTTCTTGAAAGTCAGCAGTGTTGCGTGGTAGGCAAATGATGCCCCCTCCACAGCAGCTGAACCTTAATCCCTTGAACCAGTGATCAAGACAGTGTGAAGCTGTGAAACACACATTCTGTCTGTGTCCCATCGCAGTCTGTTTGCTGGTACACAACTACTAAAACCCTTGGAATTTGAAAGTGAAAGGTGTCTTTTTGTATGCTAATCACTAGACTGTGGCTGGCCACCCCTAGGTGCCTTTGGGATGAGGACTCCTCCCAGTGACCAGAGCAGGATAAGAGGATAATATCTGTCAGCAGAACTACTGCTTCCCTCCAGCCTCTAGCGGAGGGAGAGGGTCTGAAGGTTGAACTGATACCAATGGACAGTGACGCACTCAGTCACACCCACGTAAAGAAGCCTCCATATTTCTCCACAAGGACAGGGCTCAGATGAGCATCCTGATTGCCAGACAGATGCAGGGTCATAGTGGTGTGGCGCCCAGAGCGGGCAGGGAGGCTACCTGCCACTCCCCCGTACTTTTCCTTATACCTCCCTTGGTCAATGGCCTTTAAAATATTCTTTAAGTTTTTCTGAGTACTGTGAGCCACTCTCACTTTTTCCTTTTGTTTGTTTTTGGCAGCACTAAGGATGCAACTGAGGGGCTAGTGCATGCCCCACCACGGAGCAATATACCGCTTCTAACCAGCTGAAGAGGGGTGAGGGGAGACTTGTGGGCACTCCAGAATATAGTTGAGTCAGCAAGAAGTTCCATAGGCCAGGGCTTGCAACTGCCGTCTGAAGTGGGGACAGTCCAGGCACTGGGACCTGACACAGCCCCCAGGTGGACAACACCAGGACTGAGTTGAAGGAGAGGACCTGGCTGGTGTCTACTGCCAACGGGCCAGCTTGCTTGGCCCCACCTTTGGTCACAGAAGTCTTCTGTGTTGATTTGACTGGGGTGTTAGTATGCTAGCAGAGGGAAAACAAAACTTCTTTTTTTCTGCAATTATCTTTCATGGAAAAAGGGTACTTTTCAGGTGTGAGTAAATTAAGGATCCTGAGCTGGGGTATTAGCGTGGGTTATTTGGGTGGGCCCTACCTAAAATATCACTCCTTAAAAGTGGAAGCGAAGGCCTAAGCATGAGTCCAAAAACACACAGAAAATGTCTGTGAGTCCTCCCTGTCTTTGAGGGTAGAGGAAAGGGCCACAGGCCACGGAATGCAGTGGCGTCTAGGAGCTGGGAGTTGCTCTCTTTCATAGCCAACAAGAAAATGAGGACCTTGGACCTGTAAGGGGCTGAATTCTGCCAGCAACCCACATGATCAGGACCGCCCCCTCCAGAACAGGTGCTACTGCAGACACTTGATTTTGTCTGGTGAGACCTATGCTGTGCTTCTGATCTGCAGAACAGAGTGATTCCAATTTTGTACAAGTCACTAAATGTGTGGTCACTTGTTAGGCAGCTTTTGAAAACAGAAGTGTCAACAGAGCACTGGGTGTTAGGCGGGAGACCTAGGCCTGGATGCAATATCAGGTGTCAGCGGGTCTTTGGGGAGTCTTTGGGGCTCCCTCTTCTCACAGAGTAGGAGTGACCTGTTTACCCCTTCTAGCTCTGACCTCTGTTTTCCATGCATTGATTATCAGGCCTGAAACTTGAAGAGAAAGAAGAATTTTCTTGATGCAAAGCTCGGGATCTCTGACTTCACTCATCAGACATGGGTGGGGGCAAGAGCTGCAAAGCCAGGCAGGGTCCCACACTCTGGCGGGAGATGCCCGGCTGAGCTGTTTTTCTATACCTGTGTGCTGGGGAGGTCAGCATTTGCACACCCAGAGGCTCCCAAGACTGCCTGCATTTTGCTGCAAACTCTGGATGGGGCTGAGGGGACACCGGAGCTTGAGGTAGGCAGTTCCTGAGAGAAGCCTCTGGGGCCTAACTGTCTCAGCTTGCCGCTCATCCTCTCAGACCCTTCACTGGGACACTGAGGCAGAGGGTGGGCCTGGCATGAGTCAGGGGAAGCAGAATGACTCTGCGTAGGCATTTCTGGGGCTGCCCTGGCCCGGAAGCTGCGGCTTGCGCTGCTCTGCAGTCTCCCACCCATGCTTTGATCCAGCACAGACAGGGCCCCAGGGGCTCCCTGCCTGTTCCTGTTCCGTGGAGGCCTCAGCCAAGGTGGAATGTGGGGGGCCTGTGTGGCTTGGCTTGGGGCTCCCCACCTTGACTGAGCTGCACACCTTAGAATGGGGTGGCCTACACTGGTGCTCAAGCTGCTTCTCAGAATAACATGCTCCCCAAACCCCAGCCTCAGTTTCCCCATCAGCCAAACAGAGATAGTAAACAGCACTTACCTCAGAGGGTTGTTATGATGATACAATGAGACTATTCCTAACGAGCACTTAATATGTCAGTGCCTGGATTATTGTTCAATAAATGTCAATGTTTTAATTATTAATTATAGTGTTAACAAAATCATTAAGTCATCGTGAGGGTGTGAACAATTCATATCTCTCTCTGGACTTCTTCCCATGTCTAATGTGAATAGGGTGGGTGTGACCATGGAGCTAGGAGTCTCTGTGATGCTCTGGGTTCTCTCCATGTCCCCATCTCCTCCTAGTCTATGGGACACAGGTTGACACGATCCAAAACCCAGACCAGAGCCTGGGTGAGGCAGCAATGCCCAGCATGCCGGCTCCTTGTCTACTGCCTGCTACCTGGGGGGTATCCTGTGAACACGGGTGAGCAGAGCAATGGGCCCTCCTGTGCCTGTCCCTGCCTGCCCGTGCCAGGCACCCTGTGGGCTTGGCCCAGGTGGCGCTGAGGAATGGGGAAGTCTAGGGAGGCGATCACAGCCATACAGATGTGCAGGTGAGTGCAGCCTGGGCCAGCTTTCCTGTGTCCACCACTGGGCCATCATCTTCTGTAGGGTAATCCTGAACAGGAAGTCCTCACCCCCATCCTGTCCTTACTCTTGATTCCACACACAGCCACCCCTTGTGTCCCACCAAAGCATTGTGCCTTTTATCTTCTGTTTCCCATTCATTGTGCCCAGAATGCATCCCTCACCTCCTCCTCTAAGATATGCCCACCCCTAAAAACTTTCCTGAGAGCTCCTCACACTCCTCAAGGAGCTAGACAAGGTTAGATACCTTTTTCAAGCTTATTCACCACTTCGGACTTACCTGGCCTGTTCCCATCTCCCTGTAGGGCTCAGGTTTCTCACAGATGGGTGCGGTCACTGCTATGTCCTTTTCAGAGCCTTAGCCCAGAGCCGCTATGAAGTGGGCACCCAGAACTA
This sequence comes from Dinomys branickii, assembly GCA_004027595.1. Lineage (NCBI taxonomy): Eukaryota > Metazoa > Chordata > Mammalia > Rodentia > Dinomyidae > Dinomys > Dinomys branickii. The sequence goes on along the minus strand of PVLD010000339.1, from coordinate 51,907 downwards.
TTAACCAAACAGAAGGCTGGGGATGTAGATCGGCAGTGAAGCACTTACCTAACATGCTTGAAGCCCTGAGTTTATTCCCAGTGCTGCAAAACCAACAAACAACAAAACCCAAACAAAAGAATTAACCACCAAAAAGATGAAAAACAACAAATGTTGCATGAATAAAGGAAAGGGAACTCATACATGGTTGGTGGGAAATTTAATTGGTACAGCCATATGGAAAACTGTGGAAGTTTCTCAAAAAGCTAAAAATAAAACTACCACATGACCAGCTGTTCCACTACTGGATATGTATCCAAAAGAAAGAAAATCAGTGTGTCAATCAGTTACATGCACTTCTGTGCTATTACAGCATTATTCACAAGAGCCACGGCACAGAATCAGTCTAAGTGTCTATCAGTGGACTCATGGGAAAAGGAAATGTGGGAAGGAGGACATTATGTTATTGAAACAAACCCCACAGAACCTAAGCATGTTGATCTTATGGAAGCTGATAGTGGAAAAGAAGTCACCAGAGTCTGTAGAAGGGCAGAGAGCTGGGGAGGGGCGGGTTAAGAGTGCTCATACAAAGTTACAGTTGGGTAGGAAGAATAGGAACTGAAGTTCTATTACACAGTAGGTGATTATAGCTAACAGTAGTGCATTGTGTATTTCAAGATAGCTTCAAGATAGGATTTTGATGTTATCACTGCAAAGAAATGATAAATATTTGAGGTGATGGATAGGCCAGTGACCCTGATTTGATCATTCTGCAATGTATACATGTGTGGGAACATCACACTCTATAATTTATGCACATACTTATAAGTATGTACCATTAGTATAGGCCTATTAGAAATAAAATAAAACATTTTTAAAAGGCCTAACAGTGGACGTTGCATGGATAGATGAGTGAAGAAAGGACGTGTGAGCACATTGCAAATGTAGGTCTCATCACAGAGCACGAGGGAGGGTTGGCTGCTCAGGGCACCTGCTCCCCAGGCTGTGCAGCCCCCAATCCAGGGGCCAAGCAGCCCGCCTGTGTTCCAGGCATAACTGTGCAAGGAGCCAGACCTACTGGTTAGCTTGGGACAGAACTAAGGGAGTGGGGGTCCAAGCCTGGAGAAATGATGAGCCCTGAGTTTCTCACCTGCAAAAGGGGATAAAGAAGCCCTATTTGGCTGGAGATACAGCTCAATGGAATAAGCACCTGCATGGCAAGCACAAGGTCCTGAGTTCAATCCCCAGTACTGTGAAAAAAAAAAAAAAAATAGAAGCCCTGCCTGGAATATTTGTTATGAGAACGGAGCAAAATATCTGCCTGGAGCCTGACTCAGACCTGTTTTGTAGGTGATAGCTCACCTGGGATTCTGCCATTTTATGAAAGGGATGCAAAGTTTCTTTGGCTAGGAATAGAGTTCTTTTACTAAAAGGAAGTGGACAAGTTACTCACACAGGCAGTGGTCAGCTATGGAGAAATGCAGTGAAGGTGGCACTTCACAAGAGTAGAAGTTTGGAGGCACCTTCTGGGTCCAGAGTTGGCCACCTTTTTGTGTACCCTATGAAAGTCCTGTTGTCACTGAACTTCAAGTCAGCCACTGCCTCTGCTTGTATTCAACACTCCCCAATTTGGCCTTAGACTGTAGAATGGCAAATACAGAACTTTTTCGAAAGCAATTTGGAATTCTCTCTCACTTTGTAAAATAGGCATATGCCAACAGTCCTAGCAGTTGTAGCTCTAGAAACCTGTCATACAGGTACATTTCATCCTTTATGGCCTTCCCATTAATAGTGAAAATGGAAAAACCTATACTACTCAGCAGAAGAATAACTATGTCATATTACAGTGGGCTTTTAGGAAGTTCTTTAAATGGTAGTGATCTACATGCTGATATGGAAACACTTCCAAAAAACCTCTTCAGTTTTAAACAGTATGTATCAAACCAAGGAAGGTCAGTTGGCCAGGCCTACTGCATGGTGACACCTCCACATGCCCTGCTGGCAGTAAGGATACCAACCCCATGGAGTGTGTAAGTGCTATTTCTCACAAAGAAATATAAGTACCAGGTCTGAGCCTAGGAGATGGTGAACATTGATCAAGACTGAACAGGACTGGACAGGACCGGTGAGATCTATCATCACGAAGGCCAGAGTAATGGCCAGACTGCTAAGTTATATTATGCACCTAGGGAGCAAGAAGGCTTTGGGGGTTGGGCAGAGAGTAGGGCTGATGTGTCAGTGCCCTATTCACATTTCCTGACACTCCACTTTGTATGCTCTGACCTGAGCCCCAGTTTCTCCTGCCAGGACCTCCATGTGGTTGCTGGGGTGGGGCCAGAAGCTCCAGAAAATTACGTGCTATGGGAGCAGCCATCCACCCATGGTGAATAGACCCTGGTGGGTAAGCATCTTAGCTCCCTAACCCTGGAGTTCCTCTCTTTCTGAATTCCCCAGGGATTCCAGTCACTCACAGGGGAGACTTGCTGGATGCTATGTTCTTCATGGGCTTCTGTCCTGGTATTGCTTCTCCACCCTGATACGTGCTGAGTAGTGTCTCCCTCCAAGAGCTTTTATAATGAAGCCCTGGTTGCCATAGCTTAGGTCGTGACCTTATTTGGAATAGAGCTGTTGCTGATTCAATGTTAGAAGTAATCTGAGGTTGTGAAGGTGGCCTTAATCTGACATGGCTATATGGCCCTTGTACTAGAGACTGCAGGCTCTCACAGGAAGCACGGCCCTGGAAAGCAATGTTAGGTGGTGGGGTGACACTTCTACAAGCCAAAAGACAGTAGAGATTGCCAACATCTCCCAGCAGCTCAACACTACTAACGATGCCTTGGTCTTGAACTTCCAGCCTCTAAAACTTGGACAATAAATTTCTGCTGTTCAAGCCATACAGTTTGTGAAAGTTCACCATTGCAGCCCTGGCAAACGCACACTACTTCTATTCTATTGTTTTCTACACTTGATTTGCACATAGTTTTTGTCTCAAGTCAGAAGCTCAGACCAAGGACTGGGGGAAGGCACAAAGAAAGGGGTACCATTGGGAGAGAACTTGGGAGGTGGACGTTCCCCCCTCACCCTCTGAGTTCCAACCTGGGGGTGCTGTGAATATTCAGTGAGTCCAGCAGAACCTTCCAGGGTGGGTAACTGGCTCAGGTTGTGAAGGCAATGACCCATTTATTCCAACCCACCCCATCCCTGTGGACAGAGGAGGCTGACGTTCACACATCCACTGAAGCGGGGTCAGGACATGGTGGTTCTCATGTCTGCAGTGCAGGGCTTCTATGAGGTTCCCAAAAGCAACTGGCTCCCTGCCGCTGAAGACAGGCCCTCAGCCACCCCAAATAGGGAGCCTAGAGAGCATTCCTGATTAATAAGACAGAGACCACTGGCAAAAATGGAGTCTTTATAGTACAGTCGTGGGAAAATAAAAATTTGGTTCCTGTTAAAAAATGAATGCTGCTTTTTGGAAGCCAAATGTTCCTCCAGACGGGATGAGTAAATGCACCATAGCTCTGTGTCAGCCGTGACCAGGGCCTGGGCTCACACCGCCCCACGCTTGCATCCAGTCCCTTCCAGATGGATCGCTGTGTTGGCTGTGTGGCCTGTCTGTCCAGGCTGGGTCCAAGTGCGCCTTGATTTTCCTCTCCTTGAATGGGCGTGTGATGAAGAGGACAACCACTTGCAAGCCTGTGCTCACGAGCTGTGGTTGCAGCTGGCCAGGAGGAGCCCCCAGGCCTTTCTCTGAGACTCTGCCCCAGGTCAGGGAGTAGAGAGTCAGCTACTGCTGGACTGGGGCGGTAGTGTGACGGGGGTGGGGGTGGGGGGGGTGTCGGAGGCGATGTGGGGGGTGGAGGAGGCTTGGGGCTGGACGGGCAGAGCTAAGCTCAAACAGCCCATGTGTGCCTGAGGCTGGGAAGGATTCTTGGTGGTTTGGGTGTAACTTGAAATTGTGCCATTTTCCTTTCTTATCTCATCATCAGGAGGAAATCAGACAAGAGCGTGAGCTCATTCTAATAGAAGCCATTTTTTGCCTCCTGGTTCCTATCAATTAAATCCTTCTTCTGTTGATCCTCTTCAGAGACGCTGAGAGGCCTTTTTGGCCCGGATGGCACGGGGCTAATTAGGCTGCTGATGCTTGTCGGGAGCTGTCTCCGGAGGCGAAGAGCGTTTCGCCGCCTTTGGCACCACCGAACTGGACCTGGACCTGGAGCACAGTCCTGCCACTCGCCAGCTGTGTGGTTGTGGGCGGGACACTCAGCCAACCTGAGCCATAGCTTCCCATCTCTAAGTGGGGACCACAGCCGCCCTAGCCCGACCCCACCCTCCACCTCCTGGACATCTGTGGACACCAGAGCCACAGGGACGCACCTCCCTCCGCTACACGTCAACCAAGCCCCCATCGGATGCCTGGCACCATGCACATCCTGGCTGTCCCCCAACACCCGCGTGTTGAGGGCGTGGCCCCAGGGCGGAGCCTTAAGGAGGTGGGGTCAAAGTGGGAGGTCCCTAAGAGATTCGTAGGACTCCAGCTGCTCCTCTTCTCTCCTTTGCTTCCTTGCCAAGTTGAGAGGTGGTTTGGCTCCACTACAAAATCCTGCCTCAGTGTGCCGCCCCCACCCAAAGTAGCTATGAGCTGGAACCTCCAAAACTGTGAGTCAAAATAAACTTTTTTTCTTGCTAAATTGGTTATCACCAGGATTTGTTATAGTGACTGCACAGTGACTGATGCAATGCCTTAACTCAGGTAGGGAGCGGCACAAGGAACTGTTGCCTCCTCCAGGAAGCCCTCCTGGACAGGAACCCAGGCTCCCTTTCATGCTGTGTGTCGCCAACATGCTCGACACTTCACATTTTAATGATCTGTTGCTGTGTCTTTTACTCAATTGTGAGGATTCTAAATGCAGAAGCAGTGTCTTAACCATCCGGAGTCCCCAGGCCCTGGTAAGGGATGTGGGTAGTTTGGGAGAATCTAGATCCCCGTTATCTCTATCCTCCCAGCAACCCCCATGTTCAAATAAGCAGTCAATTCAAACAGAATGACATGTCGGTGTCCAGACAAGTCTCCCAGCTACACCCCTGGACCTGGCTGCAGCTCCGAAGCTTGTGCTCTAGAAATCTGTTGACACCACTGAGAGTTCAGCATGCAGCAGGAGCTCAGGCAGGAGATGCAGGACAATGAGAGAAGTCCAGAGCCATCCTAGGTATCCTAGGAGCAGGGATGCAGCTCAGTGCTACAGGCCATAGCACAAGTGAGACCCTTGGTTCCATCCCCAGCACAACATCAAAGACAAAAAGTGGAAGAGCTACCTTGAGTGTCCCTCCTTTCCTCCTGCTCCATACCCCCTTCCCCCAGCCTTCACCTCTTCTCTGTCCAGGTGTGAGGCCTCCGTACAGAAACCTAGTACTCCCGGCCCTGCATGACACCAGCAGGGACACACCCTCTCTCGGGCAAAGGGTGGCCAAGGATCCCACCTGGTTTTAACCCTTCCCCCTCCTTCCAACCAGGCTCAGCTTGAGAGGCCAGGGTTCCCCAGGGCCTTCCCCAACCCATCCCTGGACCTCAGGGACTCTTATATGCTGACCTCTGCTACACCACCCTGACCCCTGCCATTATACAAAGCCACACAGTGACCATGGTTCCCTGTCTCAGACAGGTATGGCTCTAGGCCTGGCGGGACATGCCTATAAGCCTAGCACTCTGGGAAGCTGGGACAGGGGGAATCTCAAGTTCTAGTCCAGCCTGAGCATTTTAATGACTTAGAAAGACCCTCTCTCAAAATAAAACACACTGAAAGGGTTGGGATGTCCCAGGGATGCCAGGAACCTCCTCAGCACCTCTCTTGTCTGTTCTTCCTCCCTAAGCTCCCAGCTGGCTGCCTTCTCTGCTTTCCTGCCTTCTGACCAAGGCGAGGAAGGGGTCCTCCTTGCGCCTCCTTTTCTTCCTTCCAGAGCCAGAGCTGGCTGAGGTATCTGCGTGTCACTCCTGCACGACCCCCTCCTCCTGGCTCCCATCACCTTCCCTTTTGCATTCCAGAATAACCTTTCCTCTCTAAACATGTATAAACTTGCTTTTCCTACAGCATTTTTTCTTGACCCAGGGTTCTAAGAGCTGCCTACTATCTCATGGCAAGAATATCCCATGATGCTTTTGGTGAATTCCCAGCTGATGGACACTTAAGATTGTTTCTATGTTCATGAATACAGAGGAAGTTGCTAAGAATATTCTTATGTGTATATCATTGCACAGATGTGGAAGAATAGTTCAAGATAGAAACCTGATAGAATTGCCAGCTCAGGTAGCTCGCGTGCCTGCCTGTAATCCCAGCACAAAGGAAGCTGCAACAGGAGGACTGCTTTGAGGTCAGCGCCAATAGAAAGGCCTATTGGAATGGAAAGCTGGTCCCCTTTGAGAGATCTAATAGTGTCTGCCCTGCCATTTGTTCCTTTTCACCGAGGATGCTCAGAGCTTCTAGGACCCAAAAATGCCTCTAGGGGGCCTGGGGGCAGGGTGGGGATTAGAGGGGAAGCCCAAGGCCTTTAGTGGTGAATGAATAGACATTTTGTTTTGCTGATTGCCCTGATGGGGTTTTGACCTGCTTTTTGTTCCCTGGCTTTAGAAACAGTGGATACCTGGGGAACATCCTCATAAATCTGCTGGGGGATGAACCTGTGGTGGCAGGCGTGGGACCCAGATGGTGGCAGTGAAAATGGCTTTCTTGAAAGCAGCACAGTGGGGTCTTATTCTACATATTCCTGCTTCACAGATCTTTTCAGTCATCCATGAAATGATCGCAGGGAGCTCTCCTTGTGCCAGAGGCTGTGCTAGGCTGATCGTTACAAGGGCAGGCTGGGAGGGCGGTGACGGTGAGCACTCAAGGTAGACAGAGTACAGGTGGGGAGTGAGAAGGGAGAGGGAGTGGAGTCTGGAAGGCAGACAGGGACTAGACCTCTGGTGTGGTGTTGTACCTACTGCAGGCACACGTGCCACAATGCCTGCTTGTTATCACTGAAAGCTCTGAAAGGTTGGTCAGTGTGTGCGTCTCTCTGGCGGTGGGGTGGGGGGTAGAACCCAGGGCTTTGTGCCTGCTAAACTAGCTCCCTACCAATGAAAAACACCCCAGTCCTCCCACACATTCCAAAATTCATCCCAGGAGTCATGAGAAGCCATGAAGTTTTCAGCAAGTTTTTTGAGGTGTAGGACATGATTTGTGACGTGAAACAATCCCTACATTTGACCAGGACATGGGGACCCAGCTGACTATAAGCTTGGAGGACGGAGCCTGGGTCAATCCTGGATCTAGCCAGGAAACTGTGGGCTGCAATCTTTGTGGGTTTCCACTTCCTGGGTAATTTAAATCCTCCCTGGATGTGGAAATAGGGTTAAACGGGCAAGTGATGGCAAAGACGAGCCCAACAGTGCCGGGCCTGTGGGACACAGCTCAGGGTGTCCTGAGTTAAAGAAAGCATGGGAGAGAAGGGACAGGAGAGCCAGGCCCGAAGCCTTGGGCTTCCTCCATCACCCATCACTCTGCCATCAAAGGCAGAGAAAGATGGCTGAACTTCCAACCTCACTGGGCCAAAAGTCTTCAGAAAGCAATTTCAGAGCCTACCTAAGTCACCAACTTAGCTGGTCCCTGAGTGTGCTGCCTCCTTTAATACTCAAACTTGCCTTGCAAGAGAATGGTACTTCCTGCCCCACCTCCCTCCCTTTTGAGACAGGGTCTTGCTATATTGCCCAGGTCGACCCTGAAGTCCTGCACTCAAGTGATTCTCCTGCCTCAGCATCCCCAGTAGCTAGGACCACAGCCATGTACTACTATGCTTGGCTATATTCCTTTTTCTAGACCAGGATGGTACCCATCTGAGTAGATGAGTTGCCCGTGTTCACAACCCTGCTGGACAGGACAGAGTCTAACTTCAGGTCCCTTAGCTTTCTCTGGTCTTCCTCAAGCTTGGCATAGAAGGCCTTAGCAGGTGCCTGGCTTCAGAAGACCCAGAGATCCTTATGTTCCTCACCTCCTGTACCTGCCCTATTCATACTCATTGCCCTGGGTCAGCACTTAGGATGCAGGGGACCCTGGAGACTTTGTGACCCAGCAGCTCTCTGGGCCACTGGCCCCCTGCCTGGAACACACCCTGCTTTCACCCTCCATCCCCACCAGCCCTGCCCAGAGGAGACAGAAAAGGGCAGAAGGTCACGTGGGGTCATAAGGAGAGCTTCAGTGGGGTCCTAGTTGATATAGGAGAAATACGACTCCCAACCTGCTAGATGTGGGGCTGGGGATATAGCTCAGTGGAATAAGCGCTTGCCTAGCAGGTGCAGGGTCCTGAGTTCGATCCCCAGTACCACAAAAAAAAAAAAAAAAAAAACCTGCTAGATGTCAGATGTTCTGAGTTCATGGTCCCTGAAATTGAAAGAATTCCAAGGAACAATGGGGGTTGAGTAGGAAAAGTTTATGGAGAGATGGGTCCTGAGAGACAGGAAAGGTCCTGACATGGTAGCCCTTTGTCAAGAATAATTTACACAGCAAAGTCACAACGTGGGTACAACGTGGGTCAAACTACAATCAACTAGAGGATTCCCAGTATAGCTGCTTAGCTAATATTGATCTAATTGGGAAGCAGGTTATGTAGCAAGGACATAAGAAAAAAGAAAGGCATTCAGGAAGGGATGAGTCTGGATGCCCTGGTCACTCACCTGGGTGACTGATGCCTACCTGGATGTTCTAGACCAGATTGTGGTTATTATAGTATAATTTCAAGTTACTGCTGATCCCTTAAGAGGCAAGCAGGTCTGGCCATTCACTGCATCTTTATCTTGAGGCCTGGTCTTCTTCAGACATGCCTCAGCCACAATTCTGACGTATTTATTTTTTCTGCTGACTTACTTGAAAGACCAGTCCCTCTCTGACTGTACATTAATTTCTATCTAACTTGCTGCCTGTGATACAGTGACCTGGTGCTTTTCAGAGTGGCCCAGTGAAAGTGAACCCCAGTTTCTAAGCCAGAGCCAGGCTCCCGAGATCCTAGGAGGATGAGATCCTAGGAGGATGACGGCTTCCATGTGGGCAGTAGCTCAAGTGGCCTCTAGGGCCATATTCACATATGAATGCTGTGACTTGGACAGGTCACCCAACCTCACTTTGCATCAATTCCTCCACCAGTAAGTAAGACTGCTGCAAAGAGAAAATGAGCTATCACACACCTTGCTTAGGCTAGAGCCTGACAAATGCCCAAATGCCTGTTTCTGTGTCATGCCCTCAAGGGCCTAGAGTGCAGCCAAGGGTGTGACGTGCAGACGCCACCCTCTTGTAGTGGGGACCACTGACTGAATTTCAACCAGCCTGCTGAACCTCCACCAGGATCCTCTGTGCACTTCCTTCCAATATAGTTTTAGGAAGAAACCTTCTAAGTTAGTTTGGCAAGAACCCCTGCCCCATCTGCCATGCCTTAGCCCCCGATCAGGTGCTTCGTCTGCCACCATAGCCGAACTGCTAGCTGACCACTGGCCAGTCCTCAGGAGGACCCCTGTTAAGTCAGTGTAGGTTTAGGCAGACTTCCCCAACCCTTCCCTTTGTCATTTTTCCTCAGGGATCCCTGCTTCTGCGGTCAATCTCTCATCCACAAGGTGTGTGGAATTGAACCCCGTCTCCCTCCCCTGCCCACAGCACTCAGGTGGTGGTCTTGTACCTGCCTGGTGGCCCTGAATGAGGCCTGACTTGCTGTGTTCTAAGGTACATCATTGAAGAATTCTTTCTTCATACCATGCATCTGGCACAAGCTTGGATCTTGTGTTCCCGAGGCCATGGAGGCCAATTTTCAGTCCCTGACAATTTTTGATTAAAAACTGGAGAAAGAGTGCTCTTTATTTTAGAGAAAAGATGTGAAAGTTAAAGCTGGAAATTCTGTGCCTTTTTTTTGGCCTTTTTGAAACAAGGTCTCACTACACAGCTCAGGCTGGCCTTGAGCTCACTTTGTAGACCAGGCTGGTCTTGAACTCGCAAGGATCCTCCTGCCTCAGCCTCCTTAGTGCTGGGATTACAGGCATGAGCCACCATGCCGGGCTAACAGAAAGGATTCACTTGTGAGCTAAATTGTCCTCAATTAAATGTAAATAATTGTCCTTCCACTTTCTGGAAGGGCTCAGTATGGACGCACTGGTCACTCACCTGTGTGACTTTGGTGATCTTGCCTTCCCTGAGCAGATGGGCTGGGGTGGACACCCTTGCAGAGGGCCTGGGCCCAGGGAGCTGGTGCTGACTGGTTGGTGAGTCTCAGTCCAGCAGCAATACCCAGTGCCCCCAGAGGGCAGCACTGCAAGCCTGCTGGGGACCTCAAGGAGTGGTAGTGGTCATTGCCCTGGCAGTGCGCTGGGTCATCGCCCTGGCAGTCTGTAGGGTAGGAGACTGCTGTTCCATGGAGGCGTTCCTCATCTTTTCGCATTCCCTGCTACTGGAACATTTGCATCAGGTAGGTCCTAGCTGTGTTTGTGGAATCCGAGGCTAGGGCTCTATCACCATGGAGCAGGAGGGAGGAGCAGCGAGGGGCAGCCCCAGCTCTGGGAGCCTCATCAGAACCACGTTCCAGTCTGTGACGGATGCCTAGGAGCTGATGGCGCTTGAGACCACTTTGCTTGGGGATGCCATGGCCATCTCAGTTTGTGTAAGAGATGCATAAGCACACATTTCTCAGAACAAGTCCTTTCCACTCAGCTGTGTATAACTGTACTTGAGGAAAAGAAACAGGGCAATAACCACTGTTGCTTCTCAAGTATTAGAGGAAAAGGTCACTTTGCAAGTGGAGAAGCAACGCTCTGAAGGGTGGACTCCAGACAGAGTCAGCAACAGACAGCACCAGTGCTGAAGAGGGACTCCCCCGAGCAGGTGATTCACCAGCAGTTTGCCAGTGAACCAGATGACAGCAGTTATTCCAACTGTGCTCTGTAGTTTACCCCCACCACTCACAAGCTGGGAAATTCACACAGAACCCTAAGAGACCCCCCAAATCCCCGAGGAGGCCTCCCCGCTTCTGTGAGTCATCTGTGCAGGGAGACAGGTTTCTGGCTCCCTTGGGATCTGCTGGATTTTACAGGCCCAGCAATGAATCCCATTTTCAGCCCTATCGTGGGCATTTTCAGATTCAGTAGAGTGCTTACAGACTGCTTCGTCAAACCCCGGCAATTCTCCTGGGGTGGGGAGATTTATTCAGTCTTAGTCTTTGCCGAGTTGGCTCTTATTTCCCGTTACCTGCAAAAATATATGTCTTGGGCCCTGTTCCCAGAGGAGCAATGTTAGGTCATTACTCTGTGAATTGTTAGGCTATAAAGGACCCGTTTCTCACTCACCCTGGGCCTGATGACGATGGCGCAGCCTGGGTCATCCAGGCACCCCTGTTATGACCATCTGTCCTGGTGTCAGCAGCAATGGCTCTGCATGCACAGCAAGTGAGCACCTGGGGATTGTTTGTGGGTGCACAGTACCTGCTTCTCCCTGCCTCTGTCTGCTACAGCTTGAGACAGAACCAGCTGTGGCTGAGCCAAGGAAGAGAGGGTAGCATTCTGGGAAATGTGAGTTTCTTCTGATGACCCTTGAGGGCTACATAAATGGGGTCTGGTGCCCTGGGCCCACATTCCTGCCACTTCCGAGTACACACTATGGGCTGAGCCACCTGGACCTGGTGGTGCCACTGGCACCCCAACATCGTCACCTCTCCCTGTACGCTGTGTTCTTGCTGTCCACAGGGAAGTGGTCACTGCTGTACACAGTGCACTTTGGTGATGTAGGTCACTTCTATCCTCCCCAGGTGGACCTCACTGCAGTGGTTTTTTTGTTGTTTTTTGTAGCACTGGGAATTAAACCCAGAGCCTTTGCACTGAGTTATACCCCAAACCCTCTTTTTTTTTTTTTTAAATTTTGAGACAGTCTTGCTAAGTTGCTATGCAGCCCAGGCTGGTCTTGAACTTGTAAATCTGGCTCTTTCTAACTCAGCCACCCAGAATGCAGGCATCATAGGCTCAGGGCACCAGTCCAGCTGGTGATGACCACTTTGTAACTTCCGTCCAGTAACCTGTCCCTGACAAGGTCCCCACAGACTGACCAGGTAGTGAATCTCTCACTAAAATGCTAATGTTGAGAACAGTCAAGCTTCCACTCCACCTGTGCATGCAGGATTAACACCATCTCTGTGGCGAGTCCACTGGCTCTTGATCAGGCATCCTGGTGTGATTTTGCTTCCCCACTCTTCTACCTCCAAGTGAACTGTCAATGTCAACAGTTTTGGTTGACACAACTAAGAGTTAGAAAGAGCCTGATTCCAATCTGGCTAAAAACAAAAACAAACAAACAAAAAATCCCATCACTGTGCCTTGGGAGTGGAGAGGAGTCTGGGAGGAGAAAAAACTAGAAGGCAGCGTGGGGAAACCTGTATCCTTCTGACCCATCTTATTTGCAGGATGACCAGGGCTTCCTTTGAGACCTGGGTTTCCCAGGAAGATCTTCTATAATGATGCAAATATTCTGGACCCGGGAAGTTCTGGATCTGGGATATTCTGGACCTGGACTATTCTAAACTGGAATGTTCTGGACCTGGACTCTTCTGGAACTAGGATTTTCTGGACCTGGAATGTTCTAGACCTGGAATGTTCTGGACCTGGGGCATTCAACTTGATAGCCATCAGCCACCCATAACTACTGCGTATGATTGAGGACAGAATTTTTAATTTTTTTCAATTTTTAATTTTATTGATTGTTAAGTAATACATAAGTAAACTGAAATTAGCAAGTCCTTATGGTAAGTGTAGCTCCAGAGTCCTCAAACTATCTCTCTTCTTCCCTGTCTTTCTCTCCCTTTCTCACCTTCTCTCTCCCTCTCTCTCTGCATAGACACATGGTGCAAAGCCACTAAGGTCCACATAGAACTGAAGGCCAGCAGCTCTGCAGAGTGTGGACCCAGTTCTGTCCCCAGAGACCTAAAGGGCTTCCTTGGTCTTCGGGGCCAGCCATAGGTTAGCTGACGGGGGTTGGGGAGCGATGGCCTCTGGCCTGATGCGGAACTAAGGGCTGAAACCTGCCCCATCCCATGGCAGAGCCTGGGGAGCTGGCCTGGCTCTTGCCCCACCAATATGTCACCAAGTGAACCTAACATAGTTCTTGCACAAGAACCCTTGGGATGATGGAGGACTGGCAACAACCCCCTAATCAGACGCGGGACGACGCTATTCTTAATTCTACTCTGCCCCCTCGTGGTAATACGCTAAAATGCACTCGAGGAAGTGGGGTCCAATTTCAAGGATCCCCTAGGGAGGACCCTAAAGGCTGGAGCCAGGGGTCTTTGTACTTTTCTTCTCATCTCCACATAATTATTCCAGTAGCCCTCCTTTTCCCTTTCCCCAGGTCCCGCAGGAAGCGCTCCCGTGGAAGAGATGCAGCTGCGAGCTGCCGGAAGGGAAGGATGGGGCCAGACCCCTGTGCCTGAGGCTAAGGAGAGGGGGAAAGGAGAGGAAGGGAAGGGAAGGGTGGGAAGGGAAGGGACCCTGGGGACTGGAGGGAGTGAGAAGCCCAGATCTGGGGTCTGGCAGGGTGTCAAGGGGGCTTCTTGGTCCCTGGGGAAAGGCGAGTACCTTCCTGGGCGGCTGGATCAGAAGCCACTCTGCTGCTCTCCCACCCATCCACCTGGCCTTAGGTTCTGCAAGGCCAGGACGAAGTCAGGTGAGGGACAGGGCTGGGGAGCCTGGTAGAGAGACGGGAACTCTCTCCCCTTAAGAGAAACGAAGGGCCTCCTGGAGGCGGGGTGGGGGAAGTACACTGGTACCTGTGGGGCCCTGTCTAGGATGCTGGTGACCCTTGGGGGCTTGAACCAATGGGTCTCTGCCATTTAACCTCAGGATAGGTCTCCTTTGGAGAGTGAGACGTGAGAAGAACAGTATGGCAACAGCTGTCCGGGGAGACAGTGGCTCCTTGCCATCCCTAAATAGGCAGTGTCTGGACCCCGAGTCACATCCTGCTGGAAGCCTGCCCAGGATATGGGACAACGAGGTCCTATGATGAATCCACAAACCCAGCACCCAGTGCAGACCAGGAAGAGAGGCCAATGTGAATGTGCTGTCCCCCAGAGCTGTCCCTTGTCTCCAGATTCAAAAGCGCTTTCTAGCTGGGAGTGGTGGTGCATGCCTGTAAAACCAGCACTCGGGAGGCTGAAGCAGGAGGATCACTGCAAGTTTGCGAGACCAGCCTGGGCTACAAAGTGAGCTCAAGGCCAGTCTGAATTACACAGCAAGACTCTATATTTTCAGGGCTGGGGTGTGGCTCACTGGTAGAACCCTTGCTTAGCTAAGCATGTGCAAGGCTCTGGGTTCCCTCCCCAGTACCACACAAAAAAGTTGTTTCAACATGCACAAAAGTTGGAACAATGGATCTATGAACTCTTGTATACCCATCACCTAAAGCCACCAAGTCTCAGTATATTGTTACATTGGTTTCTGTCCACCTCCTGCATTGCTATAATGTAGATGTGAGCAGATTGCAGACCCATGCACAGGTACACACATATGTCTTCTGTGTGGGACAGTGTGCTAGTTGCAGGTGTGGTGATGTATCACCCTGTAAGCACTACAGCAGTCCTTATTCTATGAATAAAGACATTGTCCTGTGTGACCGCAGTGCCACAGTCACACCTAAGGAAGTTAGCAAGAATTCACTAATATCTATTATTTGATCTGTGTCCCAGTTTTCATGGTTATTCCCCAAATATCTTTTCTTTTTGACAGTGCCAGGGATGGAAGCCAGGGCTCTGTACATACTAGATAAGTGCTCTGCCACTGAGTCCCAGCCCCCAAAAAACCTCTGACAGCTGACTTTTAGCGGTCAGGTAGTATCAAGAGGACACATTACATTGTATGTTCGAGCCCTTTATCTTCAGTCCTGGGTAAACTTGAAGCATTCCCTGGTCTTTTGTGACTGTGGTCTTTGTGGTATTGACAATAAACATCCAGGCCAGTTGTCTGGTGGACTTCCTCGCCTGGGTTGCGTCAGATCTCTTTACCTCCTGAGTAGGATCTGAGTGAACTTTCTTGGGCAGATACTCCGAGGGTCAAGTGGATCCTTCCTAGCGCATTATTCCAGGTGCACAGGCTGCTGCTTGTCCCCCAGGAGCTATGCACAGCACTGATCTGTGTTGTGGATTAAGTCTCAGGCACAGAGGTTTGGGGACCCAGGAATTGCTCATCTTCCCTGCCTCAGTGAAGGGCACAGATGCCAGCGGGCAATCGAGGAGGAGTCCAGTGCTCCCGGGCTGGGAGTGTGGGGTAGACCGAGAGATTTACAGACCAAGGTGCCTTGTACAAGGACAGGCAGCTTGTCTCCTAGGGATCGGCACAGGACATTTGTGGTCCTAAGGCTACAGGCTAAGCCAGGGATGAGCTGTGGCCCATTCCTTTAAACCACCCTGGGGTCAACTCTGCTCTTTGTTAATTCTAGGGCACCCTCATGACCTGTGTTGTCCTCTGGAGGGACTGGAGGGGCAGCTTGGTGGTAGACTGCATGCCCAGCATGCATGAGGCCCTGGTTTTCACCCCTAGTGTGTGCACCTGCACACACACACACATACACACACACACATACACACACACACACACACACACACACACATACACACACACACACACACACACACACACACACAAAGTGCTCTGGCTCCTTTCAATCAGGATGGAAGTAGATAGGGAGCAGGCGTGCTCTGTCCAGTGTAGGGGTGAATCCCCCTTCCTGGTCCCTGCCTCCATGCCCCACCCCACACCCTGGCCTGAGGGTTGCCCCTCACTCCCCAACATCTCGTGGTCTCCGCTCTTTGATCCGCAAGGCGAGGCAGTCTGGGGCTCTTGTCCAGTGTGCAGTGATGATACAGCTTGATGCCCAGTGGGTGCCCACAGGGTTGGCAGGCACTGCAGTGGCCACAGCCTAGAGCTGTCCTCTTCCATGTGTGCGGGCCTTCACTGCACTGCGCTTCCTGTGCTGAGAGCCTGCCGCTGTGCGTCCAGCGGTTTGAGGTGCGGTCCTCTTGCCCTCGGGAGGCCTCTCACACAGCAGTGAGGACCCCACACGAGCCCCCCATGTCCCAGCATCTAAAAGCCAGTGGAGCGCATGCAGCAGTGAGGGGACCTGTTCTGCCTGCCCACCCTGCCCTGCGCTGACAAGCCAGGCCTGCACCTCAGTGATCCCACCTGAGAACCAGGAATAGTGACAGCAGTGCCCTCAGGGGCTGTTGTGGGCTCATACACACACACTGTGAGAGAGACGAGGTGGGCTCAGCAGCAGGGAGGCCCCAGTGGGGAGCAATAGTGTGGACACTTCACCTGACCGAAGGGGCAAAGCCATGCAGAGGGACCTTCACCCACAGCGGGGAGAGACTGCCGTGCCTGGCACCCAGGGAACCAATCGAGGGATCCCACCCCCAACAGCTGCCTTCCTGGTTTCCTGGGTTTCTCAACATGTCCATACATGCTGTGCCTGGGTTCCATAGTTGTCCGTCAGAAGGGAACCTTCATTCCTGGATGTGGGGTTGTGCACAGAGCCACTCCTCAGTGAGGGGGGCCACTCCCACCCAGGCCATTCATGTCCAGGTTGTAGCCTCTGCCTGGTCCCACGTGGGGCAGGGAGGACATCTGGGGCTTGGAGGTCAGTGCTGCAGGATGAGTACCAGGAGGGGTTTCTGTGGGGCTCGAGGTCAGAGAGGTAGAGCTGCACTCTGGTGTCAGTGTCACTTTCTCCTGCTCCCGGGCTCTGCTGGCTTCTCCTCACAGAAAGCTCTGAAGCTCCTGCAAGATCACGGCATCCACCAAATGGCCCAGCATCTGGCCTGGGCGCCACAGCGAACCCACACACCAGCAGGCCCCTTCCAGGCTGGCCCTGCAGGGCAGGTGGACATTTCCGGCTCTTGTGCCGGGGGAGGTCTGGAGTGCTGTGTATGCAGCGGCACCTGCCTAGACCACCTCCTCTGCTGTCCCCAGCCCACCCTTGTTGTGTAAGTTGTGGGACCCCCAACACCCAAAGCTAAACTTGTGCCTGGTATCAATCGTGGTGGAATCACAGCCCAGTTATATCAAAGACAGAGGGTGTCCCAGGTCCCACAGCCATCTCTGTGCACTGTCACAGTGCCAGGCTCTGGATGGTGGGGAAAGGAAGGATGCTGCTGTGCGGGGCGCACCTTCACCTCTGATCTAGTGTGGATTCCAGCATGTCCTGGCCCCTGTTGTGTGCTCTGGCTGCAGCCCACAGAGCCCCCTGAATCCCTGCACCTCACCAGCCTGTGGGTCAAGGGAACCGCCTTTAGGAGAAACTTTGGGAGTAACCCAAACTTCTCAAGGGTTACAAATCAAATGAATAACAAACCATCATTCACAAAGAGAAGCATTCTCATTTCCAAAAGGCTGTCTGTTTTTAACACAGAGTTTATCATTTTTTCCCGGGATGACAATTTGTTTATAACTTGATGTAAATGAAGCACATCAGATGTGAAAAAAATAGAAAGGAAAACAAACTAATGGCTAGGTTGTGAATATGAAGATAGTAAAAGAATTTGTGCAAAAAGATTATCTTTTTCCTGGCCTTGCTGATCTGTGACAAAACTTAAGATTTTGGCAGGATACGCAATGCTGCCTAGTTTGTTTATGTCATGCTTCTGTTTTCCCCAAAACAAGTAAATCCCCATAAAATCAAACACATACATTTGTAGGTATCAGAGGCGAAATTGACCACAACTGTTCGTAGTCAGGCCTGGGCGGATGGAGCAGCCAACAGCATGAGAACAGTTTAAATGAGAGAAATCATGGAAGGGAGGTAGAGTCTGAGGTATTAGGGGCAGAGAATTTTGTGATGGCCTAAGACTGGCCCCTGGGGTATGTGCCCCAAGTGTGAGCAAGACTCCTGGGATTAGAGTACATTATATGACCAAGGCAAAGAGATTTTGCAAGTATGATTACCGTCCCTAATCAATCGACACTGCATTATCCACAGGCCCCTGTTGGACCTGACTGAGCAGGAGACCCCCAAAGAGGGAGAGGTCCTCCCTGAAGGAGGAGATCTGAGGCTGAGGAACTGTCCTGCCCGCTTGGAAGAAAGGGTTGAGGATCCACTTGGCAGGACCTGTGGGTGGCCTCAGAACTGGGAGAGACCCCCAACCAATACGCAGTGAAGAACCTGGGACCTCAGTTCAGCAGCCTCAAAGAATAGAACTCTGCCAATCACCTGGGAGAGCCAGGAAGGGCATACTGCCTCCAAGTGTACCTAGGCAACACGCTGATTTCACACTAGTGATGCCCAAGCAGGTCGCCCAGCTATGCTGTGCCCAGACTTTTGACTTAGACAGATGTGCAGTCATAAATGTATAGGTTTTTGTTCTGCTGGGGATGGGACCCAGGGCTTTGTGCAAGCTAGGCAAGCACTCTACCACTGAGCTACATCCCCATCTCTGTTTTTTCTTTTCTTTGTTTGGGGGGTGGGGGTATCTGGAATTGAACTCAGGACCTTGTGCTTGTCAGGCAGGCGTTTGTGCCACTGAGCTATATCCCCAGCCCCTGTTTTTTCTTAAGTATATAATTCAGTGGTTTTTAGGAAATTCACAGAGTTCTAGATCCATTACCTTAAGTATTTTTATTATTCCTGAAACCCCATATCCTTAGTTATCCTCACATCCTAGCTTTCTCCCTCCCTCCTCAGCCCTAGGCAGCCACTAAACCTTCCGTCTACAGATTTAGACTTTCCTGGTATAATGGTTTATGTCTAACTGTTCCTCCAAAGCCTCATGCAGTCATACGTGGAGCTTTTCAGAGGTGACTGGATCTAGGGTGTGATGTTGGGATTAAGGGTGAGTGATTACTAAATTAGTCCACTGATTGATTTGGCTTAGTTCAGGGTGTGGATAATGGGAAGACCCACCCTCGCCGTGAGTGCTATCTGTCCTAAGCACATGTAGCCTGGATAGAATATGATGGACAGAAAGAGGGCTGCTGTCATCATTTGCTGCCTCCTGCCTTGCTGCCCTCTGCCTGCCGTGAACTATTTCTTTTCTGCGATGCCCCTCTACTATGCCATCCTGAATCAGAGCCAGCTCACTATGAACTGAAACTTCTACAAACTGTGATCCAGTATAAATCTCTCCTCCTTTAACTTTAGGTGTTTGGTATTGTAATGGTGGATTGTGTCAAATTGAGAAGTTTAGAAGTTTAACTAAGTCAGCTCAGCAATGCTACACCCTAGGATGTAGAAGACTCACTCTAGAGTGGCTCACGGCCTGCATGGTATAAAGGGGTAATGAGGAAGGGTAGATCTGCTTCAGTTCTTTAGAGGAGCTCCAGCCTTTGCCTTTAGCTTAGACGTCATCTCCTGGCTTCCTGCACAGGCTCTTCAGCTTCTGTCGGCCCATTGGCCTTCTGATATGGACTTGCATGGAGCACTGCTGCACTGCAGTGAATTCGACCTTGGACTGAAACCTTTGGTCTCCAGTGTACACCTCTGCATGCTTCTTTATCCGTTCTACGGCTGGCCATCGTAAGTTGATCTTGTAATTTCTTATACATTTGTGTATTTTCTGTTCTACCTGTTTCTCCAGTAAAACAGCTACTGATACAGGTATTTTGTCTCAGCAACCACAAGAGTAACTAAGACACTTTCATCCTTTCGTATAAGTGGATTCAGATAATATATGGTTCACTGTGAGTGACTCTTTCATTCAGTGAAATTTTTTTTTTTTTTTTTTCAGTGAAATATTTTTGAGGCTCATTTTTTAAATGTTGCTGTGAATGGAGCCCAGGGCATTGCACATTCTAGACCAGTGCTCTACCACTAAGCTATAATGCACAACCCTTGTTATTTCATGCTGACAGGGTCTCACTAACTCACTCAGGCTGACCATGAACTTGCGTCCACCTTCCAAGTAGCTGTGATTACAGCATTCGCCATTACACCTAGATACTTCATTGCTTATTGTTGCTGAACAATATTCCACTGATGGATGTACCATGCTTTATCTATTCATCAGTTGATAGACATCTGAGTTGTTTTATTTTTGGTTATTATTAATGCTACTCCTACATATATTTGTGTACATGTCTGTTTGTTTAAGATAAGATCTCTTTATATTGCCCAGGTTGACATTAATTGATGGGTTCCAGTGATCCTCCTGCTTCAGCCTCCTGAGTGGATATGTTTTTATGAATGTATTTTTTCAAGTGTCTGCGATATCTACCTGGAAATGGAATTCCTGGATCACATAATAACTGTGTTTAACCTTTATCAGAACTATCCACAGTGGCTGTGCCATTTTGAGTCCCACAATAATACATGAGGCTTTTGGTTTCTTTATATCTGTCACACTTGTCTGTTTTGGATTCTGTCATCCTACAGGGTGTGAAACGGAGCTCGCTGTAGTTCTGATTTGTACTTCCCAGGTGGCTGGTAACACTGAGCATTTTTCACGTTCCTATTTATCATTTGTATATCTTCAGGGAAGCAACCTCTTTTTCTTTGAGAGCTGATCTTTTCAGGTGTTTCGTTCCAATAACAGAATGCTAACCAGTACGGTAATCAATTTACTCTCTTTTTTTTTTTTTTTTTTTTTTTTCTTTTTGCGGTACTGGGGATTGAACTCAGGACCCTGCGCTTGCTAGGCAGGCACTTATTCCACTGAGCTATATCCCCAGCCCCAATTTACTCTCATTGTCAAAGAAAAGACCCAAACACCCCCAAAGTCATTGACCATTATTCATTTTTAAATGATCATAATTGTGGACAAAAAAGTAGCCTTTTCTGGGCATGGTGGCACATACCTGTAATCCCAGCACTTGTGAGGCTTAGGCAGGAAGATCACCATGGGTTTAAGACCAGCTTGAACCACATAGTAAGACCCTGTCTCAAAAACAAGAAAAAAAGGACCTTGAGGTCCACACTGAAAGAGACTCCATGTCTGAGTTTTGGGAATGCAGTGGTAGGACAGTGAGGTTGGCCAGTGCTGGGCCACAAAGTGAAGAAACTGCTCCATGGCCAGCCTGTTCTCTCATGGGAGAGCTGACTCCTGTCATGAAGTGTCTCTGCTGATCAGGGGTAGTATCAGCCCATGACCTGCCCCTAACAACCTGGCCAAGAGAGGGAAGGGAGTCCTATTTATTCCCATTTTCCAGAGGAACAAACTCAGTTTGTCTCAGCGAGTCGGCCAAGATCAGTTACTAAAGCAAGTAGGAGGTGGGATTTGAATCAGGTACTCTCATGAACACCTTTAAATCAGACAATAAAGGGTGCCCTTTCCCAAGCTGCTACACACACACACACACACACACACACACACACACACACACACACTCAGGGAGAACCACAGTATGCATATCGACCACCAGGTGGCGCCCAGATGCCACAGTTGAGACACCTGATCTCCCAGAGTGTTTCTTGAGAGGAAAATCAAGGGTCTGTGGGACGCAGACAGGGAAGGAAGTTGGGGCTGGGGGGTTTTGCGCCTCTGACGTGAGCCTTACCCAAGGACCCAGGGTGTTTGAGGTTTGGACCAGGATGCGCTCAGCACAATGCTGGACACCAAGTACCAAAGTTGGCCTGTGATGGGCTGGGTCCCAGAGACTTTGCGGAAGAGGGTGATCCTGATTCCTGGCAGCTCCCTGGGCTGGGCTCTAAGGTTAGGGTGATAACAGAATTGGGGTGAGCAGGAGGGTATGCGGAGGGTGCATGTGGGCTAGAGGGGCATCCACCTGGACACCATCGAGGCGCCTATCTATGGGGCTCCACTGGTCTGGTTCCCGGGAGACCCTTAGGGTTCTAGGCACTTTCTGCAGCTTCCATGCCAGCCTTAGGGGTGAGCAAGGACGTTGTGTGACTTCTGTGCCCTTGGAGGGCATGGGTGTCTCTGCACTGCCATGGCCCTATGACACTCAAGAGTGCTGAATGGGGATGGACTCAGGTCCCCAGTGCCCTGGGGTCCTAAAATCCCTTCTTAGACTTCTCAGCTGGGGCCCACGTGTCCCTCCTGCTGTGTCCTCATCCTCCCCTGGGCCCAGACAAGCAGCTCTGGTCCTGGTGGAGGGTGGAGCATTAATCTTTTCCTCCCACCCCCTCTTTTTCAGCACCCTATCGGAGTAGGAGTGTGCTCAGCCTTGTAACAGCAGGCTTCCAGAAGCCACAGGCAAAAAGGAAGGTGAGCATATGGGTTCTCCAGGTCATGGGTCACTCTGGATGTCCCAGGGACTCAGGTTGGACTGCTTTCAGAGGGCAGGCCCAGGAGGCTCAGCATCCTGGAATCCTGGGGATGGCCAGTCCTAGGAAGGGTTGGCCCCTTATCACCTTGTACAGTGTCCCCATTGGGAGGCCTCTGGGGCCCTCAAGACACTTGCTTCCCACAGTACAGAATCCCTCCCGGTCTGAGGAAGCACAGGCCAAATGCTGGTAGGACTGAGGAAGGCCTTGGGAGACAGGTGGAAAGACCCTGGTCTGCAGGGATGGGCGAGGCAGTGTGCAGGGGTGTGGACCTTTGGGGGCTCAGGGCTCAGCCTGGAGAGGAAGCTGAACAGCCCCAGGGCGGCAGTGTCCCAGGCCCAGGCACATTGGCACCGAGCGACCAGGATCAGAGAGGCGCAGCACAGGCAGTCTGCACACTTTTTCCCTCTTCACTCCTGGCCGAGAGCCTCCTCTGGGTGTTGTATAAAATGTTTCAATGTGGAGAAATTTGAACCTACACCAAAGCAGAGAGAACAACACATTGAAACATTGTGCCCACACTGTGGTCCCATCCGCCAGTAACCCTGGCCAGCCCTCTCCTTGAGCCTCATCCGCTCCCCTGGCCCATTTTCAAGCAATCCCAGCCCTGATTTCATAGGAAATACTTCCTTCCATATCTCTAAAAGATGGCAGGGCCAGAGCAGCCGTGTTAAACACCCAGGTTTCAGATTTTCTGTCTGGGAGCAATAAAACTTCCTGTCTGGTTTGACTTAAGATCCGAATGAACTCCCTACAGAGGGACTGAGTGAGATATCTCTGAAGTCTCTAATTTCCTTTCTTGTTTCACTCTTCATTTTGAAATAATTTCAGACCTACAGGAAAGTTGCAAAAATAGTACAAAGAATTCCCATTATGCTCTTCACCCAGATTCTTCGAATGTTAACATCTTACATAATAACCACAGTGGGATGATCAAAATCAGGAAATTAACATGGATACAATATGTATCTGATCTACAGATCTGAGCTCAGGCCTGCCAGTTCAGTTGTCTGCTTTGCTCTAAGAGACTCCCTCAATGTTGGTTTGTTGTTTTTAATTTAAAAATTTTTTAAATGTCTAAAATTTAAAATTCTTATTTTTTAGGAGTATTGGTCAGTTCCTTTGTACAGTGTTCCTCTATGTGGTTTCATCTGACGTTTTCTCATAATTAGACTGGGGTTATGCACCACAGATAGGGAATTAGCAGGAGGGATTTGGTATCGTTTCGGGGGATACAAAATGCTTCATTTCTCTGCCACGAAGTTACTATCTTCCCTTCGTAATTAATGTCTCTGTGATGAGAAAATTTGAGAAGATGTAGATATCTTACCTCTTACCATATTTGTACCTTCTAGTTTTAATGTTCATTGATGATTTTTGCTTAAAATAATTATTCCTGAGGTGTTTCTCAAATAGTGATTTTTCTGAGATCACCATTCCTTCCACGTTTAATACATGAAATTCTTCTGAAGGGAAGAGCTTTGCTTTCTACCCCACACGTACACCTGTCACTTATCTATTTACATCTCTGTGGACTTGGGTATTCTAACTTGACTTCATGGCTCATGACTATCATTATTGGTTGTTTGGATTGTCCCAGATTTGACCATTGGAAGTCCCTTTTGGTTGACTACCATTCTTTTGCCATGTGTCTTAGTTACTTTCTATTGGAGTAAAGTGCTCAATGCCCACAAGTTAAAGGGAAGGTTTATTTTAGCTCAGTTTGTACAGACTTCAGTCTGCAATCAGCTGGTTCCAAGGCAGGACAGCAGGGTAGAGGGGAAACAGTTCAGGGCAGGGCAGGGGAGGTAGAAAAGCTGCCTTCTTTCTGTTCCTTTGTATTTCATCTGGGCTATAAGACTACTGATTAGTTCCACCCATGCCCAGGCTAGGTGTCCCTCGTCAGTAAATCCACCCAGCCACAGCCAGACTGTGCTAATCTAACTAGAGAACCAATTCAGATGTCACACATCCTTCCTCCGTATTCACACACCCTAGACCCAGCCACCTCCAAAAAGATCCACCTATGAGCACATGAGGCTTTGGGGGGACCCTAGACACAGTCCTAATGCCGTGTCCTTGTCATCTTTGTAGCACTTCTTCGTTCTCTGGCTCTACAGCATG
This sequence comes from Dinomys branickii, assembly GCA_004027595.1. Lineage (NCBI taxonomy): Eukaryota > Metazoa > Chordata > Mammalia > Rodentia > Dinomyidae > Dinomys > Dinomys branickii. The sequence continues at coordinate 27,551 of PVLD010000339.1, read as the reverse complement.
CTCCAGGCCAGCGGGTCTCTTCCTTGGCTTGGCCCTTGGTGAGCTGTTTCTCTAAGGAGCTTGCTTGAATTGAAAATGCCATTTAGAACCTAGTCCTTGCTACTAAGGTCTCATTGCCTGTAGGACTGAGCAGACAGCACTAGCATGCGCATGCATGTGTACACAGACACACTCACTCACTTCCATCTGTGCATACATTAAAACCATGAGTTCATATTCACATCCCAACGCCAGTCTAATGCCCCAAGACTCCGCATAACTTTTCCCTTTTCTCTTTGGCAACTCCTTTCTCCAATGCAGAGTAACTTGGATCTCATTACCCACAATGTATGTACTCTTGCTCAGTTCTAGAAAGCGCATAAAAAAGTTTCAGAACTGTTTACCCAGAACCCTGGGCACAGCGCAACTCCGGCTGAGGGAGGGGTGTGCCTGAGTTCCTTTGTCTTTAGCCTTAGAATATCCTTACTTCATCTCCCAGATTGAATCCCTCCGCTTCACTGGAAGCGTGCTTTCTGTAAAACTATCAGTTTCGCTTATTTCAGTGTGTGTTCTACTTCGGGTTTCCTCCCATTTAAACAAAAAATCAAACTGTTTTGAGTACCTGAGCTATGAACACATGGCTAGGAGCCAGAACGACTGAAAAGGATCCTTCAGGGTCGCTCCCTCTCTTCTTGCCTGTTCCTTCGCAATCTTTTCTCTGTCCTACCCACCCCCTGCAGGTAACTGACCTCACTGGTTTCTGTTTTATTTTTCCTGCTCTTCTTTGGCCCAAAGGAACAGCTGTCTATTTCCTTCTTGCCTTCGGCCTGAGAGGCAGCATGTTCAAAGTACCTTTTGACATTTTGCTTTTTATCCATTCTCACGTCTCTTTCAATCCAAAATTTCCTCTCCACCCTGGTCATTTTCTAGCGGAGCTGACTCGTCAGAGAAACTGGCGGTCGGTCCTACGGTCTGGGCCTGCGGTCCGGCCTGGGCTCCGCGGCCCATAGGTCAAGGTGCAGAATAAGGTGCTCCTCCGCCAGGCCCCTCTTTAACTGCCATCGCAGACTACCGCAAGGAGAGGCGCGACACAAGTTTGGCTTTGAAAGGTGAAGATTCAGAGTTGCGGGGCTCCTGGAAAAGCAGAGCTGGTCTCCAGCGCGGGGCAGGCAGAGCTTCCCGGGACTGCCCACCGCTCCCTTCCCGTGGCCGCAGTAGACATGTCTCCCAGAACACCTCGAGGTCTGGAGGCAGCCTGGGCACTCGCGCAGGGCTTCTTGTTTCCTGAGCAGGCGGACAGGCGTTCTTGCTCTCCCCTTCCTAGCGTGGCTTTTTATCTTTCTTTCCTGCTGGGTCCGCAGCGCCTGGCTATCGTATTCCAGGCGGCCACTAGAGGGGTACATCGCCCCCGCTCTCCGGACCTTGCCTTGGCTGACCGGGAGCTCGGTCCTCTGCTTGTGCTCTTTTATCTGTGTGCAGCGGCCGGACAGGGACCCACCGTGCAGCGCCCACCGTACCAGGCTGCCTCTCCTTCCCCCCCTTCCCCGCCCACCCCATTCTTCCTAAGCCATGTCTCTGGGGACTGAGCAGGGCCCTGAATGTCAAGGCCAAGATGTCACAGTGAGCAAGTAGACTATGGACGGAGAAAGCCACAGCCCCTGGTCCTCTCCCTCCACCCCATGCCTTCTTTCTGCCTTCTCTTGTACCTGGCCTGGTGCACAATGAGGTCGGGATGTGAGCAAGTGATTTGCAAAGAGGTGTGTCTTGCTGTTTTTAAAAACAAGGTCTCTCAGTGCAGTTCAGGCTGACTTTAAACTATGTTGCCCAGGCTAGCTTCAAACCCCGAGCAACCTTCCTGCCTCAGTCTCCCGAATGCTGGGGTTCTAGGCATGTGCCACCATACCTGGTTTATTGTCTTGCTTTTGAGGACAATGAACAGGTCATCTTTTTTAAAAACTCAGAAGGATTTTCTATTCACAGACCCCCCTGTAAATGAGGGGCTTTCTACAGAAAAAGTCTAACATTTGTAAAAGACAAACACACTGCTACCATGGTCCTGAATCCCAGCAGAAACAGTCTTCCTGTGGAGATGGGTGTCAGTGTTGTTTCTGCACAGCACTGAGCAGCACAGCCCCACCCCAACCTTATTTCCTACCTAATCCTCCCCAGGAGGTGAGGAGCCCCTCACAGTTCCCATTAGGGTGCTCTCCCAACAGTCCCCGGTGGTAAACAGGGTGTGCATGGTACCCTGGAGGGAGGCGGTGCCACCGACTGGCCCTGCGGGCTTCTGGAATGTGACACGAAGTGTGCCACCAGGGTCTACTGCACTGCCACAGCCAGTTTATTCACTTATCACAGGAAAAGGGGGCAGGGACTCAAGTCTCCAGCTGGCTCAGCCTCTCCAAGTATGGAAATCTGTGAGGAAAAGACACTCAAAGCTGCCTGGTGACAGGGACCCTGTAGGGAGGAAGCAAATGCTCAAGGTTCTGCTGTCTCTGTCCCACAGTGTGCAGGGTCCAGGGCCTTGGCTGCTCTTTGGCCAGCTAGAGCTGGGCTGGCCTTGCTGCCCTTTTGTCCTCTCACAGGGACACTGCCCAGTACAAGACCCTGAGGATGAGGGAGCTACATCCTTCCAGAGCACCAGTTCTGTGGCCTTGGGTTTGTGATGCCCTCTCTGAGCCTCAGGCTTCTCATCTGGGCAGTGGGGACACCAGCAGTGTCTGCTGGATAGGGCTATTTGAGGTGGGGTAAGAGCAGCTCTGAGCTGCTGAAGGCTCGGGCCTGGCCCACCCATAGCTGATGGGTCATGGGCCGTAGATGTGGGGGCTGGCCAGGCCTCGATGCCCTGGCTACAAACCTCCGTCCTGAAGCCCAGCAGCCCGGGGTGAGCAGCCTAGGGTGAGCAAGCAGCCTCTAGTACCCATTGTCTTTCCATGTTCGGGAAAGCTGAGAGCCCCCATCACACATTAAATTCCATACACTTACAATGAAGCAAATGGTGCTAGAAATCAGGGCAGCGCACTCTCAAAGCTCAGCCTTCCTGGCTGCCTGGCTGCGCTGCACTGTGGCTGTGTCTTTGTGGTGATTTATGTGGTGGCATCAGAGAAGTGGGGAGCTGGGTGATGCTGTGCCACTTCGTTAGTGTCATCCTGGACAGCTGGGAATGGGCACGTGCTTATTATGGTTTGGATCTAAAGTGTCCCCTTGAAGTCTCCTGTGGTCAGCGATGGAGCTTCTGGAAGGTGACTGGTCCATGGGGTGCTGTGCTCACTGGTGGGCTCTTCCATTAATGATTTCATCACAGCTGAATGTGCTGTGAGGCGCTGGGGCCTGGCTGGAGTGGTCGCCGGGGATGTGACCTGGAAGGGTGTGTTCTTATCCTCAGCTCCTACCCTCCCTCTCCCTGCTTTCTGGCTTCCTGCCAGGCCCTTCCACCACGCCATTTCCACCTCAGAGCCAGCTGATGTTGGACTAAGCCCAGTGGACCCCTGAGCCAAAATAAACCTCTCCTCCTTTGTGTTCTGTGTGTCAGGTACTTTGTCCTAGTGACGGGAAAGTGACTAGTACATGCTACAACACAGGGGACTAACCAGCAAGCCTTGCCCGGGACACCCAGGGGCAGGCTGGCCCTAAGGACTGCACTGCTGTTGTGTGAGTCTGGATTCCACGGCCAGGCGAGGGGCGAGACCACTGGTGTGCACTGTCCTCCTAGGCTGAGTCCATAATGGTTGCAGGCCTTGGGGCCTGGTATTTTGCAACTTCCCCTGCAGGGGTGGAGATACAGGTCCTGCTCTTCTTGCTCTCAGTTTGTGCCAAGGTTCAGGCCCCTGTGATCTCAGCTGCCTTGTCTTGCCATGGCAGCAATCCTGCAGGGCACTGGCCCCATGCTTGCTGTGTACTGTCACGCAGGCCCAGGGAAGCTAGCACTGGCTCATCTGCTCACACCTGAGGGTGAGGCCTCAGCTCAGCAATGGACAAGTCAACAGAGGCTGAGGGCACTGGCCAAGGCCTGGCAGCTGCTGAGTGTCATTTAGGGCTCAAGTCTCCCTGCTGGTCAAGAGGTCAGTGCTGTCCCAAGCATGCCATATGCACCTTCAGAGGCTCAACTGGAATCCATCATGCCATCCGGGAGCCAAGGGGCCCCTCTTGGAGTCCCCATTAGAGACTGACCTCGGGGTATGCACCCACACATGCCCTTTATTATCAGAGTTTTTTTTTTTCGGTACCAGAAATTGAACTCAGGACCTTGTGCTTGCCAGGTGGGTGCTGTGCCACTGAGCTACCTCCCTCACACATGCCCTTTAGTTCTCTTGCACCCACCTGGACAGGCTCTGAGGAGAAACCGGCAGCAGTAAGGACTACGTGATGTGCATCATCAGAGTAGGGAAAGCCTGGAGGGGAAGCTTTGTCAGTGGCACCACAGTGACTTCCTGGAGGGCCAACAGAGCAGGAAAGGCCTGAGTCTGGGCAGCTCCTATGGCTGAGAAGAGGAAGGGTAGAGTGGCCACAGAGTGCCAGCTTAGAGACCAGACACAGCTGGGACCCTATGCATCGGTCAGCACCCTACAGCTGTCCACACAATGGAACATTATTCAGCCTCAGAAAAGGAGGGAATTCTGGCACCTGCTATGACAGGGATGGGCTTGGGGACATGATGCTGAGGGCAATTAACCAGACCTAAAAGGATGTGTGCCGCATAGTTCAGCTGATGGGGGTACCCGGAGCAGTCACAGTCACAGAGACAGAAAGGAGTCAGGGGCAGCCAGGGGCTACACGAGAGGGACAGGCAGTTGGTGTTCACTGGGGCCAAGCTGAGAAGGGATTGGAGATGGACAGCGATGGTTGCACAGTGGTGTGAGTGTCCTCAGTGCCTCTGAGCTGTGGGCATAAAGTGGTTAAGCTTGTAAATTTTATGTGTATTTTGCCTCAATAAAAAAGTAAGTTTCAAGCAAGCTGGGCTCTGGTGGCTCTGCCTCCCAGCTAGAGACCAGCCTGGGCAACACAGCCAGACCTCATCTAAAAAAATAAAAATAAAGAGTAACAAATGCACAGAGGGCTGAAACAAGCCACAGAAATATAACGAAAAAGTCTCAAAGAAAGAGGCAGAACTAGGCCACAGGGCTGGGCAGGGGCACTCCAGCTGTGTGGCTACAGGCTTCCCTCTGCTCACCTGTCCACTGCTCCCCGGACCCAGCAGGGCTTCCCCATTCCTGGGCTCTGGCCCAGGTGAGGCCAGCAGGGAAGATAGACCCACGGCCTGGGGGTCACCAGCGGTGGAAAGCCGGATTCTAGAGGCTGAGAAAGATTGGAATCCTGCTCTTCCCACTTCTGGCAGTGTGACCTTGTCGTGAGCCACAGTCTGAGAGAGGGGACTCAGAGGCCCAGCTCGGTGGGGTGGGAGCCAGAGCCCTCCCGAGGGAAGGAGCCGTGGCCCCTGCAGTAGTATCCCGCCTGCACCAGTGTTTGCCACTGAAGCTACTATGGTTTAGTGGTTTATTTCCACCTGGGGATTCCTGCGCTCCCAAAGGATCCAGGAGTTTGCAGTGAGGGGCAAACACAGCAGGTACAGGGTCTTGAGTGCTACAGCGTTTGCCCCTTGTCTGTGTTATTCCCATTGTATGCATGGGAAGTAGGGTGCAGCAAGAGGAGTGATGCCCTCCTCCGTAGATGACACATAGCAGAGTGGACTCGGGGCTGTCCACCCTCAGACAGACACCTAGTCAGAGCCCTGGGCACAGCTGTACGCTGGCCCCAAGCTGAGAAGCAGCCTCACCCCCTTGCCCTAGTGTCCAAGCCCAAGGGAAAACAGCATGGGTGGAGCCCAACTTACCTTCTCTCACCTTCAGCTTGAATTCATAAAGCACAGCCTGCACCGGCCTAGGACACCTGCAGCGTCACCTACAGGGATTCACCCCCCACTCTGCCCTCCCTCTTAGCCTCCCTCCTCCCTTCTTTACCCCTTCCCAGAACACTTACCAAGCACTTCCTCTGTTCCAGGTTCTGCCAGGCTCCCCATCAGCCTCCGGAGTCCCTGCCTGGGGGAGTGGGCAGTGCGATGGCAGGGGACTAGGGCTCATAAACCTTGGGGCTGGAGGCACAGATGGGCCCACCCAGCAGAGCAGGAAAGAAGCCCAAGGACCAGGAGAGGGCTGGGGCAAGCTGTTAGTGAGGCTCGGCCCCTACCCCTTGGGACTCATGGTCAAAGTCTTTTCTTTAGGTAGATGGGGGTGGGTGCAGATAAGCAGAGGTCTGGGTTCAAATTAGATCTTTGCTGTGCCTGGCTCACTGTGGCCTTGGGTTGTTGGTGATGAGCCGTAAGATGGCTCCCAGGAGACCTACATAGGTGGCAGAAGCCAGGATGACAATGAGGAGACAAGCGTCTGTGGGTGCTGTACTGTTCGTGCTTGAGAGCCTTTGGGGCCCCTGGCCTACTGGGAGGGCAGGGAGAAGGCCCCAGGGGTCTGCCCTTTAGCCCGGAGTCCCCACTGTCCTCGGAGGAGGAGGCCCCTCCCTTGTCCCCCCAGATTGTCCCCGTGCCCGCCCTGGCGCTGAGCCTCCCTTTCTCAGGAAGGCCAAGTTACTGAAATAAATAAATCAATCTGTCAAGAAGAAGCCTTGGAGAAAGAATCTCTCAACTGGCTCAGCCAAGAAGCTCAAAAGGGGAATTGTTCCTGGAGATGAAGAAGGAAACAACAGATACCTTCTTGGCGGGCGCTTTGCCTGCAGCCCCAGCTGTCCCAGCCCCACCCCCTCCCCAGGCGCAGAGAGCACCTGCGGGGGGGGGGGCAGCCAGGGCCGGCGCCACAGCCCCTCCTTGCTGCAGGGCAGTGCCTGAGCCCAGAGCTGCTGTCAGGGCAGGAGGGGCTGAGGGCCACTGTTCCGCTCCTCTCTGGTCCTGCCTGGGGCCTTCTCCTTGACGTGTGGGTCCATAGGGCTATGTTCTGGCCACCGAGTCCCAGTCCCTGCCAGTGCCCCCTGGAGTGTGGCCTTGAGCGCTGAGGGCTGGGGTGCTGGAGAGCAAGGAGTCTGCACAAGCCACAAGGGAGTAATGAGCCTCCAGAGAGCAGGCCACCCAGCCACCCGGCCACTCATGGAAGAGGAATGCTCAGAGAACCAGATTGTTTCTTCCTGGGGCCACAGCAAGTGCTGCCACTTCCCAGGTGTGTGACATGGTGAAAGTCCCATGACCTTTATGTGCATCCATTTCCCCACCAGTAATCGGAGCATTTTGTGGCTTTCCATAAGCACTGGGTAAATTACACCTGTGTGCCTGTGCCTGGCACGTGGTGAGCATGCAGCGAACGTTAGCTGCTGTTATCCTGTCTCCCAAATGACGATCTATTATTATAAACCATTGTCTGTTTTCTCACTTACCTCTTCAGGGTGAGTGTTAAGGTCCTCAGTCTCCAGATGGGGAAACTGAGCCTCTAGGGGGGCCATAGCTGCCCAAGGCTTCACAGCATGAGTCTGACACTGGTGGAAGAGGCTCTTTCTGGCCTTGAAGCTCCTGCTGGTTTTGCTGCACTCTGCAAGCTGGAGGCTGAAGGGACAGGAAGGTTGGATGTGAGTCCAGGCCCCATTATAGCCCCCTTTTCCCCTATAACCTGGGGCAGGGTACAGCATGACCTCTGCCGTGTGGCTGATCACAGCTTGGTCAAAAGGCTGTGGCCAGAAGTTGGAGAGGGTGTAAGAGATGAACATTAGAAACACAAACATTCCAGGAATGAAGCCATGGTCAGAGGCTGTCACCGCAGAGCTGGAGACCCCAAGCTGCTGCTCATCTGAGAGGATAGAATGGGCCCCACCCCATCCCCTCCCTGGGAAAGAGCTGCTGTGAACAGAAAGGGTTCATTGAAAACTGGGAAAATTGCCCAAGAGAGACAGAGCAGGAAGCCTCCAAGGGTGGCAGAAGCAGGTGAGTCAGGGAGTCTGAGGGTCCTTGTGTGGCAGGAAGGGGAGGTGGCCAGGGCCACGCTCAGCCACCTGGAAACCCATCCTGCAGCATCTGATTACACATGAAGGTGACAGCACCATGTCATCAGCCTGGGAGTGCCAGGATAACATCACCAGGGTGAGGGGGCTGTGGGGGTGTGGCACACACCCCCCTGACTTCCCAGGGAAAGGCTTGATGCTGATGGGGCCATGACGGAGCTGTCAGATCTGTGAGACCAGCCTCATGGGTTGTGAAACTTGAGACTCACTTCTGTTTGTTTTGTGACAACATGGAAGCCACAGATGTTCTCTCAAGATGAGAAAGAACTTTCAGAGACCTCTCTTGGCATGATCCTCATCACCTCATTTATGTCCTCTGTCCCTTTTCCTGCTCCCCAGCCAAAAAGGGTTTTCCTACGTCTAGTGTCTGTAGCAGGAATCACAGGAGGGGACAGACCAGCAGTGGAATCTTAGGGTGGGGGGATATGAGGGTCACAGGTTAGAGGTCAAGGGTCAGGTGGGAGTTGTACCAAGGCAATGGCATACAGCTATTGAGGCCAAGAGGCAAAGAAGTGCTCAGCTCCTAGATGTCTGAAGCAGACCCTGGACCAGTCAAGCCTTGAGCAAGAAGCCAGACTGAGAGAGGGAAAACAGACTCAGAATTACAGGACTAACTATAAACCACATGCTGTTCCTCCCCTGATCCTGAGAGGGAAGCATTATTAGTTTGATCTTGCAAAGGAGGGAAACAAGACTCAGAGAAGCTGAGGAACTCTCCAATATGCTTTGAGTGTGTCCTCTAAATTTCATCAGTTTGAAACTTTCTCCTTAAAGTCATATATTGATGATATTTGGGAGGTGGATCCTTGGGAAGTGACTGGTTGACAAGAGCTCTGTCCTCATGAATGGATTCATACGTCCATGGATGAAGGGATTAGTGGGGTGTCTCAGGAGCGGCTATGTTTTGTCAGTATGTCATCCTTCTCTAGCTCTCCTGCTTTGTTTTCCCTGTGATGCCCTCTACCATGATCTGATGCAGCAAGAAGGTCCTCACCAGAGTCTAGCCCCAAGCTCTTGGGACCTCATAGCCTTGAGAATGTGAGCCAAATAAACATCTATTCTTTATAGGTTACCTAGTCTGTGATATTCAGTTATGGCAACAGAAAATGGACTAAGGCACCCACTCAAGATGTCGTGGTTTGGATCTGAAAAATCCCTCCAAAGTTCATGTATTGAAGATGTGATCTCCAACATAGCAGTGTTCAGAAATGTTACCTTTGAGAGGTGACTAGCTCATGTGGGCTCTGAATGGATTAATCCATTTATGGATCCATACTTCTCTTTCTGTTTCCTGGCTATCACGAGGTGAGCAGCTTTGTTTCACCATGTACTTCCCACCTTGATGTTTGTTTCTGCCTTGCCACAGGCCTAGAACAATGGATCCAGCCAACCATGGAATTAATAGAGCTAACCAATGGAGCCAGCCAACCATGGAATCTGAAACCATGAGCCCAAAACATTCCTTTCTTCCTGTATATTGAATTTCTTAGGTATTTTGTCACAGCAATGGAAAGCTAATACATAAGGTATCATAGCTTCCAAATGGCAGGGTAGGGATCAGGAGCAATCTCTGTGACCACAGTGACAATCTGGCCACAGAAAGAACTAGCCCTGGGTCAGCTGTTGTGAAGGATGGTTTATATCTTGAGGTTAGACTCAACCTCTGTTTGAAGTCTCTAGAATTTGTAGGTCTTTGATCGGAATACAGAACCCATTATATTCTAGCCTGGGGACTCCCAAGGAGGTACCCATAACATTGGTCTTGGCAAGTATCTAACCAAGCCATACCTTAGAGAGCAGATGACACATTGAGGAGCTTACTACTCTGGAAGACTGTGCAGGAAATTGGAGAAATGTTTTAAAAGCAATCTGTGGTAGGAGATACGTGAGAGACAATGAAGTAGCCATAGTGTGGTGACATTGTGAGAGACAGGTGTAGGAAGGCCCATCAGGCTTTGGCAGGTGGAGATGCACAGTAGCGAAGGATGGCTCTGGGAGTCACTCCTTGATGACTACAGCAATGTTTTCTGCTTGGCATGATCCATCCTCTTCTCTGGCATAAGCCCCCATTCTTCCTTAAGAACTGCCCCTCTCAGTTCTCAGACCATGTGACTCTGTGGGATTGCCCTGTCCTCTGATTCATGGAAGGAATATAACTCACGCATGGCCTGGTGGAGTAGTCATACTGAGTTCAGGGAAAGGCCAGAGATCCCATCCAGCCAGAGATCAACTCCAGGGCCGCAGAGGGAACTACTGAGAAAGGACTGTTTTGGGTCAGGCTTGCTCATTTACCAAGACAGGAGGTAGAGCTCTTGGAGCTCAGCACTGATGTTCTTTCATCTTTGTATGCAGGAGGACACAGAATATGTGTGTGTGTGTGTGTGTGTGTGTGTGTGTGTATGTGTCCGTGTCTGTGTCTGTGTCTGTGTACTCATGAGTCAAGTAAAGGACAGACTACACTCATTGTCTTTCAGCATTTAATGTAACTTGCTATTTCCCACACATCATGCCTTCCTCATTGTCTTTTCTGCCTCCAGTGGCTCATGTGATAGTCTCCTGCCCTCCACACTAAGTGACCTGTGGGGTTCCACCACAGGGCAGGCCAACCAGCATTTCTCATTCCCATGGCCTTGATCATTGCTGCAGGGAGGGATGTCTAATGAAGCTTGGCCAATCCAAGGTGATCTTAGAATAATTTTAAGACATAATGGAGAAAAGTTTCTTACTACCATGTTAGAATCTAGGAAGATGGTGTAGCATCTCCTTGTATAGTTATCTATCTTGTTACTATGAGGAATCATCAGTCTGAGAACAATTAGCATAGGGGAAGTGAATCCACGTGATCTAAGGCAATCTATAACTGAACTTCTCAGTTATTGAGCCAATAATTTCATTTCCTTAGGTCTACATGGGAATTTTCTGACTTTCATGATTGAAAGAGCCCTGGACAGAGTCAACTAAAAGAAGTTTCCCATTCTAAGAACTAGAACTAATTGAACAACCTATAACTGAGCAAAAAGAGACAGTAAAATACATATGATTAAAACATTTAAAAAGAAAAAATCATAAAATAAGAGATAACTTTGGGAAATAACCAAATAGATTTCAAGAAATAAGAAAATGTAGCAACAAACATTAACAACTCCAAGCTTTAGTGAAGGAGATGACTGGCTATGGCTGAGGAGAGAAGTAGGGCATTGGTTTGTAGATGGAAGAAAACTGCAACACAAAGATAAAGTGGTGAAACTGTGACCATGGTGTCAAGGGATGGATAGACAGAATGAGACGGCTCAGGTACTGGGTCTCTCCAGAACAAGGGAAAAGTGAAGAAAGCCTGGGGAAACACATCAAGTTCCAAACAGTTGACAGAGAGACAACTCAAGACATAGACATATAATTTTAAAACTGTAAACACAGCAGAATGAAGAGACAGAAATAAACCAGGAATGATAGTTAAGCTTACAGCAGATTTCTCAGCAGCAACAATGGATGCCAGGAGATAATGGGATAAGATCATCTCAGAACTAAAAATCTGAACTAGTGATCATTAGGTTCAGCTGAACAATCACTCAGGAATGAGGATGATGCTGGGATGTGGCTCAGTGGCACAGCACCTGCTTGGCAAGTGAGACACCCTGAGTTTGATTCCCAGTACTCCCCAAAGAAAAGAAAGAAAAAGAAAAGAGGATGAAGCTGGGAACATGGCTACATTCCCAGCACTTGGGAACTGAGACAGGAGGATTGTTGTGGGTTCAAGGTTAACCTGGGCTACACAGTGAGTTCAGAAACAGTCTGAATTTGTCTCAGAAAAACAAAAACAAACACACAAAAAAAGAATGAGAATGAAATTAAAAATTACTGCCTATTTCTTGATTATTACAAATAATTTTCTTCTGTAACATAAAAATTGAACCCACAAAATACTATGATGAAGGTAGCAAATGAAGGAAGGTAATAAGCACATTCATAAGTCTGAAAAAATTTGTTATTAAACAAATACTAATTCATAAGGGTGGGGTCAAAATCAGGTGGAAGTGAAATACCATACAGCAATACTGTAAAAAAATGTCAAGTGGTTGATTGGAGTTGAATAACTATAATGTCCATGTATCATCAGGCTGAAGGATAGAGACACTGATTAGCCTTAGGTATGCATGCTAAAGTGGGTTAACACTAAAAGAATAGAAACAGAATGCATAACTTTCAAACCAGTGGAGCAGAGGAACAGAGGGAACTCACTCCATGAACATAATGAAGACAGAGAATGGGAATAACATAGTCAAAGAAATAGAAAGAAAGCAGATAATTAAACAGTGGAAATACTTTCATCTAGCTCAGTGATCACAGAACCTCAGATTAAATAGATATAAATGCATCTCTGCCTTCCTTCCTGCACACCTACCATCAGCCTTTTGGCCACATGTTTGCCTTTTCACCTTGCCTCTGTCACCAGTGGGTCTGGCTATCTAGGGCAGGGGGCCACCCCTGGGTTCGTTGGCTCCTGCTCATGTGGCACAACACCTGGCCTATAGTTAGGTGAGGTTTGTAACAAATCACTTGTGTACTTAAATTGAATTGAACAACAGAAGCAAAGAAGATATGGAGAAACTAAGGTTTTAGTAAAACATATCCATGATAAAACAAAACAAGAGAGGAAGTTAAAATGTTAATAATTTCATTAAGAATTCGACCTCACCATAAATCAAAGAGAGATGAATTAAAACTAAAGATAAAATTTTATGTTTTGCCTATCAGAGGACAGTTTTAAAACGATAATACTAAACACTGGGGTAGGTAAAGATGTCACTGCATACATTGTAGCATATGTTATAAGCTGTTTCAGACTTTCTGGGAATCAGCACTCCAAAATTTTATACCACTTAGGTTTGTTTTGACTGCAAATTAGCACAAACTGATTCAAACTAGCTTAAAAGGATATTTATTGCTCCAAATAAAAAGTTGTGCCTACCGAACTTGTTGGCACATGGCACCCAGCACACCATCCAGTAATCCCAGTACTTGAGAAGCTGAGGCAGGAGGATCACTGCAAATTTGAGTCCAGCCTAGGCTACATAGTGAGTTGAAGGCGAGTCTCGATTAGATAGTGACATTATCCCAAAACAAAAGCAAAAACAAAAAGTTGTGTGTATATGTGCACATTCATGCACAAGTGGAGGGGCACTGTTGACTTTAGACGTGTTTTAATTGGGTAATCTAACTAGAACCTGGCCTTCTATCTGCGGTGTCACCTTTCTCCCAGATCTACTAGTTTATGCTCACAAAATAGCTGCAATTGTGGACCTTACATACATTCTATTGTCCAAGGGAAAAGAGATTATCCTTTCCTTGTTCCCAGAAGCCCCCACCAAATGTCTTTTGTCTCACTGATATTTCATGTCATCAGTTTTTAAACCATAATAATCGTCAAAATATAGGAATTAGGAACAAAGATAATAGTGAAAACAAAGACAAAAAACTCAGAAACTTAAATTATTTGGAATGGATTACTAGGAAGAGAACACATACAGGAAGCTTCTCATCACTAGATGGAAATTCTGCCTCATTCTTTATCTCTTCTCTAAGATTCCCATTAAAGGCATGGTGTCCTCACCATAGCCCATGTATCTCTTGTGTTCTTTTTCAGTTCCCCAATTTCTCTGTTTCATTGAACTTTTTCCTGTGTATTTTCTTCTGATGTATTTTCTAGTTCATCAATTTTCTCTGCAGCTGTACCTAATTTGCTCCTACATGCATCCATTGAACTCTTAATTTCCCTTTTATTTCTTTTTCAGTTTTAGAACTTCAGAGGCTGGGGGTGGGGGGCTGCAGCTCAGTGTTAGAGAACTTACCTAGCACAAGGCCCTGGGGTTGATCCCCAGCCCCACAAAAAAAAAGAACTTAAGTTTTTCATAGTTTATTTTCTCTGCTGAAATGTTAATCTTTAGTTCATTTCTTAGAGCATATCAAACAGGAGTTTAATGTCTGTATCTGGTAAGTACTATCTGGAGATCCTGTGGGTCTATTGTTTCTAGTGTGTGTCTTTTTTTCTAGCTTTTGCTTAGGTCATCTGGTGTTTTCAGGTGCCTTGTTAATTTTGATGGCATGCTGGACGTTGTATTTTAAGACTCCTGTCTAATTTGAAACTCTGAATGATATTGCTATATTTTTAAAGAGAAGACTTAGGCTTGATTCTAGCAACCTACTAGGCCAAGGACTTTATAGGCCTAGAACCCCTGAAGCCAATCAAATGCTGGGTTTGAGACTCAAGGACCCTAGGAAATACCTTCGGTTTAATCTCACTCTCACAATGTGGTGCTTTGTGTCTTTGCTGGAAACCTTGGAGGTTTTCAGTGGGCCCTGAATTCCAATAATTGTTCCAAATCCCTGTAAAACTGCCTAAGCCCACATAAGTCTCTCATCTACGTCTTTACTTTCTTTAGGCAATCTTGGAGGAAAGCCATGCCATGCAGGGAGTAGCACTCTGAACTTCTCTTTATCCCCCAGATCTTGATACTCCAATTTCTAACTGCTTTGGAGCTCCCTAAAGCTTTCCAATAGATGCTTTGTTGGTGGTTCTCAGCAGAAGTCTGCCATCACCAGGTATGATTCATGAAGTCCTCAGAATCCATATAGGTCTGGGTTCATATTTTAACTCTACCTTTCAATTACTGATGGCCCTGGGCAAATTGTTCAATCTTTCTGAGCCCCAGTTCTTTCCCTGTATGAAGGGATGAGGTCCTGCCCTTCAGGACTAGTTTGAGATAGAGATAGCACTATGTAAGCTACTTTGGGTAGGCACTCCAGACATTTGGCTTTGTTGTTGATGATGTCTTCCTGAGTCTGGTGTCTAAGAGGGGCTTCTGGAGATTTTGTTTCTTAGGATACAGGAATTTTTCAGAGTGAGTGATGAGTGTTTTTGTCCTATTTTGCCAGGTCATTGCATCTTGTCTAGACCTGAGAATGTGAACAGTAAGAGGCCCATAAAAAACTTGAATCATAACTCTTTTTAACTGCAATGGAGTGCTTGAAGAAGCAGAGGCTGACAGGAGGCTGGGAAGGAAAATGAGGCAGGAGGCCAGACACTAGAGCCCTGCCTGGATCAGGAGCAGGCTGGGTTGGAGGCTCAGGACTAAAGGCAGCAGTGTGGGGCTCAGATAGACCCCAGGACTCCATGGACCTACAGAGTGTAGGGGGAGATGAGGTGTTGCATCCTCTGACTTTGATAGAGGATGTTTTAGGATGTTTTGACCTTAAAGCTACTGGAATAGGATGATGTGAACATGGATGAAATCCTATTAAAATTGTTTTTCAGACCAAATACCACACCTATTTAGTTCTAAACTTTTGTACAGCGTGATGACCCTATCATAGTCACTTTCTTTGTTGCTAAGACACAATACCTGACACTTCCAGCTTAAAAGAAAGGTTTATCTTGGCTCACAGTCTAGGAGTCTTGGCCCACAGTCGGCCTGCTCCAACAGAAGAGGACAACGAGGAGGAGGAAAGCTGCTCCTAGCAGGGCAGCCAGGAAGCAGAGAGTGAAGAGAGAGAGAGATACACACTTCGAGGGCTATAGCTCAGCAGCATGGCACCTGCCTGGTAAGTGTGAGGTCTTGAGTTTGATTACCAGTCTTGAAAAGTAAAAAGGATGCCTTTGTAATGTCTGTGCATGTGTGCACTACAAGAATGCCTTTAAGAGATTATATATTCCTACATTTTAAAATAACAAATAAAGTATAATTTTTATCTTGATATTTGATGAAATGGTTTTCATCAAATGAGTTCTTTTCTGTTTAATTTTTATAACAGAATGTTATTAGTGGTTCATGGATCAGTCTTTGGTCCACTTATAATTCTTCTTATTATAGTGTTTGTTATTGTGAATAAATATGCATTTGTCAGTCTATATGTGTATATGAATGTGTTTATTTTAGTGTATACAAATGTATGCATGAGTGTGGTCAGTGTGTGTATTTGTGCTAGTCATAATAGTTACCAATTCCTGGGTATATTATGCAGTTCTAAACTTAATGAGAAAGACTTATTTTTTTTGTTAGCTGTTGGTCAATTATACTTTTCCCTCTAGTGCTGATATGAACATACCACTGAGGGGTTTTTTTTGCAGTACTAGGGACTGAAGTGGGTCCCAGAAGCTGGAGGTGCAGTAATGGAAAGCAACAGAACTGGGCTACCTGGGGACATATGCAGAGTTCTGGGAAGGGTATGGGGAGACCTCGAGGCCTGGTGTATACCCCAAGACGGGTACCACTCAGAGGCCTAGAGGGAAGGGACAGAGTGGCTATCAGCATCTGTGTGGAGAGGACTGCTAGCCCAAAGGACCTGCTTGGGGACAGACCCAGGGGAGCAGATCCAAGTCTCAGTCTCTTCCTTGCCATTTTTACTGTGGCTTCTCAAGCCCAAACCCACCAGGAAGACCAGGGCAAGGAAGCCTATTGGTTCCAACAGGCAGGGCCGCATCTACACAAAGGGTGATCCTGACCACAAGCTGCCTAGCACAGGCTAGCAGGCAATGCGTCCATGTGCCTTTCAGAACACATGTTCATCTTCTGGGCCTGGGAGGGAGCCTCGGGCCACAGAGGCAGCTGGGGGATGCAGAAAGGCTTGTCCTATTAGACAGTTTCCCAGGGGACAGGGCTAAATCACTGCGCTCTTCTTGGAAAGGTCAGGGGTAATGTATTCCTCGTTCACCCACTCAAGGTACACTCAAAGCCCATTCCTGATGACCCAGCGGCATTTCGGGTTCAGAATAATTCAGATGAGACTCTGGATGAAATTTATCTTTGCTGTATCTACACAGAAAGACCTTAAAAAGCTGGTCAATAGTGTAAACAAGGATAATTAAAATATTTCAGAGAAGGATTAATGTACCAAGGGGTGGGGAGGACTTTGTAAGTGCAGCAGCCAAACCCATTCCTGTGTAATAAGAAAATGATGAATTGCCATTTTTGACAGTAATCACACAAATGTGATTCCACAGGCTTCTAAAGGCAACTTGGAGATGAGTCAGGTGTCATGAGGTCCTGCTTGGCTTGGCCCCGAGGTTGGTGCCTAGTGGTGATTATAGCAGAGAAGGGCCATTCCCTGAGGTTAGGCAGGATCTTCTCTTTCCAGACAGGACAATGCAGACAGCAGGGGAAGCACATTCCTGGGCGTTGACAGGTTAGCTATGGAGTTTGCCTGCTTTTGGGTTCTGGGACTCTTGTGAGCTTTTATTTCCCTAGTTGTGAAGTGGGTGGAACAACACCCATATTACAGACTTCCTCTAAGGATCATCAAGAACTTCGGGATAGCACTGGGATAGAGTGCAGGTCTGTACCTACTTCCCTGTCCCCAGTGGTCCTGAAAGGAGGGGTTCACCTAGATTCCATGTCCTGCACCTTTGCCTCAGCTGGGGCCCCCAGTTAGAAGCCAGCTAGGGAACCCAGTGGGGAGGCAAAGAGGTTGCTGACTCTGATGTCTGGCTTGGGCCTGACCCAGTTCCTGCAGACCTTGAACCTAGTTCTTTAATCAGGGTCCTTCTTATCATAGCAAATTCAGCACTATACATCCATCCCACAGGCAGGATCTCCCATGGGAAGAGTGCCATGGGCTTTGGGATTAGATTCTAATCCTGTTCTGCCAGCTTCTCACCTTCTCTGAGTCTCTGGGGAAGTGAGGTGGTCCTACTGCCTCATGCGCCTGGCACAGTGCTTGGTTGCTACCATGACTGCATAATGGGTTGCTATTGTGGTCATTGTGTAGTATGTTCAGACAGTTCTAAACTGGTCAGAAAACTGAATTGGCTTTTGAGATTCTTCCCTTGCTGAGAAGTTGTGAACTATTGGGAGAGTCTACCAACTTGGAGGAAAGGCACGGTTGGAGGAGAAGGACTGTGACAAGTCACAGTGGCCTGGGAGTGACTGTACCACTTTGCCAGCATCTTTCTGTGCTGAGCCACAGAGCTGTCCTGAGCCAGAGCACTCTGAAATCCTCCTCCCACATCCTCTGCTCCCAAGGTTGCACAAGTGTGGTCCCCAGAGTGTGCGTGCTGGCCAGAGGAGCACAGGACACCACCTCTCACATTGTGACCTCTCTCCAGAAGAGACAAGAAATGAAGTTAACCGGCTTGCCCAAGGCTCCATGGAAAAAGGCGTCCATCATTTTAATGGTACCTCTGAGGGCTCTGCTGACCTGCAGCCCATTCCTTCTGCTCGCCCCTCCCGCAGGCACTTGATGTGAGCTATTCCTGGCATGTCCTGTGGTACAAAAGCACGGTTCATCTTTTCAAGGAGACATGGGAGGTTGAAAGTCAAAGCCATTGGAACAAGCCTTGGCTTTGGAGAGGAGTCAAGTGCTTATTATGCAAGTCCTTGCTCTTCTTTAGAAGAAGGCAGTCCGGGGAGCAGAACAGAGTTTGGGGGGATTTGGTGATAAGGATGAAAAGGAACAAGGACTATGTAGTACATACTGTCTCTGAGGGGAGAGCCATGCCTGCCAGGAAGTCTCTGCTTTGGGAGGAAGTAGTCTCCTGTGTCACCTAGGTGACTCAAGGAGGGAGAGGCAGCCTTAGGTCTCTCTGGCTTAGCAGGGTCTTGGGAAGAGTTGCAATTCAGTGTCCCTTCCCCTGGTTTCTGGTCTCCATCTTCATATACACAGTGATTACAGATGCTGGGAAGATAGGCCAAGCCTGGGACCAGAGGAATTATAACTCTGGACCTCATTGGGGTTTAACCATGTTTGCCTCCCAGGAGGATCACAAGTTTGAGCCCAACTTGGGCAACTGAATGACTTAGTGAGACTTTGTCTCAAAATAAAAAATAAACACGGCTGGAGACCTAGCTCAGTGTGTAGGTCTTGGGTTCAATCCCCAGTGCCATACAACAAACAAACAAAACTGCTTGTCTCCTTCTCTAGCAAAAAGTGGAGCTGCAAGCACAGGCTGGTAACAGTGACTTGTTAACAATGTCTCCCAACCAAAACAATGTTCTATCATCTCTTTCAAAAATGGTTCCCTGGAGTGTGGCCCTTGGTGTCCTTTGGTGAAAGGAGGAGAAAGGATACGAGAGCTGACTCCCTCCAGGGCTTCTCCCACTTGCTGAAAAAGCAAAGTCCGTCTGAGTGTACTACTTTCAGGACCACTGTGAGCACAACCTCAGGGTGTGGCCAGGGGGCACTTAAGGTCAGCAGAGTTTGGATGAAGAATGGTGTGGTTGTGTAGCCCTGGGAGGTCAGTAGAGCTTGTGTTCATTTCCCAAGGGCTGCTGAGGGGGCTTGGTGCAGAAGGAGGTCTTGGTGGGGACTTTCTCCCTTTCCAAAAACAGCCCCCTGTGCTGAGGTTCCTTTCACATGCTAGAGTCTTCATGGTGGCTTCTAATGGACCAGAATCCTCAGCTGAGAAGTTTAAAAGCCACTGCTCACAGCCATTGGCCAGGTGGGCTGCTAGCTCCTCCCAAACCTCCTGCTTATGCTCCCTTCCAGGATCTCTGTTAGGGTTATCCCTTGCTTCATTACAGACAAGATCGGGCATATTCAGGGTGGTATGGCCATAGACGTCTTGCTGCATTACAAACACCACCATACTCAACAGCTTACAAGAGTCATTTGTTAGTTTCTTTTGTGGGTTGACTGGGCTCAACTGGGTAGTTTTCTCGTGAGGTCTCTGGTATGCCTGCATTTAGTGGCTGGCACTGGGGTCCTGATGATTAGCAAGGCAGATCTTCCCCCTTGGCTTTCTCACTCATGGATCTGCTCTCCTGTCTGATATTCGGGGAGACTGGAGGACCAGCTGAGCAGTCCTCTCTCCATGTGGCCATAGTCTCCATAGACGTCCTCAAAGTAAGGCAGCCTTAACACACTTAGACCTCTGTGACTTAGCTTCCTCCAGAGTTCATGATCCTAGAGATGCTGACAGGACTTGCAGTGCATTTTATCACTTAGCTTTGTGTATTAGTCAGCTTTTTGTTGGTGAAACAAGGAACTTCATACATGTACTTGAAAGGAAGAGAGATTTAATATAGCTCCTGGTTTCAGTCCGTGGTCAGCTGGTCCAGAGCAGGAACATCATGGTGGAAGGGTGTGGCAGAGGAAAGCTGGTCAAGCCACATCAGCTCAGAAGCAGAGAGCAGGGGAAGAAACAAAGGAGTCAGGGACCACATGTGGTGCCCAAGCTCATGCCCCCACAATATACCCAGATACACCATGATACACCTGCAAAAGAGTGCTAACCTCCTAGGCATGTTCAAGCCAATTAAGTTGACAATCAAGATTAAACATCACACTTGGGGAGTTTCAAATGTTACTGACATGATATTCTATTACTCAAAAGCTAGTCACAAGGAGGTGAAGTATGTTGGAGGGGAGGGGATGATGCAAGTGTGTAAATCCCAGAAGGTTAAGCTCACAGAGGACCATCTGCAGAGGTCAGTTACCTCAGCTCTGAAGGGAAGAAGAGAACATGCCTTGCCTCTTCAGCCACCACTGGAAGCTGGATTTGGGGGCCTTTGTATGCAGGAATCCTGTCCAAGTTCTAGAACTGAAGTTGGCAGAGCAAGCAAAAGAAAACCCACCCCTTGCTACATGTCAAAAGAGCTCTTCATTGAGGTCACTGCATCAACACTGGGATTGGGAATGGCACAGCACTTCCCCGGAACCAAACCCAAATCTTCTGCTCACTGCAGATCACATTTTGGCATATTTCTACATGGAACCCTGTTTTCCTGTTTGAGCTGAGAGTCATCCTCAGCTAGTCCCTTTGTCAAATCTAAAAACAGGAGTGACATCAAAAGTGAGCCAGGGCAAAGAGGTGGGACTGAGGCTGGTCTCCTTTGTGGGACTCAGACTAGTTGGAGACTTCTGGCTTCCCAGAATTTCTATGGAACTAGGGCTCTCCTAACAGTACATTTCAGATCTTGTAATCTTCCACCAATACTGTGAAGGCCCAGCTGGAAAGCGAGTCTCTTTAGCTGTCCTATCACCCAGGGGATAAAGAACTCCCCAAAACAGCCAAGCATGGCCACTTTTTGGGAAAATCAGGATATCAGTGAATTGTTTGGGTCTTCCCTGCTTAAGCCACTGTGAGTCCTAAAAGCCACTTCTAGCAAGAGATGGGTTTGTACAGGAAGGGAGCACAGACAAACCAAGACCACCACAGAGTCTTGCCATGGGAATCCGGTGGCTGAAGTCAGAAATGGGGCTGTTTTCCCTCTGGTTAACCTGTGGGGTGACCACAAGTGGGCTCCTGGCCGCGGTGAGCACCACAGCGATTTTCAGGGCTCCCACCTGACCACTGACTTCTGGGACCCCCTCACCACCCTCCCTGCAGGAGGGAAGAATGACCTCGGAGAACAGTTGCTGCCTGGAGGTGAATGGGCAGCGAAGGAAGAGGGTCCCACGGCCCCAAGAAAGCAGCTGCCACTCTTTCTCAGAAGTGGACCCCAGGGAGCCCTTGAACGCGATGTCATTTCTGTCATGCATAGGGAGAGGCGCGGGTGAGCGTGTGCAAGGAAAGAGAAATGCTGAAAACACAGTTAGCCTCTGTTAATATTTGATAGGCAGCCAAAGCACTTTTGTCCTTTGCAAGCCCAGTGAGCTACCCGTGAAAAAATAAATTGCTTTTCAAGAACATTCATCACAGCAAGTGGCTCATTTCCTTGTCCTCAAACAACCCCATTCCTTGGCCCTTTCTCCCATTAAAACCTCCTCAGATGTGGTCAAATAAAGAAACCGTGGGAGCAGGGCGGGGTGGTGGTGAGTGCTGCAGGAAGGTGGTGGTCGGAGGTGGTGGGCAGACAGGTAGCAACCATTCATGTTTCTTCTGATGTGGCCCCACCTGGACTCTTTCCTGAGCAGTGGGTCTGGGGTTCCACAGGTATGATTCTGGAGTTCAGGAGCAGATGTGTAGTGTGGCCTTGTGCCTCTGTCATTCTGTCCTGTCCCCTGCTCCCTCTGGACCACACTTCTCAGGAACCCTCTCCTTCTCATCCCTCTGTGCCTGTCACTTTGCGTATTTCCTTAAAGTGCTCACCCCACCATGAAACTATGAATTCATTCAGTTCTGATTCAATGTCAGCTCCACTGAGCCAGGGTGAGGCTGACACTACTACCTCACACACTGGTGTACCCCTCAGCACTCAGTGACTGCTCAGCAAATACTTTTGGGACAAAGGAATGAGTTGATCCAAAATACAGTGCTTAAGGCAAAAGTTACTGCCCAATCCAGGACTGTCATCTCTCTGGGATTATCTTTTCCAGCGATCAACTCCCTGATTAATTGGACAGGCAGAGCAGACCTCTGTCCCCAGGGCCTGTGGTGATCCCTGTCTTCAAGGATCAGCTAGCTGGCTTGAGGGGGCTCCCTCCCAGGAGCAGCCTATTGAACTTTGCTTTCACTGTGCAACCTTGAGTGAGTCACTCTATCCCTCTGCCTCAGGGTCTGCTTTTTGAGCTGAATCGCTGTGGGGATTGTAGTCCCTGTGAGGGACACACCTACCACAGGAGCACAGCAGGTGCTCAAGAGATAATAGTTATCTACATCACTACTTTGACAAGTGTGGACCCTCTCAACTCAAAAGCCTACCACTGACTGCAATATTCATAGAGTTCTGAGCATCTAGTCTATGATGGCTCTAGAAAATTCCCCAGGCCTGATGCTGGCAGGAGTTCTTCCTCCTTTTAGGTATGTGTGAGTCACACAGAGCCCCAGGAGACTGGGGTCTAGTGGAAGTACCCTCAAACTCCACACCACAAGTCTTCCATTGGAAAGGTCTGGAAAACAAGACTACTGGTCAGACTTGCCCATTAGCAGTGAGATTGAGTCCTAGAAAGGTCTGGGTCACTGTATTCTGGGTTCGTTCATTCAACATGTTTCTGCTGAGTATCTAATTCACCAGAGCTTCAGTGGCGAAGAGGACAGCATGATCCCTACTCTGGTGAAGATGGCGCATAGCCGGGCAGGAAGCCCACACATAGATTAGTGATTCATACCGGGGTAAGTCCCTAGGGAAATACAGGGAGATGGCTGGAGAGCGATGGGGAGGAGCAGGGTGGAAAGGAAGGTGAGGGGAGCGGAGGCAGCTGTGGGCCTGCAGCAGGGGAGCGAGGTGAGTAGAGGTTCTGGGGTCCCAGTGTCTTTGGGGGCCCCAGTTCCCCACCACCCATACAGGCCAGAGCACTGGGCGACGACTTACAGAGCCACCCTGTCACCAGAAACCGACACAAATTTGTCTTTCTTAGTAGACAGAAAGGAGTCCTTTTCAGGTCTGACTAAGAATATGGGAAACCCGGCGAAGTGGGAGCCTCTGCGTGCCTAGCACGCAGCCCTCGCGGTCGCCAGGGGGCAGGACAGAGGCCCTCACGCCCGCCTAGCTACAGCACCACCCTGCCCCGCCCTCACCGCGCCCATTGGCTCACCTGTGATCTTCCCGCGCTCTCACTGGCTCGCTGGAGCCCTCGCCAGGCCCTATGGTTTGCCTTGTGCAGCTTCAGACTGGAGTAGAGAACATTAACGTTGCCTCCCGCTTAAGGCTGGACAGCTGGAGGAAGGTCAGGGACGCACTCAGACAGGTGTCATTTACCAGTTACGTCCCACGCATCCCAGGCTTCCTCTTATTTCAATCCATCTATCCAAGAATCCTACAAAATGGGCCTTACTATTCCTCCAGTTACAGAGGAGGAAGATGAAGGCAGACAATGGAAGGGGCACGGTCTCGCTGCTAGCTCGGTGCAGGTGGAGTAACGGCGCACGCATGTGGTTCCAAACGCTGAGCTGGTAGTATTAGGTGAAGACCTCCAGCCCACCTTGGTCCTACCAGCTTGGCCAGCTCGGAGTATGCCTCCCAGAAGAGGAGACCCTCTCCTGCCTTTGGAGACGCACAGAATGAGGGTAGCCGTGGGGCGCAGATGAACCAGAATGGCCCTGGGCACGAGACTGGTCACTGGGCTGACTTAGAGTCGCCACTGACATTGGCGCTGAGTGTTGTGTTTGCACAGTGTCATCTAACTACAATCAAACAACTCTATAGGCATCACTGTTGTCTTGGTTTTGTCAGTTTGTTGTTTGAGACAAGGTCCCTCCATGTGGGTCAGGCTGGCCTTGAACTCACTATATAGCTCAGGCGGGCCTCAAATTCACAGTGATCATCTGGCCTCAGCCTCCTGAGTGCTGGGATTACAGGCATCTCTGGCAGTATCCATGTTTTGCAGGGGGTAAACTGAGGACAAATAAACCAGCGGGGACAGTGTATTGTTGCTGGCACTCAAGGTATTTTACATCTCACATAATTCTCACAACAGCCCAAGGAGGGAATCACTGTTTGCCTTTTGTTGGGTTGGGGCAGGAGCCAAAGATAAAGGCTCTATCACAGAGCTGCACCCCAGCTTCCCTAAGGCAACACAGGAATTGAAGAACAGGCTCCACCTGACTCCATATTCCACCCCTCCAGTTGTTCTCCTGACCCTTCAGATCTCCAGGCAGCCTGACCAATAGACGGAAGCAATAGCTACTGAATGCGAACAATGTGAAGGGCTACATGAAGGCTCTATACCCCAACATTCCCACCTCCCCCACCCCACATTACCAATGGCTGAAACCCCATCATGACGGTTGCTTTGTCCAGTTAAACATTATTTGAGCCATGAGAAACTTAAAGCTTAAATCTCTCTATATGGGAAGGAGATAGCCAGGAAAGGAAAAGTATTTGGGAGTTCCCCCAGAGTTATTTAGCTAGCCAAGTCTTCTACTGAAATGTGCTGAGAATATTCAGGCAGTTCTCCGCCTCCTCCATAGCATGGGTCCATGCTAGACAGTAGGAGGAATGAAGTAGCAAGGAGCTTCTCCTCCAGGGTAGAATGTAATCAGTAGCAACAAACATCTCACACTGTGCCATCTAGGAAAAAACATCTGCGTAGAGGACCTAAAACATTTTAAAGATGCTGGAGATCTGTGGAAGATAAGGAGGAAACTAAACTTCCTGAGGTGGCAAAGCCCTTTCTCACTGAGTTGGGATTACCAGTCCCTTTCTGCCAGGAGTCATTTGCTGACTGAGTATTGGGCTAACTGTAGGCAGGGGAGGCTGCTGGGTGAGGAGGTTCCAGCTGAGTTTCGGCCATCCAAGTTGAGTGGCTGGACTGATTAAGAGTAGTGGAACACCGAAGTCCTTGCTAGCTCTCCCCAGTGAATGCTGAGTGCTTGGGTAGGGGATACGAGGGGCGAGCCTGTTGTCCTTGGGATGATAAATAAAGGAAAAGATCTTTAAGAAAAATATCATCCAGTAATCCTAGTACTCTGGGAGGCTGAGGCAGGAGGGTTATAAATTCAAACAGTGTGGGTAACTTAGAAAAACCCAGTCTTAAAATAAAAATAAGAAAAAGTGGTAGGGATATAGTTCAGTGTCAAAGTCCTGTGTTTAATCCCTAGTCCTGAAAAAAAGAAAGAGAAAAAGAAAAGAAAGAAGATTTCTAAATACCCTCCCTAAAATATTTGCCAAATATTTTGCTTGCATGTGAAAGGGGGAAAAAGCTACACTCAGAATTTCTGAAGAGCCAAATATTCAAGGCCACAGCAAAGAACAATATCATAGTTAAAAATGCAGGAGCCATGTCTATAACCCCAGTACTTTGGGAGGCTAAGGCAAGGGGATTGCAAGCTGGAGCTTAACCTAGGCAATTTAGTAAGACCTTGTCTCAAAATTTTAAAAGGCTGAGGATATAACTCAGTGTGAAAGACCTGGTTCAATCTCTAGTGCTGCAAAACAAAACAAAAACTTTGGGAAGGTCATGCCGGAGAAGGAAACCAAAGCTAACAGTGTGCACAGTGCTTGCTGGGACTAAATACCCCACACTCAAAGTTTAAGGAGCAAAAGTTTATTTAGCTCACAGTTTGTGGAGGTTTCAGTCTGTAGTCAGCTGGCTTCAAGACAAGGTAGCATGGCAGAAGGACAACAGTTCATGGCAGAAGACAGCAAAGCAACAAGAGCAAAAGAGGTATAAGCAACCCTCTTTTCCTCCCTTATATTGCAAGTCACCCACCCTAGGGTGGGTGTAGCACTCACACCATCCTCCTCTTGCACAGTTTCAGGATGTTTACAAAGTGAGGACCCAGGCCCCCTGCTGAGCCACTTAGTGAAATTTCTAAACTTCTCAGGGTGACACAATGAATCAACCATCACAATAGCCTAGGCCATAAATAGCCACCCTAGGGCATGTCTTATACACCCTAGGATATGGAACCACTGAGTCACTTAGTTAAGCATCTAAACTCAAACTGACACAATGTATCAACCATCAGCCTAACAAGGTGGGGTCTCCTGGAAGAGAATAATAATGATTTTAAGTTCCTGGCTTCTTTCACATGTAATACCTGAAATTCCAGATAAAAGTACAAGGCATGGGACTATGCAGGAACACAGGATCAATATGCATAGAAAAAATATGACAGAGACAAACTTACAGATTGTCTTAGTTCAGGATGCTATAAACAAATGCTATAGACTAGGAAGATTAAACAAAAGACTTATTTCTCATAGTTCTGGAGTCTGGAAGTCCAAGGTCAGATTTAATTCCTAGTGAGGGGCAGCTGCTTGGTTGGCAGGGGACTGGCTTCTCTCTGTGTGCTCATATGGTAGAAAGAGAGTTTTGGTGTTTTTCTTCTTATAAGGGCACTAATACATCATGAGGTCTCTATCTTTAATACCATTTAATTGAGAGTTAGGACTTCAACATGTGAATTTAGGGAGAACATCAGCATTCAGTCCGTAGCACAGATTGTAACAAAAAGTCTGACCGCATTTTTGATATTTTACTGCTGACAGATTTTAAGCCCATCAGTTCCTCTTCCCTCCTGCCATACATCTGGAATAACTGGTAAAAAAAGAAAAACAAACAAACAGAAAAACAGGTCCCCTGTCCTTCAGGCCCAGCAGGAAATTCAGACCACGCAAGCTCTCTGCATGGAAACTATGACACACAGCTTCAGTCTACTTTCTTTGCTCTATCAGGCTATTTTTGGACCTTCTTGAGAAGTTTCCAGCTGAGTGAGGTAGAGGATCACTGTGAGTTAAAGGCCAGCCCGGACTACATAGTGAGACTGTGTCTCAAAAACACCCCAGAAGTTCTGAGAAGTCTTCATATGTTAAAAAAAAAAACCTGCTGGGGCTGGGGATATAGCTCAGTGGAATAAGCGCCTGCCTAGCAAGCGCAAGGTCCTGAGTTTGATCCCCAGTACCGGAAAAAAAAAAAAAAAAAAAAAACTGCTTCATATCTTCTTGGTGTATATGTGTGTGTGTGTGTGCATGTGCATGTGTGTGCATGTGATGTTGATACAGGAAAATAAATATCCCAACCTGAATGATATCAGACGAGTTCGTGTTCTCTAAAACCAAAGAATGAATTTTAGGAACAATGGAGGTTAAGAGCAGAATGTATTTATTGAGAGAAAGAAAGCTTCTATCCAAGAGAGGGACAGAAGGGGGGCCCGAGTGGGTTGCCCCCGACTCTGTCTTTGTCAGGGACTTTTATAGGGAAAAACCATGAGGTGAGGCGAGTCCAAGGTAGGGGAAATGGACAAAACTATGGTCTGCCAATAA